>SJYO01033767.1:751865-861175 GCA_006410555.1 Capra ibex | reverse complement strand
ACAACACTAGGTGTGTCAGTTTCCGAAACCGTATCAGTTATTTCGTCTTTATCTACAAAAAGACCTTGAGAGAACGAAAAAGGTACTAGGTCGCCTACAACCGTTAAACTAGAGACCAAGGAGACGGAAAAGATTTTGATCGAACTTGTAGTCGTTCAAGTGCCAAGTGTATAACGACTTCGGACCGAACCTCTTAAAACTCGTAATGAAATGATCGTACACTCTACTCACGTTAACACACCATCAAACTCGTAAGAAACCGTAACAAAAATAAACCCTAACCTTACTTTTGAATGGAAAAGCTCAGGACACCGGTGACGACTCAAAAGGGTTAAACGACCGTATAACTCACGTCGTGAAAGTGTCGTAGTAGAAAGTCCTAAACTTTATCGAGTTGACCTAAGGTAGTGGAGGTGATTGAAACAAACATCACTACGAAAGATTCCGGGTGAACTGAAGTGAAAGGTTCTACAGACCGAGATCTAATCACTAGTGTAGTAGTACTAATAGACCCAGCACTTCTAGAAAAAACATGTCAAGAAGGCACATAAGAACGGTGGAGAAGTCCTGTACAAAATTCAGGAGGACACTGGATCCGACCTTAGTTATACAAACAGAATGATTTTTAATTTTTTTTTCTGTCAAGGTATGAGGAGAGGTGCCACTAAGAACCGGAAATGTAGAGTAGTCGTGGCATCCATAAGAGAGAGGAGATATAGAAGAGGTGGTAAATGGAAACATCTGACTCCTACCGGAAAGTTTGTCCACGTCTCACAAGGGAGCGACACCAAAAGTAAACGGATAGAGATTGCTACACGTAGAGTAAAAGTACCTAAAAATAAAATTGATCACACACACCTTAACTGACACCTTTGAAAGAAGAAGTGTTAGACGGGTCAAAAATAAATAAAAGTTAATCAAGTCAAGTCAAGTCAAGTCAACGAGTCAGCACAGACTGTGAGAAAAACTAGGGTACTGAACGTCGTGCGGTCCGGAGGGACAGGTAGTGGTTGAGGGCCTCAAGTGAGTCTGAGTACAGGTAGCTCAGGCACTACGGTAGGTCGGTAGAGTAGGAGACAACAGGGGAAGAGAAGGACGGGGGTTAGGGAGGGTCGTAGTCTCAGAAAAGGTTACTCAGTCGAGAAGCGTACTCCACCGGTTTCATAACCTCAAAGTCGAAATCGTAATCAGGAAGATTTCTTGTGGGTCCTGATTAGAAATCCTACCTGACCAACCTAGAGGAAAGTCAGGTTCCCTGAGAGTTCTCAGAAGAGGTTGTGGTGTCAAGTTTTCGTAGTTAAGAAACCGCGAGTCGAAAGAAGTGTCAGGTTGAGAGTGTAGGTATGNAAAGTCGAAATCGTAATCAGGAAGATTTCTTGTGGGTCCTGACTAGAAATCCTACCTGACCAACCTAGAGGAAAGTCAGGTTCCCTGAGAGTTCTCAGAAGAGGTTGTGGTGTCAAGTTTTCGTAGTTAAGAAACCGCGAGTCGAAAGAAGTGTCAGGTTGAGAGTGTAGGTATGTACTGGTGACCTTTTTGGTGTCGGAATTGATCTACCCGGAAACAACCGTTTCATTACAGAGACGAAATACGATCCAAGTTAATCAATGGGTACCTTTAAAAATTTCACGGCCATAGTAAATCTCGGGTCGTCAGGAACACTTATACTTCACAAGAATTCACACCGTCACTTTATTCTTCATCAAAAGAAAAAGAGAAAACGGAAAACTCAGGAAGAGACGAAATAGACAAGGACTAGACGTCGGACGTACCTATTGATTCAAAGGAAGAAATGTCCTCTGATTAGACAATACATTCGATATCGGACGTGGACACGCACACGCACACGCACAGACAATCAGCGAGTCAACACAGACTAAGAAACACTAGGGTACCTGACATCGAGTGGTCCGAGGAGACAGGTACTTTAAGAACTCCATTCTTATCACCTCACCCAACGGCATGGGAAGAGGTCCCTACGGGGTGTGGATAGCGGGAGATTGAGACGTACTCGGCATGAAACGTAGATAATAGAAAATTAAAGTACGGTCAGTGTAGGAATTCACTACGAATTGAAATGCAATAAGAGAGACGTTTGGAAGGGAACAGTACACAAACAGGGAAAAAAACGTAATACCTTTCTTTCCGTGTCACGTTAGGTGTTTTCCGTTACTCAGGTTGAGGACCCTGACGGACGGTCTGGGTGCAATAACCCGAGCGACTGTGGTCGGACAACTGACAAAACTTTGTTACGTTTTTCTTTCTTATGCCCTAGGAATGTACAAACGAGAAATAGAGGTCGGAGACTGATACTCGGGATTGACACACTAGGCGAATTGAAGGATGACCCCTCTGTGTCAAGAACTCGTATTCGGAGGACACAAGAGAGGAGACGGTCAAACTCCTAATTTCGGTAGAAAGATAAAGGAGGTTTTTTGTAAATAAAGGTGTTTCCATATTCCAAGGGTATAAGAACAAGGAAAAACGTAACAAAGTTTTGTCAGTTATCCAATTAGCAGACTTTTCTTCCTTTGAATCAATAGTTACGTCTGACCTCTAGTCCTTGGCGATTACAATTCTTCCTTGGTTTTCCGGTTTCTCTTTTTTGAAAAAAAAATTAAAGTGACGTCGTATTCGTCATCGAAATTTCAAAGACAACACCCTTTACCGGTGTTCCTCTGTCCTAAAGAAGTACGGAATGAGGACAACGATGTCATTGGTCTTGGAATCCCAATGAGGGTGTGTGTACGGTCTTCGGACACAGAGTAATTAGGAAAAAACAAACAAACAAAAAATTTGAAGTACAAATGAAGAAAACCTCCTATCGACTGAATGTTACAACACAAACATCCACCTTTCTAAGAAGTAGTCAATGGGTTATGTGTAACTAAGTAGAAACGAAAATAGTGTATGCACAATAATATCTCACACATCATGTCGTGGAAAAGATTTCATCCAGACACAACTAAGATATAAGATATACATAAACACTCATATGTAATTAGGGTTGGAGGATTAAATAGGGAAGGTGGGTGTTGAGCGGAAGCAATTGGTACGAACAAAGGATTCTGACACGCACATAAAGTGACAATATTTTATCGAGTAACCATAGTCAAAGGGGAAGACTTCATGAAGTGAATGATACCAGCAAGATCTAATTAGATACTAACAAGATCGAATAGGGACGTTTACCGCAAAAAAAAGTACCGACTTAGTGTAAGGTAAGACACGTATATACTGAAGAAATAAGTAAGTAGACAGGCACATGCAAAACCAATGAAGGCATAGAGTCGATAACATATACGACGACGTCCCGTACGAGCACACACACACACACACACACACACACACACACACACACACACCAACGACGAGTCCGCGATGAAGATAGAACGTTTTGGCTCTGTCAGGGGTGTTCTGTGAGTCAGGGGAAAAGGGAGGGAGTCGGAGACCGTGGGTGGTAAGACGAAAGACACTTATACCTCGGCCGACGAGATCCCCGAACATACTCACCTGAGTTTGTAGTAGACAAGAAAACAAAGACCAAATACAGTGTCTCGTATTACGGGATCCCAAGTACTGACACAGTCTTGACGGAAGGAAAGTCCGACCTGTTGTAAATAACACTCCTACCTGGTATCAGGCACAGGTACGAAGACAACTCCCTGTGTCCCTTATAGATGTAAGTAGAGAGTGTGGAACATTATAAACACCTTATTGAAGTCTTTCAGGGTACTACTTTCAGGGGTCTTTCAGTGAGTGGTAATTGATGAAACATTTGAAAAATTTAAACTTTGGGTAGTTTCGAGTCTTCTTCCCTTCTTACGTACACTCGAAGTGAACACAAATCCTTGCCTGCGGAATCCCATAAGTAAAAAGAAGGGCACACACACGACACGCACACACACGCGGACAAACGCCTGTACACGACAAACACACGTGCCACATCCGCGTGTCGCGTAATACACACGCCGTACCCGCACACACGAACACACCATTACCTAGTACCCGACCCCCGAACCCCGGGCTCCACCTGTCCGCCCGCGTTCACCCTCGAGGGACACCCAAGAGACGAGACTACCGCAGATACGGGGTGGAGACGGACGTAAGAGGTGAACCTACGTCGCGCCACGGGACACCCGTAGTTGGGCCCGTGCTTCAGTGAACTGACACTCAGATCCTCCACAGTTCGAGGGATGGGGTGGTGGGACGACCCTTCGTCCTGAACTCGCGCGAGGTAGGGATTGACTGGTGGTCCTACCTGTCTGGGCTAGAGGGGCGGGCTGGGACGTCCTGACAGGAAGAACCCTCTGGTTCCATCGCGGAGGACGACCTTCGGACCCTGCGACGTCGGCCCGGTGAAGGTTAGACAGGACGGCGCGAGGTCCTCCAAGGACCGAGAGGGGACCCGGGGCTAGTGATGAACCGGTGTCTTGGACCAGTGTCAAAACAAAACGAGAAACTTTACAAATCGCTGTTTCGAAAACAAGGCAAAGGACTACACCCACTACACACCTCGGGTCACTACTAAAGAAGAAGTTCTTTTCACGTAGGAGCAAGAGTGTACACCCACTCGGGGGACAGGTTGCTACTCACTGGGGTTCACACACTGGACACGGAAGACCGTGTCGGGATTCGACGAAACTTGGACTGGTTCAAGACAGATGTAGCATCTAAGTCTGGAGACGTTCAGGACAGGTGTGACTAATACAAATCTACTCTGGCACACGAAGATGTGACTCTTGTAAAAGTGGACTGACCCAAGAGACACGTCATCCTGCACCTCTGGACCCATCTCTGGACCGGACCGGAGACAGGACCTTTTGAGACACGGACGCAGACTTACAGTCGCGAGTCTACGGACCCCAGACCTCGCCTCCACCCAAAGAGACCCATTGACACCCCGAGGTACCGGGAGGGTCCCCAGTCACGACTCCATCCCGAGAATCAGAAAGGGAGACTGCTCAAGTGGAGGGGACCCCGAGTGGCTCTGTGGGGTCCATCCGATGGACCAACAACTACAAGTCAGAGATTCAGCACAGGTTGATAAACACTGGTGTACCTGATGTCACGCGGTCTGAAGGGACAGGAGGTGACAGAGGACCACAAACGAGTTTGGGTACAGGTAGCTCAACCACTACGGTAGGTCGGTAGAGTAGGAGACAGTAGAGGAAGAGGAAGGACGGAAGTAAGAAAGGGTCGTAGTCTCAGAAAAGTTTACTCAGTCAAAAGGGGTAGTACACCAGTTTCATGACCTCGAAGTCGAAGTCGCAGTCAGACAGGTTACTTATAAGTGTCAACTAAAGGAAATCCTAACTACCCAAACTAGAGGAACGTCAGGTTCCCTGAGAGTTGTCAGAAGAGGTCGTGATGTCAAGCTTTCGTAGTCAATAAGTCACGAGTCGGAAGAAATACCAGATTGAGAGTGTAGGTATGTACTGATGACCTGTTTGGTATCGAAACTGGATCGAACCAATGTGTAACCCCCGGGCGGCTGGTGTCAGTACCACAGGACTGGTTCACTTGTACACTGGGGTCCAACCCCCCAGACCCCTAACACACTCAGAGTGGGGTAGACGTACCCAGTCTTAGTATACGTCTCCCTCTAGTATGTGAGTTTCGATTCTTTTTCCCTTCTTATGTACACTCGAAGTGAACTGAACACAATTCCTTTACGTAATGTCATAGTAAAGCATGTCCGGACACGGATAAGGGAGAGATGGGGACACTCCAAGGGGTAGGGACCCCGAGGACCTCTGAGGAGTCCACTCGATGGACCATTAATAAGGTTAAGTGGTCGTGCTCGTACCACTCTTCCCTCGTCCACATGGACGCGTCAACTAACGTCCCGTGTGCTTAGCCCGTTTTTCGGTCACTCGTCGTCCACTCCAACGACGACACTAGAGGAAGGTCATCTGGCAGGTACGAGTCGTCGCTGGTCTGGACGGGGAGCAGAAGATCGTGTCGCAGACCACACAAAAGTGTCGTGGAGTCGCCCTGCTGTTTTCTGACCCTGACGGTCGTGGTTCCATCACACAAGTCGTAATAGTACTGTCGACATTTTTTTCCATCATAGTGTATCTTGGTTTCCCTTTTCTCCTCCTGAAGAGACCCTGTTCACACCCCTTCCTCTGGGTGGGCTGTGAAGATAGATGGCTCGGTCCTCGAATATCCTTGAGTGAACAAAGGTAACGTCCCCGGGTTGGACGTCTCTGGACGACAGGATTGGTTCCCAGAACGGTGGGGTCCACGTCCCAGACCCTCCCCAGTCGGACCTCTGACACCACGTCCCAGACGCCTAACACACCCAGGGTGGGGTAGGTGTTCCCAGACCTAGGGCATGGCTCTCTGGGCGAACAGACGAGAAATGGAGTCACACAGACAAGACGAGACTCTAAAGGTTGTAGACTTGACTCCCACAACGGGTCTAATTGGACACCAGGAAAATGCAGAGAAGGACAGCAGTGTAAGTGTACTCCAGTCCGTGGAGCCTCACTCCACGACGAGACGTGAGGCGACCGAAAGAAGCTGTGATTACATGGTGTAACTATAGCATATAGACTAAGTGTGCCCGTGGTGACAGACCAGGGGAGATCTGGCTCAAGTACATCGAATTACACATTAACTAACAATGAAAGATAACCCCTATCTCAACTAAAGGTCACAAAACAAAGTCTACATGTACTTGAACTAAGTCGATGTGTATCTACATATAGATAAGAAAAAGACAAAAAAAAAAGAGGGGGGAGTATATCCGACAATGTCACAAAAGTCATCTCAGGAGTCAAGATAAGTCATCCAGGAAAAAACAATAGTTGAACTACATATAATCACACACATAAAAACAGGGTTTGAGAATTAAATAGACAGGACAGATTGAAAGGAAACTATCAATGTCAAACCAAAAGAGTCAGACACTCAGACAAAGATAAAACACTTAATCAAGAAACCAGACTTGAATGTCTAAAGGGGGACGTGCACTATAGAATCCTATAAACAGAAAAGAGAGACTTTTCATAGATATCATACTATGAAAGGACCAGATAGGTCCGACGACGGTCATAGTAATAAAACAAGACAAAGCACCGACTCGTCGTAAGGTCACATATCTACATGGTGCCTCAGAAGTAAAAAGTCAGTTACCTGTAGAACCGATATCATTATCCCGACAGGACTTTTAGTTCCACGTGTACAGTAAAATTTACCACTAAAAGAGACCTGGATTCGACTACTTACCCTAACGTCCTAGTATACTATGGAACTACAAATCGCAAAGTTCCTTTGAGGTATGACAAAAGGTAGCACCGGAATGGTAAATGTAGGGTGGTTCTGACACCCTCCTAAAATAAAAGACATGGAAGAGACGTCATTAACAAGAAACGGCGAGAAAGGCTACTACCGATAACACTGGTCACGCTCCACTCTGGAGTATCAAAACAAACCGTAACTAGATTATTAATGACTACACCTGATAGAAAAGGTACACCAAAATAATAATAAAATGTAGAACACTCTTGTTAACTGGAGAAGTTAGACCGAAGAAATTTCAGCCGGGACAAACCTTATAAAAAGGCTACTAAATGGGGTCCTGTAAAGAACTCTCGTCCACAGTAAATGTCGGGAGAGCCTGAACAGTGATAATACTCGGGAACTCGTAGACAAAAGTCAAGTCAATTCAAGTCAGTGAGTCAGTACAGGTTGAGAAACACTGGGGTACTTGGTATTGTGCGGTCCGGAGGGACAGGTAGTGGTCGAGGGTCTCAAGTGAGTTTGAGTACAGGTAGTTCACCCACTACGGTAGGTTGGTAGAGTAGGAGACAGCAGGGGAAGAGGAGGACGGGGGTTAGGGAGGGTCGTAGTCCCAGAAAAGGTCACTCAGTTGAGAAGCGTACTCCACCGGTTTCATAACCTCAAAGTCGAAGTCGTAATCAGGAAGGTTACTTGTGGGTCCTGACTAGAGGAAATCTTACCTGACCAACCTAGAGGAAAGTCAGGTTCCCTGAGAGTCCTCAGAAGAGGTTGTGGTGTCAAGTTTTCGTAGTTAAGAACCCGTGAGTCGAAAGAAGTGTCAGGTTGACAGTGTAGGTATGTACTGATAACCTTTTTGGTATCGGAACTAATCTGCTTGGAAACAACCGTTTCATTACAGAGACGAAAAGTTATATGATAGATCCAACCAGTATTGAAAGGAAGGTTCCTCATTTGTAGAAAATTAAAGTACCGATGTTAGTGGTAGACGTCACTAAAACCTCGGGGGGGTTTTATTTCAGTCGGTGACAAAGGTGACAAAGGGGTAGATAAACGGTACTTCACTACTCTGGCCTACGGTACTAGAATCAAAAGACTTACAACTCAGAGTTCGGTTGTAAAAGTGAGAGGAGAAAGTGAAAGTAGTTCTCCGAGAAATCAAGAAGAAGTGAAAGACGGTATTCCGACTACAGTAGACGGATAGACTCCAATAACTATAAAGAGGGCCGTTAGAACCAAGGTCGAACACGAAGAAGGTCGGGTCACAAAGAGTACGACAAGAGACGTATCTTCAATTTATTCGTCCCACTGTTATATGTCGGAACTGTATGAGGAAAAGGACAAACCTTGGTCAGACAACAAGGTACAGGTCAAGATTGACAACGAAGGACTACACGTGTGTGTAAAGAGTTCTCCGTCCAGTCCACGAGACCATAAGGGTAGAGAAAGTCTTAAAAGATGTCAAACAACACTAGGTGTGTCAGTTTCCGAAACCGTACCAGTTATTTCGTCTTTATCTACAAAAAGACCTTGAGAGAACGAAAAAGGTACTAGGTCGCCTACAACCGTTAAACTAGAGACCAAGGAGACGGAAAAGATTTAGGTCGAACTTGTAGACCTTCAAGTACCAAGTGTATGACGACTTCGGTCCGAACCTCTTAAAACTCGTAATGAAATGATCGTACACTCTACTCACGTTAATACGCCATCAAACTCGTAAGAAACCGTAACGGAAAGAAACCCTGACCTTACTTTTGACTGGAAAAGCACCGGTGACGACTCAAAAGGGTTAAACGACCGTATAACTCACGTCGTGAAAGTGTCGTAGCAGAAAGTCCTAAACTTTGTTGAGTTGACCTTAAGGTAGTGGAGGTGATTGAAACAAGCATCACTACGAAAGATTCCGGGTGCACTGAAGTGTAAGGTCCTACAGCGAGTGTAAGGTCCACTCACTAGTATGGTAGCACTAATAGACCCAGTACTTCTAGAGAAAACATGTCAAGAAGACACATAAGAACCGGTGGAGAAGAATTATAGAAGACCAAGACAATCCAGGTATGGTAAAAACAGGAAATAACTCGGGTAGAAACGTACTTTACAAGGGAACCATAGAGATTAAAAGAACTTTTCTAGAGATCAAAAGGGGTAAGACAACAAAAGGAGATAAAGAAACGTAACTAGAGACTCCTTCGAAAGAATAGAGAGGAACGATAAGAAACCTTGAGACGTAAGTCTACGAATATGGAAAGGAAAAGAGGAAACGAAAAACGAAGAGAAGAAAAGTGTCGATAAACATTCCAGAGGAGTCTGTCGGTAAAACGAAAAAACGTAAAGAAAAGGTACCCCTACCAGAACTAGGGACAGAGGACATGTTACAGTCCTTGGAGGCAGGTATCAAGTAGTCCGTGAGATAGATAGTCTAGATCAGGGAATTTAGATAAAGAGTGAAGGTGACATATTAGTATTCCCTAAACTAAATCCAGTATGGACTCACCAGATCACAAAAAGGGATAAAAGAAGTTAAATTCAGACTTAAACCGTTATTCCTCAAGTACTAGACTCGGTGTCAGTCGAGGGACAGAACAAAAACGACTGACATATCTCGAAGAGGTAGAAACCGACGTTTCTTACATTAGTTAGACTAAAGTCACAACTCGTAGACCACTACAGGTACACATCTCAGAAGAGAACACAACAACCTTCTCCCACAAACGATACTGGTCACGTAAGAGAACCGTTTTGAGATAATCGGAAACGGGACGAAGTAAGCCATGAGGTTCCGACATGAGGTTCCACATACATAACTAGACTTGGTCGATTAATGAGGGACAGGGAGACGGAGACAAAACCAATGGTACTCAAAGAAAAGATTCAAACACTCCGACAAAGAGAAAACATTTCTTCAAACAAACATAGGTACGAATCTAAGGTGTCCTTCATTATAGGATACGAACAGAGAGAGAGAGTGCCTGAAGTGAACCATACTAAGAGAGATCAAAGAAGGGCCATCGACCTTTGCGGTAATAAAGTCGGAAGAAACGCAGACTCATTACAACGTAACACGTGTACCTGGGCAAAAGACAGAAGTGAGCAGACAGGGACACGTGAATTCGACGGAGACACAGAACCCATAACAGGGATCACGACGGTACTAGTGACCCACTTCCACAGAAAAATATAAAACCGAAAGAGACCTAGATACGGATCCTTACCCTAACGACCCAGTGACCCATGGAAATACAAATCAAAAAATTCTTGGAGGTATTAGAAGAGGGATCACCCACCCACATGACTGAATGTAAGGGTGGTCGTCACATCCTCCCAAGGGAAAAGAGGTGTGGGAGACGTCGGAAATAACAGCATCCCAAAAGTCACACCGTAAGAGTAGTTACACTCCACTATGGAGTAACATGTGAACTAAACGGAAAGAGATTCCTGATCACTTCGACTCGTAGTAAAGTACACGAAATATCGGTAGAGATACTGAAGAAACCTCTTTACACGTAAATAAGAAACCGACTAAAAAATAAAATAAAAAATGATAACTCGACATGATCACCAAGCATACACAACTTCTCTTTAAGGGATATTCATAGAAACGTTCTAAATAAAAAAGATAAGACTGCCAACTGAAAAAGAAAGTGACTGTCAAAGGAAACGACACTTCTACGAAAATTACAAATAATCCAGGGTAAACAAATAAAAACAAAGTAAAAGTACCAAGATGTTCCACCTAGTTTTTTCTTGAACGACGTAAAATACAGTTCCGTACATGAGAAAAGGGGTTCTCAAAGTATCATAGACAGGGAAATAAATCTAAAAATTAGACCAACCTCAAATCAAAACACATACCACAACCCCTCGTAAGATTAGGATAACGATTCCTTGGACGGGCTACAGGAGATATCGCCGACGAGGGTTAAAGGTAAGGGTCGCAGTCACAGCCTCCCGAGGGAAGTGCGATGTGGGAGAGGTCGTAAATAACGAACATCTCAAAGGTAGATACCGGTAGGACTGACCACACTCCACTATGGAAGAACTTCAAAACTAAACGTAAAGAGAGTATGACTCGCTACAACTGTAAAAATGTACACTAAAAAAAAAATTGTCACACTCAATTTGAATAAGTTTAACCGAAGAACTTACGGACGAGAAAAATTTATAAAAAGACAACTACAGGGGATCCGGTAAAGAACTCCCGTTCACAAAAAATGAATATCGGGGGGTCCGGATCACTTATAATTCACGGTCACTCGTTTCCGTTTTACCGAGAGACCCCTCCGGAATGTTTATCGACACTTTTCTTCTCTTCGCTTTCCGTTTCCTCTTTTCCTTACTATATTCGTAGACTTACGTCTCAAGGTTTTTTATCGTTCCTCCCTATTCTTTCGGAAGGAGTCACTAGTTACGTTTTTTTATCTCCTTTTTTTATGTCACCCCTTCACGAGTTTTAAGAGGTTCGGTCCGAAGTTATCATGTACTTGACACTTGAAGGTCTACAAGTTCGACCAAAATCTTTTCGGTATCCTTGATCTCTAGTTTAACGGTTGTAGGCAACCTAGTACCTTTTTCGTTTTCTCAAGGTCTTTTTGTAGACGAAATAACTAATACGGTTTCGCAAACTGACACACCTAGTGTTATTTGACACCTTTTAAGACTTTCTCTACCCTTGTGGTCTCTTGAACTGGACGGAGAACTCTTTAGACATACGTGCAGTCCTTCGTTGTCAATCTTGACCTGTACGTCGTTGTCTGACCAAGGTTTATCCTTTTCCTCATGTAGTTCCGACATATAACAGTGGGACGAATAAATTTAAGATACGTCTCATGTAGTACTCTTTACGACCCGACCTCCTTCGTGTTCGACCTTAGTTCTAACGNAGGTTTATCCTTTTCCTCACGTAGTTCCGACATATAACAGTCGGACGAATAAATTTAAGATACGTCTCATGTAGTACTCTTTACGACCCGACCTCCTTCGTGTTCGACCTTAGTTCTAACGGCCCTCTTTATAGTTATTGGAGTCTATACGTCTACTGTGGTGGGAATACCGTCTTTCACTTCTTCTTGATTTCTCGGAGAACTACTTTCACTTTCTCCTCTCACTTTTTCAACCGAAGTTCGAGTTGTAAGTCTTTTGATTCTAGTACCGTAGGCCAGAGTAGTGAAGTACCTTTTATCTACCCCTTTGTCACCTTTGTCACCGACTGAAATAAAACCCCCCGAGGTTTTAGTGACGTCTACCCCTGACGTCGGTACTTTGATTTTCTGTGAACGAGGAACCTTCTTTTCAATACTGGTTGGATCTGTCACGTAATTTTTCGTCTCCGTAATGAAACGGTTGTTTCTAGGCAGATCAGTTTCGATACCCAAAAGGTCATCAGTACATACCTACACTCTCAACCTGATATTTGTTTCGGCTCGCGGCTTCTTAACTACGAAAACTTGACACCACGACCTCTTCTGACAACTCTCAGGGAACCTGACGTTCCTCTAGGTTGGTCAGGTAGGATTTCCTTTAGTCAGGACTTATAAGTAACCCTCCTGACTACGACTTGGACTTTGAGGCTATGAATCCGGTGGACTGAGAACTTTTCTGGGACTACGAACCTTTCTGACTTCCGCCCTCCTCTTCCCCTGCTATCTCCTACTCTACCAACCTACCGTAGTGGCTGAACTACTTGTACTCAAACTCATTTGAGGTCCTCAACCACTACCTGTCCCTTCGGACCGTACGACGTCAGGTACCCCAGCGCTTCTTATCCTGTACTGACTCGTTGACTTGACTTGACTCGTTTCCCAAAATTTAACAACAATACCCTTTACCGGTGTTCCGCCGTCGTACAGAGATACGGGGATGGGACCAATACCCCCCTTGGTCTCGGAATCCCTTTCAGGACAAGAACCTAACAGTCAATCTCACCTTACACGGTCTTCTTCGTGGGTTCCTTACACGGTCTTCCTTCGTGGGAAGGAAGAAGGAAGGAATGGGATAGGGGACCTGTGTAGGGTCAATGACGTTGTGGTCACCTCCAACGAAAGTAGTATCCACCCCACGCGGAATCCTCCCTTCGACCTCCACCCTTGGGGTAGTGGACCTTTACACCTCGGGTCCCCCGAAAAGTTTCGAGAAGGTCGGGTCTCCGAGGTGTAGGAAACCCACGTCATCCACATCAAAGTGGCGTCTTCCTGGACGGTCCTAGACCTCCAACACCCGACCACATCTCCCCTTGTCCGAGTGGTCCAGGTGCTACGTACCGAGTAACCGACCGTGTAGGAGGGGTCGAGGGAGTCGGGGTTCTGTCAGGTAGGTTCCCTGGGTCCGGACGGGTCTGAAGTCCCTACACCGTCGTCGGGTCCAGTGATTCCGGACTTCCCTCATGTCAGTCGTAAGAGAAAGACATCTCTCGTAAGAGAAAAACATTAAACATAAAACATTACCACATCTCCACTGAATGTTACAACATCCCAAATAAAGAAAGTCCACATGTCGTTGTGCTAAGTGAGTACGTATCACTGCACATTTACAAGATCACTACGAATCATGTACAGGAAAAAACCCAAGAGAAGGGTACGTCAAATAATACGTCACAACTAGTCCCCAGGAGTAGGATATCACCCAAGAACTAATAAAATGTGTCTCAGCACACACATACAAGCAGAGGTGGAAGAGTAAAGGAAACGGGTGGTGGAAAGGGAAAGCCATTGGCATTCCAACCTCTTCCTTTACCGTGGGGTGACGTCACAGGAACGGACCTCTTAGGGTCCCTGCCCCCTCGGACCACCCGACGGCAGATACCCCAGCGTGTCTCAGCCTGTGCTGACTTCGCTGAATCGTCGTCGTCACCGTTGGTATTCCACGAAACGATACAACACTCCGGTAAAGAAAAACCATTTCTTCAAGTAAACATAGGTAAAAATCTTAGGTGGAGGTTCTTTATAGTATACTATGAACAGAAGGCATGAAGTGAATCACACTAGCAGAGATGAAGAAAGGAACAACGACCTGCCCCGCACTACAGTGGGAAAAATACCGACTCACTATTGACGGGACTCACGTACATGGGGTAGAACGAATGGGTCGGCAGACAGGAATGGGTGAATCCGAAGTAGGTACATAACCGAGAACACGTGTCACGACGGTACTTGTAACCCCACGTGGACAGAAATTATAACACCAAAAGAGACCTAGACACGGGTCCTGACCCTAACGACCCAGGATACCGTGAAGCGAGAAATCAAAAATTACTGGGAAACAGGACAAGAGGAAGTACCTAAATTACTGAAAGTAAGGGTGGTTGTCTCTCCTCCCAAGAAAAAGGAGGTAAGGGAGAGGTCGTAAATAACAGTATCTAAAAGACACGACTGGTAAGACCGCCCACACTCCACTACCGTGAAGACTAAGTGTCAAGAGGTCATGAATGTCTACGACTCGTAGAAAAGTACACGAAGAACCGGTAGAGATACAGAGACACCACAACCTCTTCTGACAACTCTCGGGGAACCTCTAGGTTGGTCAGGTAAGACTTCCTCTCGTCGGGACCCTAAAGAAACCTTCCTTACTACGATTTCGACTTCGAGGTCATGAAACCGGTGGAGTACGCTTCTCAACTGAGTAACCTTTTCTGAGACTACGACCCTCCCCAACCCCCGTCCTACTCTTCCCCTGCTGTCTCCTACTCTACCGACCTACCGTAGTGACTGAGTTGACTACACTCAGACTCACTTGAGGCCCTCAACCACTACCTGTCCCTCCGGACCGCACGACGCTAAGTACCCCAGCGTTTCTCAGCCTGTGCTGACTCGTTGACTTGACTTGACTACAGAAGACACCCCTTTCCAGATAAATTTAGAACACAGGGATAAACTGACCCAACAAAGAAACTATAGTTCCACGTATTCGACAAACATACAAAACCTCTCTTTAAGGAGTACCCACAGACACAAACGTGTATAATCAAAGTAATACCCCGAACAGAAAAACAACACAAATACCAAAGGAGACGACACGGTCACGAAAATTCCCCTTAATCCAGGGAATTTTTTAAAAAAAAAAGCAAATAAATAAAAACAAAATAAAAAGTACTAAGATTCTCCGTCCAGTTTCTTTTTGAACGGCGTAAAATACAATTTCACACAAGACGAAAAAGGGAATTCTCAAAGTATAATAGACAGGAAAAAAATCCAGAAATTAGATAAACCTCAAATAAAAATACATAAGACAATCCCTTAAAGTAAGATTAAAGTAAGAGTATGTAAAGAAATTTTTGGACGTGTGACAAGAAGTATCACCGACGATGATTAAGTGGAAAAGTGATTGTCACACCCTCCCAAGGTAAAAGGGGTGTGAAAGAGGTCGTAACTAACTAACAGTTGAAAACCCGTTGTCAGAAACAATTGGTGTACTCCTTTATGGAGTAACATCAAAACTAAACGTACTCAGATTATAAACCACTACACCTGTAGAAAAGCACACTAAGAAAATTTCCCACACTCAATTTGAATGGAGAACTTTAACTGGTGAACTTGTGGACGGAACAAAACTTAAAAAAAAAGTCACTGTGGATCCTGCAAAGAACTTCCACAAAAAATGGGAGTCGGGGAACTAGGAACACGTATAATTTATGGGTCGTCGAGACGAAAATCCTGAAGGGACGTCGAGTTCACTATTTCGTAGACGGACGTTACGTCCTCTGGTCCCAAGTCAGGGACCCAGCCCTTCTAGGAGACCCCTCCCCTTACCGTTAGGTGAGGTCATAAGAACGGACCTCTTAAGGTACCTGTCTCTTCGGACCGTCCGATGTCAAGCACCCCAGTGTTTCTCCGTCTGGGCTGATTCATTGTGTGTGTTGGTGAAAAGTACCACAACAATTGTATTTTCCGGTGTTCCCCCGTCGTGAAGAAGTACAGGGTGAGGGAAAATAGGACATTAAAGGAACAATAAAACACAACCTTATAACAACGAAAGACTACACAAACAAAGTCAACATGTGTATGTACTAAGTTAATACGTATCTACAAAGAAGAGAAACCCAAGCAAAAGTGCATATCCACTAATGTCACACGAGTAGTTGCAAGGATACGATAAATCGTCAATGAAAAACTAGTGGATAAACTATATATAATGACACATACACAATTAAAGCTTGAGAATTAAAGAGGGTGAGTAAAGACTTCCAACCCCCGAGACGTCTCCCGTTGTCCGTCAGGTCCAAGCAACACCTCTATGTGACGGACGCTGTACGAGGGTCCAGGGAGTCGGGGTCCTGTGAGGTCGGAACCATGGGTTCGGTCAGTCCAAGGTCCCTACACTGTAGTCGAGTCCAGTGATACCGGACTCCCCTTATCCTAGTTGCATAAAAAGACAAAAATGGGATGTGAAACTTGTCTCCACTTAATGCTAGAGCACCCCGAAAAACAAAAAAGAAAAGTCACCTGACGTAGAACTAAAAGAACCACTGGTCTTCAAAGAACAGATTTAGACCCTCCGACACAGAGAAATCCTTTCCTGAAGTAAACAGAGGAAAAAATCCAATGTGGATCTCCACCATAGTGTGCTGGGGACAGAGAGAGACAGAGGGAATGAAGTGAGCCTTACGAGTGGAGATGAGACAGAGGACACCGACCTGCACCGCAGTAGAGGACGAAGGAATAACGACTCTTTATAACGTGACCCACGTACACGGGGTAGGAGACAAAGGTAAGTCGACATTAAAGATGTAAATCGAACGAAGGGTCTGAACTGATGACATGGAACGACTCGGTTTTAACGTCGTCAAGGGTACAGAAATTTAAAAAAATTTTTAAAAGAGACCCAAATACAGGTCGACACCTTGACGACCCAGGATTCCATGAGCACAACGTCACTTTTCCCTTATTTCTCCTTAAACAACGTCATTTTTCTTTTCTTTTTCTCACATTACTCAAAAAGAGAAAGGGGAAGGACTCTTGTTTCTTCTATTTCTCTTGTCACTCGTCTGGACTTATAAGGATCAAAAAACAAAAAAAAAATCGGAAACGTTCGAGACGCACAGACATTGATTCAAACGAAAGGACGGGGGAATGAGAAGTCCTCGATGTGAAACGTTGATAAATTTTAGAGGAGATATGACCCTTGTTTAGTATGATTCTTATTAGTCAGATTATTGTGATCTTTTGATCCGGTCCACGGAATACCCGTTACGGTCATATATCAAAAGGATGTTTTATTCCCAACCATACCTTGTTTGATTCAGTCTACTGAATCCATATATAACCCGATATGTATCACCTTCAAGAACTGAAATGAAGAATGACTATTGGAATAATAATAACGATCGATATAACAAAAGATATAACGGACAAAGCTTTCACAACAGGGCTCGGTCTCACTTTATTCAGTCTTTTTGTGGTTACGTCATATAATTGCGTATACATACCTTAAATCTTTCTACCTTTGTTCTGGGATATACGTTCCGTCGTTCTCTGTGTGTACATTTTTGTCTGAAAGTCTGTAACCCCCTCTTCCGTTCCCACCCTACTACACTCTCTTATCGTAGCTTCGCACACATAATGGTATACATCTTGTCTACTGGTCACGTTCAAGGTACGTACTTCGTCCCGTGGGTTTCGTCCACGAGACACTGTTGTGGGGGTTTCTCCCTACCCACCCCACCCTCCACCCTCCTCCGAAGTCTTACCGCCCCCACTCCCCCGTGTACATGTGGTCACTGACTGAGTGCAGCAACATACGGTTTTGGGTGGTATTATAACATTTCATTAATATGAGGTAATTTTATTTATTAGATTTTTAAAAAAAATTTCACAACAGGGAATGTAATGGTTCACACACTGTTTTTACCAGTCCCGGGACGGTAGATGGAGATGTTTCTAATTTAGTACCGGTGACTTCGACGACTGGAAGTTGTAAGAGAGTTTCCTCAAGTCCCACCTTTAATCCTTACTCCGTGAGACACGAGACTTTTTTTTTTTTCTTTTTTGACGTATTCTCCGGAAGTCTACCAATCTGTCAAACCCCTCCTCTAAAAATGTTGGGGACTAAGAACATAGAAGAGTTTGGATCTCTTTGTGATTGTAGTGGCTGTCACTGTCGGCGAAACCGATAATTCTTTTTTTAAATGCTAATTTCAGTTTTATCTCATCGACACCTTTTTTGCTCCACTGTGATACCACACTAAAGTCCATTCAGGACATAACAACTCTTGAACTCAAAAGACTCGACACAGTCTGAATCCTACGGTAGTCGGTAAGACTTTTGGCTCAGACGATGTCGTCCACTGATGTTAGAATGAAAAATTTCCAGAGAATATTGACAATATACAAATCTGTTCCTTTAACGAGACCTAGTATACAACTGTTCTTTTTTTTTTCACATTACTGGTTTCCTAATTCCAATTCTAGATGCATCTATTTGGATCTACTGACCGATGGACCGCCGAACATGTTCAAGGGACTTTGACAGTTCAGATTTAATCCTAAGTCCAAGTTAAAGTCCGAATTAAAAAAGATTAAACAGATAATTACAAGTCCAACAGTAAGGAGGTCGATAAAGACTCAGGCTTACCGAGGTAGGGAAACCTGTCCCACTGGGTTCGTGACTGGGATAGACCTGGTGTCAGTTTTAGTAGTAGTTTGCATAGAACCAAGAATAAGGAAGAAACTGGGGATCAATGTTATTGAGAAAATGACTAGATACCGGAAACAAAAGAATTTGATGGACAATTCTGAACAGAGGAGGACTATTGTTGTCTAAATGTAGTTCTATTATTACTACGCCTCTCTTTTGTGTGCGGGGGTTTCTCTAATGTCGGTGAAGAGGCTTGTCTAGGACACCGTTATTGGTGTTTTCAGTGAGACCCCGGGGAATTATTTTACCACGTTCCCGAGGTACTGGGACTAATCTATCCCAGAGACTCAGGGTCCAGTCGTAAGTTCTTCAATGCTTTCTAACTGGAAGACAGGGAGTAGTGGGGGTACTTCTGAAGAACCCCAAGTGTAGAGAGTTCCTTTTAAACTTTATCCTCTATCTACCCGGGGACCCGACTTGTCGACCACTAACAGTCTGTCTCGTTACGACTCCAAAACAGGAGTCGATCTGTTCTTGTTCTTACTGTGGATAAAGGGAAAGAGGTGACTATACCTCCTTTATTTTACTACCCCCTTAAACAACGTCACTTTTCCTTTTTCTTTTCTCCTCATTCAAAAAAAAGAAAAGAAAGGACTCTTGTTTCTTCTATTTCTCTTGTCACTCGTCCGGACACGTAGGGATAAAAAAAATGAAAGTCAAGTCAAGTCAGTGAGTCAGCACAGGCCGAGAAACGCTGGGGTACCTGATGTCGTGTGGTCCGAAGGGACAGGTAGTAGTTGAGGCCTCGGACGAGTTTGAGTACAGGTAGCGCAACCACTACGGTAGGTTGGTAGAGTAGGAGACAGCAAGGGAAGAGGAGGACGGAAGTTAGAATGGGTCGTAGTCCTGGAAAAGGTTACTCAGTCAAGGAGAGTAGTCCACCGGCTTCATAAAAATGAAATCAATAAGGATTGAGACACACAGACATTGAATCAAACGAGAAGACGGGGGATTGACGTCCTCGATGGGCAGTGTGGATACCAGGAAACGAATGGGAATGTTGTGGGAAGGGGAACGTCAATGTGTAGTCTTTCTTCCGACGTCTCTGTGGCTGGACGATCTGAGTTAGTGACCCAATGACTACGGTCGGATACTGACAAAAACTCTTCTAAAATTGTGTAGACAGGGAGGAGTGGTTGGAGGGTGACGCTCGGGAACGGAATATATTCGGGGATCTAAGGAATCACCCCCGACCGAGAACTTCATACTCGGATGACACAAGGGGAGAGGTGACCGACTCCTAATTTCGGTGGAAAGATAAAGGAGGTTCAAGACAGAAGTATAAAAAAATAAGTCGAAACCACCTGGCTCTTTCGGTTCTAAAACCGGTCGTTGTGAACATACAATAAAAATTCACTGGGAGGTGTGTAAGAGGATTCATAGTAACACTTGTTGTCACGTCCTCCCAGGGAAAGAGAGGTGTGGTAGAGATCGTAAATAAAAAATTCTACAAATCTCCGCCGGTTAGACTACTTACACTCACGAATGGAGTAACCTGAAAACTAAACGTAAAGAGATCAGTAATACTTCTCCTTTTTACTTTGAAAAATGTATTGGCGGAGGAGAAAGACGGAGACATTGAGTCGAACGAGGAACGTTTCAGATCTAGTGCATCCAGAGTCTTTCACCCCTGAGCGTTATGATATTTGACCTCGAATAGAGTGAGTGGGAACAGGACGAAAACGCTAACGGGACCGGGGACGTTTCGGCGTTTGGGTGAATTAGTACGGACACGGACGTATTTTTGAGACATTGGGGAAACAAACCCCGAGTCTCGAGCCTCAATTGAGGAGACCCGGACGGTCGTACCATTCAACTTTAGAGGTCGAGAGACTCACACCACGAACCAAAGAGCTCATGACCAAAGACGTTGCAAAAGCCTCCGGGGTCACTCTAAGTTGGTGCGACCGGGGGACTCGGGGTCCTGACCACCGAGCCGCCCAGTCTCGTCCCCTCGGGGCTCGCCTTGCTCCTCCGCGCGGTGGACCACCATAAGGCCCAAGAGAAAGGTCGACCGTAACTGAGAGGCCTACCGACTCGGGACCGACCTGAGTAACCTCCCTACCTGGTTGAGTGGTGCTTGTCGGTGTCCTATTCCATTCCAGGGTCCCGGCTAGGGGTCCGTCTTTGGATGGGGTTGCCCACCTTCTCCTCTGACTAGTGGAGGAACCCGAGGGTCCTTCCCTCGTAGTCTGTCCCTTTGGACCCCTGAGCCCTTTTCCCTCCCTAACACTATTGGAGACTCCCTAACACATACGTGCTAACGACTAACCTTCTTCACTTTTACTCAAGGTGTCAGGAGCCTGATGCCTCGGACTCTCCCAGGTTTTGGACGTCAAGGCACCGACTTTCCACCACGGAAAGGATTCCGAGTATTCCGACTTTCCACCACGATCAGAGACCCCCTAAACTAGGGAGGGACACTCCGACCCGGCCCAGCCCCCAAATATAGCTGGACGGTTACGATTCTCCTAAAATTTAGAGGGAGTTCTCTCCCCGGTCCTCCTGTTTTTCACTTACACTTACTCACACGCCGGACTACACGAACGTGAAGTCCGAGCTAACCACCGAAGTACCGGAAGCACCGACGCCTCAGGCTCCCCCGGAATCGAACACCAAGGCTCCCCCGGAATCGAACGCCAAGGCACCACTGGAGTATACCGAGTTCCGCCACAGACGGAGACCCCCTGGGTCAGGGAGGGACGTTCTGTCTAGGTGTAGTCCCCAAATATCACTAGACGGTCACGATTCCCTCTTCCGTTACCGTGGGGTGAGGTCATGAGAACGGACCTTTTAGGGTTCCCGCCTTCTCGGATCATCCGACGTCAGGTACCCCAGCGTTTCTCAGTCTGTGTTGACTCACTGAAGTGAAAGGGAAAAGTGAAAGTACGTAACCTTTTCCTTTACCGTTGGGTGAGGTCACAAGAACGGACCTCTTAGGGTCGCTGCCGTCTCGGACCACCCGACGGCAGATACCCCAGCGTGTCTCAGTCTGTACTGACTTCGCTGAATCGTCGTCGTCGGTTACGATTCTCCGTGGATTCAAGGGGGACCCTTCCGTCGATTCTTCCTTGGACTTACCAGAGGAGAAAACTGCCCCGTGGGTGGGAACAAAAAGAAACGCGGTGACTGAGTCCCGTCCTATGTGTCCCTTCCTATTTAATAAGTCAAGTCAAGTCGGCAAGTCAGCACAAGCTGAGAAACACTGGGGTACTTGACGTCGTACGGTCCGGAGGAACAGGTAGTGGTCGAGCGTCTCAAATGAGTTTGAGTACAGGTAACTTAGTCTTTAAAAACCAATGACCAATAAGAAGACAGTTGACTGAGGAACTCGGCTGTAGATTCTCTAATCCCAAAGGAGTTTTGGGACAGTCCATCTAATGTAAACAGTTGTACCCCCCTTTAAGGACATTCGGTTTCAAAATCTAACGTACTATTTCTTGAAATTCTTCCCGAAACCTCCTCTAATGCCTGAGTTCTGCTGGGGGTCCTTCGAAGTATATATTTGAATACACTCGAGGTAAGCGGTAGGAAACTGCAACCTACCGGTGGTCTCCCGTGAGAGCTGGACGGGTGACAGGTTCGTCATGTGGTCCATCAGTGACCCTGAGGTCTTGTAGGTCTAGTCAAAGGTATGCATCTGAGGACCGAAGATTATCGTGTCTGGGACGGGGGTACCCGTTCTAAAACGTCCTTGTCTGTCCCTGTCTCATCCCATACACACCGGGTTGGTGAGTCTTTTTCACTTTGTCTTTCGTCGGGCCGATCGTCGTCGTGACTCCTCGAGTCTAGGTCACCTTATCTGGAAGCAAGGGAGCACCTTTCCCTTTCGATTCTTCTCTGGTGGTGGTGCGATACTGGTCACACGGGTAACGTTTCTCTGGCCTGTGGCCTCCTTACTCACGGGGGTAGTGTCTCCCTGTAGATTTCCCAGCTTCTTCAAGTCAGTTGGGTTGTTCCTTTCCATGGTCGGACTCGTCCGACAGGCTTTGGAACAGTCGGACCGACCTCGTCTGTCTGATCCCTTCTGACCCGAAGGACTAGGACCCGGGAACCCTCAGGTCCCAGTGCTACTTTCATCGCTCGGTTAGTCACTGAAAATATCACCTATGACCTCGACTTGAGAGGCACCACTGGTGTGGACACCGAGGGGAGTGTCCGACTTGTCGTGGAGATCAGCCCCGGTGTCCCCTGTACCGTCGGCGAGTAAAACGTTCTGGACAAGTACAGTCGACACGCCGGTAGACCACTGAGTACTTAAAGACATGAATGGTCTTACGGGGCAAGGGGACGACCCATCTCTTAATGACTGTTTTGACCCCCGTGTTTAGTGGAACCGGGGGTCTTTCGGACACTCGGAGGGGAACGCCTCGGTTAGTCGAGACTCCTACCGACACTGGTACGGGTCCCTTCTACTTACCACAGAGATAAGGAGTCCCTCCCTTTTATTTAGGGGGGTCGGACGATTTTCTTAAGGGACTACAGACCTGTCTCTTCTCCGGGGGTCCAAACCGGTTTTTGGCACGGGGGTAACACACCTGGACTCGGTGTTCGGTGAGGACAATCTGTTTTTGTTTATAGGTCATGGTACCCTCCGTGCGGACCCTTAGACCCTGGTGTAGGTCACAGATGCTCTACGACTCTAGGATTAATTCACAGTCAGAGGAACCTTGTAGACGAGAATGGTCAGTTTTTTAGACGTCCCTTGATGATGGTGGGGTAGGTCCTGGAGGCGCGCCAGTCGTCACGTCACTAGTGGTAGGTAGGTCACCAGGGTTTAGAGATGTGAGAGAACTTAGAGAATGGGTGAGTCCGTTAGACCAAGTGTACGGAGCTAGAGTTTCAGTGTAAGAAGACGGAGACCGACAGTGGTCGGTTGAGCGGTAACAAACGGAGACTTACCCTTCTGGGTGTGTGACCCTCTTTCTGTGTCGACTGAACCTGAGCTGACGGTGTTCCGAAGTCTTTGAGTGGACGGAACAAACCACTTCGGGACCGACGCCTGGGACGACGGAAAGGGTCTCTTTAAAATTTGACGTGGGATGAGGTCATGTACCTACTGGACAACGATTGGTCGGGGTGGGTTCCCCTGACGATCTCTCCGTGGTTTCGGAACAACCAAGATGACAGGTGGTGTCCCATGTTCCACAGTACCTTTTTCCGAGTCTAGACGTCTGTGCTCCAGTTCATGGACCCCAAATATTAACGTTTTCCCGTAGCCCGTGAACTTGTACTCTCCTTCGTTCGGTAGACAAGTTATGGAGTCGGTTTGTGGTTCTTTCTTCAGGTGCTCAAGGAGCCCCAACGGCCTAAGATGGCTTGGACCTATGGTCCAAAGAGACTCTAACGGTTCGGAAACAAATTTCGGTGTCGTCCCAGACCATTTCTGGGGGATCTCACCCTTGAACTTGTCTTTTTCCGGAAGCTTCTCTATTTCTCTGAGAACTGAGTGCGAGGTCGTAATCCTGACGACCTATACTGTGTCCTGAAGTTGGAGAAACATCCACTCTTTTCAGTGTGACGGGACCCCCAGGAGTGCGTTTGTCGACCCGGTACCGTCACGGGTCAATGTATGAACAGGTTTGCTGACCTAGGTCACCGGTGCCCTACCGGCGGTCCGGAGACCTGTAATCGACGGTGACACCGAAACCAGTCTCTTCGTCTATTCGAAAGAACTCCCGTTTTATATTTACATTTCCAAGGGGTACGACAATGACGGGACTACTTGTCGGTCCCTGTATTCATCGATTGGTTGAGGTCCTACTGATAGTTCCTTTGGCTTTTGGGTGTCCAGGTTGAACTCTGACACACCTGTAACTTGGGGCGGTGTAAAAATGGATACCTTCGTCCTTGGGGGTTAGTATTGACACTCCTCCAGTATCTACTCTAAATGAGCTCGTCCGACCTGGACTGCCTGTAAGGGAAGGTCTTGGGTCTCGAACTTGACAAGTGACTACCTTCGTCAAAGTAGGTTCTGCCTGTCACGTTTCGTCCGAGACGGTATCGTTGTTGACTGCTCTCTCACTTCCGACTCCGGAACGGTGTTCCCACCAGTCGTGTCGCCCGACTCGACACCCGTGAACGGGTCCACGTACGGCTTCCCTTCGCTCGGTTGTAGATATGACTAAATTCCATGCGGAAACGATGAAGCGTATAGGTACCTCGGTAAATATTTCTTTCCCCTGACAACTGTCACCCTCCTTTCCTCTAATTTTTGTTTTTTCTTTAGGAAGTCGACAATCCTCGTCAGACCTTCGGAAAGGTTCACCGTCAGTAGGTAACATTTCCGGTAGTCGCTCCTTGACTAGGTTAGTCGTTTCTTTTAATCAACCGACTGGTCCGTCGGTTCCTCCGCCACTGAGTTGGGTCGGGGTGTCACCCGGGGTTCCGTTAGAAATTCCAGGAGAACTGTGGTCTTAACGGAGGCAGGGGCTCTATGTGGTTCCTTCTTCTAGTTACCCGAGATTTACTCCCTTCTTATTTTCTTTTTCTCCCGACCTCCTTCGAGGGTCTGGTTTCTGAGAAACAGGGGTCGTTATATCGTCAGGTCCACCATTTTGTAGTAGTACTCTGTTGAGTAAATCCTTTTTGACACGACCTCTCAAATGACTCGACTTACTTTATCATATAAAGTAAGGATTCGAGGGTTGGGACACACGGGTCTAGTCCCGACCTACACACTGAACACACGTTTTGTGGTGGTCGGTTCCTGGTTCTGGGTTGGGTCCCCATGTCTGTCAACCCTGTGACGGGAAACTTCTAGTTCTTCACCTGAAATGACTTCAGTTCGGGATACCACTTCACTTCAGCGAGTCAGTACAGGTTGATAAACGGTGGGGTACATGTGGTCCGAGGAGGCAGGTACCCTAAAAGATCCGTTCTCATGACCTCACCCAACGGTAAAGGAAGAGGTCCCTTAGAAAGGCTGAGTCCTTAGTTTGGGTCCAGAGGGCGTAACATCTGTCTGCGGAATGGTAGACTCGGTGGTCCCTTCGAGATATCCCCGACATTCATAAATGAACACCATCAGACGTGGATGAGTCTTACCTGACTTCGGATGGGGTGTGCGTGACTTGCCCGTGTTCTTCACCGGTTCCGGAGTGATTCTCTGCATTAGGGCTCTATGCCCGACGAAGAAAGGTATCCCAGACTGTCACCCGGTCGAAGACACAGACTCTATTAGGTTTAAAATAGGTCCTGTGACCCTTAGTTTACCTTCGAAGTGTGATGAATGTCCGGTGTCTCGAGTCCCTTCCAACTTACGTACTTAGCCCGACAGTTCTGATGTAATCGATTTGAGACAGTCCTCTGGGTCAATAGAACCCAACTGTACAATGGGGATCAGAGTGAGGTTCGGACTACGTGGGACTTCAGGATTCCGATAAGAGAGAAACTCTAGAATATACCCTCTTGCCGGGGTCACTATCCTTTTGAGTTACCTTTGGGGGGGTTTGATCGACTTGACCTCTACAGGGTTGTGGAGGTCCGGGACCCTTTTCAGGAGGTGGTATAGCGGGTTCTTTGGAATCTTTCCTGTGGATAAGGAAACCCGTTAACCCAAGTAGGGATAGTCGGTCCTCTACTCCACACCCCAATTCCTGACCTTTGAGGAGACCCGGGTGGTCGCATTATTTGGACTCAAGAGGTTGAGAGGCTCACACCACGAACGAAAGAGCTCATGACCAAAGACGTTGTAACGATCTTTGCCGAGATTCGTCAAATGTAAATTGGAGTCTTGTTAGGATACTTCACTTATAAAACACGTATTCTTTCGTCTACGTGGTTCCCTACCGTCGAAAGGATTCCAGTAAGTTGTCCCTTTACCACTTAATACTAGTACGAGTAATGTTTGAACTCCGGTTGTCGGGATCCCTCCGTCTTTGACTATAGGTCGTACTGGAATACCCCGGAATAACCCGGTCTAGGAAAGGGGTATAAGAGACGAAATCGAAGAGAGAATTCATGTATCTATTATCATAAACTACGTGTAAAGGACTCTAGAAAATGTCTACAGTTGGGGGGTGGGGGTGTGTTTTACCCTTTACAATTGATGAACTACGGGTATTGGAGGTGTGAAGGACCTCGGATTTCTAACTATTACCATTGGGGACACTGTGGTGTAATAATGGAGTGGTAGTTGGTGAGTCCCTTGACACGTACTCAACTTATGAATGGGACATTGGTGGGGGGAGTGGACCGGAAATTTTTATAAAAGAACTCCTCAAACTCCCCCACCACCCGTACTTGGGTGTCAAGAGGAACGTATTGGGAGACCTTTTGGAAAGAGAGGAGGTCTGAGGTCGTAAAACCAAACAAACCGGAGTGACACGTGACCCGGGTACTTAAACGTAAACCATTATCATCATCTCAGTACAGTAAAATACTTACACTTTGACTATGAGACTCTCTTCTTTATTGAACGGATTTTAGTGTGGTGGTCCTTTCCAACCCTACATTGAGTTTGAGTGTAAACTTACTAAGTATCGGGGTACGAGGATTAACAAGACAACATGACGTCTTTCCGGTTATATAGATATTTCCCCTAAGTTGAACGAGGTATCTTGAATCGTCGTGTCTTAATCACTCAATATCTTTTTACTTTAGGGAAGTGTACTTTCTTTTTACCTAGTGTCGTCACACTCACGGGGAGTCCTGAGTGTATTCCAGAGAAAACAACCAGAGTGGTATTCGGGTTACGACTGTTCAGAATACAACTCCAACTACTTTTCCTCTAAGAACGTAGTACTTTTCCAAAGTAGTTCCTGGAGACTCCAGGAGAGGTTGGAGGTCTGAGATACTAAGTGTACCGATTTCGGGGAGAGGGAAATTAAGGACCCTCGAAATAAGAAACACGAAATGTGAAGAATGTAATTTTAACTCTTTGTTATTACTCACTCTTGTATTTGGAGTAAAACTGAAAAAAGATAAAAATGTGGATTTCTTAACCTCAAGTCAAATCCACTAGACTTTTTATATTCCTTGATCGGAAGTCACAAACTAAGAGGTTCCTCAATTAGAATCATCTTCAGTGAAAACTTAAGTCGTTCCCACAAAGTAAAAAGTCGACGGTTACTCAACTAGAGACACCGTCTGTCTAACTCAACACTCGTCGTATCAACATGCCAGGTTACGTCTGACACATACGAATCGAACCCATATTCCAAAACATGAACAATGTCTACTTAAGGAAATTTCTAAAAAACGTTTAAACTGAGTTTATTCTTTAGAAACCGATTCCGAAACTTAGAATTTGTGGACTAAGTGAAGAAGACTATTTATTAAATTTGTAAAGGCCACGACAGTAGGATAAGTCGAGCTACTGGACTCGTATGGTACGAAACTTGTAGTACGAAGAAAGAAAAAGTTCTTGTCAAATCAAACAGACGGTCTGAGCATTCTTCCTAATAAAGGTTGTTTCCTATTTTCGGCTCTTTTTCTCATCAACTGTTAAACGTACACAAGTCGAATCGAGTCATAGAGGGGAAGAAGGGGATACGTTCGACTTGAGTTAGGAAAGTCTGTACATCCAGGTCTTTTTCTTGTGGTCAGAGATCTCTTTATACATTAAGAGTCTTTTTTATCTTCGGTAACCTACCTTTACAAGAGTAGAAGGTAGATGCTTTAGGTATTTGAGACGACACCGTCACGGAGAGGAGAAAGACGGAGAATGTTAACTCCTTCTTCAGGAGGACTATGTGTACTTTCCGGGTGAGCAAATAAACACGATGCTCGGAGTTCGGAAAATAGGGAGATTGTCTGGGTAGCTGTGGTAGCAAGAGAAGGACAGGACATAGAGGTAGTAGGGGTGGAACCATATCACCTGTCCTTACAAAGGATCGTAAGGTCATTTGTTCTCAGTTCGGTAATCGACGATACCGACGAAGGGTTGGGACAAGGGTCCTACGTGGTACTCACCTTAAGTCCTATCTCTTTTTGTCCTTCGAAATACACGAAACCTATGACTTGGATCTATCAAGTTTACGTGTAGATTCCTTATTAAAGTTACTGGAGTCTAAGAACGTAGAAGGGTATGTATGTTTTCGTGATTTTATTAATTGAACTCTACAGACCAAAACACTAATCGTCATTAGAAAACTATAGACTGATGTTCCTACAAAAGGACCGTTTTTTGAGGTTGTGTAGGACCAAGTAGGGAATAGAGAAACCTTCTCAATAGTGCCGACTCTTCGACAGAGGACTCGTATCAGGAGTGAATCATTCCAGGGACTTATTTTGAATCGAACGTCGAAAATTCAACACGTAAAAAGAAGTCAACTCTCAAATGTAATTTGTTTACGAGATCAGAGATAGGAGAAATTTTTTTCTTTTGTGTCAAATGACGTGTAACGGAGTTTTGGACAGGATAAAGAAGAGAAGAGAAGTGTCAGTCAGAAGTTTTCGTAGACTCAACAGATGTACTCCACAACGGTAAAGGGGAGTGGGGGTAAAGGAGAAGTTAGGTGGGATTTGACCGGAGTGGCAGTGTTGGAGGACTTTACTCGAGAATGGTTTCCGTGATTCCCCGGGGTTACAAGGAGCTAGGTTACTGATGTAAAATAAAATAAAATAAAGAAAACTTGCAAAAATGAACTAATTTCATTTTTATTATGTTACATAAAACCTCACATATCGTATGAATTTTCAAGTCAAGTCAAGTCAGTGAGTAAACACAGACTGGGAAACTCTGGGGTACCTGACGTCGTGTGGTCCGAAGGGACAGGTAGTGGTTGAGGGCCTTAAATGAGTTTGAGTACAGGTAACTCTGCCACTACGGTTGGTTGGTAGAGTAGGAGACAGCAGAGGAAGAGGAGGACGGAAGTTAGAAAGGGTCGCAGTCACAGAAAAGGTCACTCAGTCAGGAAACGTAGTCCATCGGTTTGAGGTTTTAACCTCAAAGTCGAAGTCGTAGTCAAGAAGGTTACTGACTAAGTCCTGATTAAAGGAAATCCTAACTGACCAAACTAGAGGAACGTCAGGTTCCCTGAGAGTTCTCAGAAGAGGTTGTGGTGTCAAGTTTTCGCAGTTAAGAAACCGCGAGTCGAAAGAAATACTAGGTCGAGAGCGTTATGTACTGACGAAACTGGTATGTGTGAAAACAGCCGTTTCATTACAGAGACGAAAAATTATACGAGAGGTTCAAACAGTATCGAAAAGAAGGTTCCTCGTTTGCAGAAAATTAAAGTACCGACGTCAGTGGTAGACGTCACTAAAACCTCGGGTTCTTTTACTTCAGACAGTGACAAATGTAACAAAGGGGTAGATAAACGGTACTTCACTACCCCGCCCATGGTACTAGAAACAAAAAACTTACAACTCAAAATTCGGTCGAAAAAGTGAGAGGAGAAAGTGAAAGTAGTTGTCCGAGAAGTCAAGAAGAAACGAAAGACGATATTCCCACCACAGTAGGTGTAGAGACTCCAGCAACTATAAAGAGACCTGTTAGAATTAAGGTCGAACACTAAGTAGGTCGGACCGTAAAGTGTACTACATGACATGTATATTCAATTTATTTGTCCCACTGTCATAAGTCGGAACTACATAAGGAAAGGGTTAAAATTGGTCAGACACCAAGGTACAGGACAAGATTGACAACGAAGAACTGGACGTATGCCTAAAGAGTCCTCCGTCCATTCGTTCTCTTAAGGTCTTTTTATAGACGAAGACGAAGTAATTGATGTGATTTCGGAAACTGACACACCTAGTGTCGTTTGACACCTTTTAAGAAGTTCTCTACCCTTATGGTCTAGTCACTGATGTAAAATTAAGGGTGAAGTGGACCGGAAAATCTTCGTAAACGGCAAAAAGAATTTTTCGAGAGATAGGTCCGAAAACACTGACTTACAAGAGGACCAAAAGGATACTAGAGAGTTAGAGACGGAAAATCCACACGGTAGAAGAGGTGGGTCGAAATGTATCGTCTCAAGAGGTCCCAAACCGGGACTGAGAACCAGAGAAGTATAAAGAAGGAACCCTAGAGAGAGAGAGGGTTCTACAGTTTGTGTTACGTTTATATCGGTGTCGATAGAACAAGCGGTATTAAGGAGTCGTGGATGAAGGTAGTAGAAACGAATTAATTACTTGAACTTCGGTCTTCACGACCTAAGTAGTATCTCTTTCCTTCTCGTACACTGTCCCTCATTTTGTGTCCCTAATTTCCACATTAGAAACCCCAGTCTCGAAACAAGTATTAGGTTGAGAACAGACACTAAAACCTGTTTACTTAAAAGGGGGAACAAAGATTTTATCTCGATTTACACTATGGTTACTACCTAAAAAGACTCTTACTTTATATATGATCTTAATTTTAAAGTATTCCCGTATGGAAATATAAAAAAACAAGTCACTTATTATATACATAGTGAATCTCAGACCAAACCAGTCATTCGATATGGACTTGTAGTTTAGGTCGGGTGGTACATAAAAATGCACCGATTCTTACAAAAAATGTAAAAAATTGTCAGATCCCTTTCGTTCTTCTTTTACACTATCTCTGTCATACACCGAACGTTTCAGATTTTGTAAATGACAGATGACTTCGGCTCAGGGGGATTTTGACAACACTCGCGACGAGGTCCAGAAACGAGTTTTTAGTAGTTGGTTGTGGGGTGGGGGTCGAAATTGTCCTCACGTACGCACGGTTCAACGAAATCAGCAAACGCTGGGATACCTGACATTGGGCGGTCTGAGGAGACAGGAACCCTAAGAGGTCCGTTCCTATGATCTTACCCAACGGTGCGAGAGGACGTCCCCTAGAAAGGTTAGGTCCCTAACTTGGACGTAGAGAATACAGGATGTAACCGTCCGTCCAAGAAATTGTTATGACAGTGGACCCTTCGGGAATCGTCCTCACAGGAACGAATTTTGGACGGTTGTTGAGAAGTGGGAAATCGTCCTCAATTGTATTTCACGAACGTCATGTGAATACTTCACAAAAATTATAGCGGAAACACATGTCATGATTTGTACATACGGACCTAGAATGTCCTTTTGTTAAACCTTGGAGACTAAATACTGTCAAAGGGAATAAACCATCAATCCTCTGGTTCCGGTAGTGTCTTCTTCCACGAAGTGCTGACTTCAGTACTTCGTTCAGGAGTGCCTCGGGACTATCTTGGGTCCTGAGGTTCGACTATCCGGCCACGAGACTGGAGAAATAGTTTCGAGATGTCTGAAGAAGGAAGATTACGTTGGCACGGTTTTGAGACCTCACCCGGTTCGTATTCTTGAAAAAAAGGTTTCGAGGAGTCTACTAAGACTACTAGTCATCTAGACGTTTGTGCCGACGTTTGACACGGTGACCTTGTGGTCATTTAAAATCAGTCGGTCCAAGGAGACAGCCTCTTTAAACGTTTCTTACAACTTTAAAGATACTTCCGTAATATAAATTAATTAAGAATAACCTCAGAGTGTATCTTCTACATGCATATATACGACCCTGACTTTTTGTCAAATAGTGGTTCGGGGATTCAAGACAGAATGACAACATGATTTTCCTTCTTTTATTTTCCTCTTCTACAAATTTGTGACAATTACTGACTCGTCATCACCTTACCCCTATTGTACTCGTGGTCCTAACCTTGACCTGTCCGGCCTACTTAAAGTAGAGATAGTCAATGATTAACATATCGGAATCTGTAGAGTGAAACATAAAGACCTAGAGTTTAAGAGATAGGTGGTTCACTTCTGTCTTTACGGATAGTCCGCTTTATTAATGTTTAAAGTTTCTATTTTGTCAGTCAAGACCTAATGGAACGGTCACTCAAGTCCCTGTCATCCTCGGAGGAGGTCTCTTGGTCCATTTACACGTCGAAGACAAGAGGGTGACCTCTCTTGGTTGTGTCCCTCCCGTCATGTCGGAATAGTCGGGGACGGGTCGCTGGTTTGAGCGGTGTTCCCTTTTCTGTCGGGTCCGAATACACCATGGAAATGGTGAAGACTACGAGTGTGACTACTGAAGTCGAGTCCACAGTTATTGACTGAGATCCTTAAACAATCGGTACTCAAGCTCAATGGATACTTACAGATGACCGTGTAGGATGGACATTGACATCTGGAATCAGTATTCCGTGAAACGTGTTCCGGACTGTATGTCCCCGTCGGTATTACTAGTACTATTACTAATATACTGACACCGTATCACTAAATGTCAGGGTGAGACCTCGGACTGGTCGGTTCTACGTCGATACACTGAAACTTGTAATAAAGGTTTACAGAGATTCAGAGTTTAAGCGGTAGTCACTTTACTTTCATTATTATCATAGAGGACGAAATGTAATAATATGATTAATTTACTCGACTATATCTTTTCCCAAATTGTATCATGGACCATATATTATCTATAAGTCATTTGTAAGGAGGTTAACTCGATAAAGTTTAGGATTTTCTACTACGACACCTTCACAACGTGAGTTATACGGTCGTTGAAACCTTTGAGTCGTCACCAGTGTCCTGACCTTTTCCAGTCATAAGTAGGGTTAGGGTTTCTTTCTATTACGGTTTCTTACGAGTCTGATGGTGTGTTAACGTGAGTAGAGTGTGCGATCATTTCATTACGAGTTTTAAGAGGTTCCTTTCGAAGTTGTTATGCACTTCGTACTTGATGGTCTATAAGTTCGAACGTCTTCTCGGTCTTTAGTTTAACAGTCGGAGACGAGTCAAGTCAAGTCAGCGAGTCAGCACAGACTGAGAAACGTTGGGGTACTTAGTGTCGTACGGTCCGGAGGGACAGGTAGTGGTTGAGGGTCTAAAGTGAGTTTGAGTGCAGGTAGCTCAGTCACTACGGAGGTCGGTAGAGTAGGAGACAGTAGGGGAAAAGGAGGATGGGGGTTAGGTAGGGTCGTAGTCTTAGAAAAGGTTACTCAGTTGAGAAGCGTACTCCACCGGTTTTATAACCTCAAAGTCGAAGTCGTAGTCAAGAAGGTTACTTCTGGGTCCTGGTTAGACGAAATCCTACCTGACCAACCTAGAGGAACATCAGGTTCCCTGAGAGTTTTCGTAGTTAAGAAACTGTGAGTCGAAAGTTGTAGACGACCTAGTAGTTTTTTCGTTCTCTCAACTTCTTTTGGTAGATAAAGAAGAAATAACTGATACGGTTTCGGAAACTGACACACCTAGTGTTATTTGACACCTTTTAAGACTTTCTCTACCCTTATGGTCTGGTGGACTGGATAGAGGACTCTTTAGACATACGTCCAGTCCTTCGTTGTCAATCTTGACCTGTACCTTGTTGTCTGACCAAGGTTTATCCTTTTCCTCATACAGTTCCGACATATAACAGTGGGACGAATAAATTGAATATACGTCTCTTGTCGTACTCTTTACGACCCGACCTACTTCGTGTTCGACCTTAGTTCTAACGATCCTCTTTATAGTTATTGGAGTCTATACGTCTACTGTGGTGGGAATACCGTCTTTCACTTCTTCTTGATTTCTCGGAGAACTACTTTCACTTTCTCCTCTCACTTTTTCAACCGAATTTCGAGTTGAAAGTCCTTTGATTCTAGTACCGTAGGCCAGGGTAGTGAAGTACCCTTTATCTACCCCTTTGTCACCTTTGTCACAGTCTGAAATAAAACCCCCCGAGGTTTTAGTGACGTCTACCACTGCGTCGGTACTTTAATTTTCTACGAATGAGGAACCGTCCTTTCAATACTGGTCGGATCTGTCGTATAATTTTTCGTCTCTGTAACGAAACGGTTGTTTCCAGACAGATCAATTCCGATACCAAAAAGGTCATCAGTACATACCTACACTCTCAACCTGATATTTCTTTCGACTCACGTCTTCTTAACTACGAAAACTTGACACCACAACCTCTTCTAAGAACTCTCAAGGAACCTGACGTTGTTCTAATTGATCAGTCAGGATTTTCTTTAGTTGGCACTTATAACCTTCCCGACTATGATTTCGACTTCGAGATTATTAAACCGGTGGACTAACCCTTTTGACTAACTAACCCTTTCTGGGACTACGACGCTTTCTAACTCCCGTCCTCCTCTTCCTCTACTACCTCCTACTCTACCAACCTACCGTAGTGACTGAGTTACCTGCACTCAAACTCGTTCGAGACCCTCAATCACTTCCTGTCCCTTTGGACCGCACGACGTCAAGCACCCCAACGTTTATCAACCTGTACTGACCCGTTGACTTGACTTACGTTTTGTACGACTGATATCGACTACTGTGACATAACATATTAAATTTAAACGGTTCTCTCGTCTTAAATTTACAAGAGAAATTTTTTCCTATTAATAAACTCCACTACTTGTATAATCAATGGATCTACCCCCTTTTGGAAAGTATTTATATGTACATCGTTTATTGGTGTTACATGTGAAATTTATAGAATGTTAAAATATATAGTTAATATGAAGTCATATTGACTTAAAAATTTCCGTGATCATTTTTTATATTAACTTATATAAATAACAGAATCCTTTTCCTATTATTAAAACTATACTTTTAATTTTAACTACTTTATTTTCTGACGATTAAACTAATGAGATTTTACAAATTAAAGTCTCATCGTCTTCGGTTTTAGTCTTACTTTTTATTTTTAATGACATTTTACAAAAGTTGAGTACTTTACATATTTTACGGATTATGTGTCTACACTAATGTCTAGCTTTTCTTTTCCGTAAGTATCTTCTTTCTCCTTGATTTTATTGTTTGTCGTTCATACTACTTATAGTGTGTATAAATTTCTATATTTTAATTTTCTCACAGTAAAAGTGTGTACTTTAATGTAAAACAGAAGAAACTCAGTCTCATATATTCCTGTACCATTGATTAATAACACCGTTAGTAAAATGCTATATATGTACATAGTTTAGTGTAACATACGAAATTTGAATGTATTACAATATACATTCGATATAGAGTTATTTCGACCTTTCAATTTTTTTTTAATTTCAACACCATCGATTCTTGTCGTGTCATATCGTTAAACCGTTAAGATTTAGGTAAAAATGTCGAATATGAGAAACGGGGTCATAAGGGTATATGTCAATAAATTGGGAATTCTTCGTGTATGGTTCACGTTTTTTATATAGGTAGTGTTACAAATAATGTCACTTCATAATCACTTTTTAATCTTTTGGATTTACGGGCAGTTGTCTAAAACTAGTCTAATAGATAATAACTACTGCTACAAGTTATAATAGTAACATCGGTGTGCAAGGTCCTTTGTTTGAGTGAGTCTTCCTGTTACGACTATCACCTCACGTCAAATAATGTGGCCACCTGGGTTCCGTCTCAGAGAAGAATCGGTTCCTGGGGCCGATCAAAAACACTTTTGGATTCACATACACGAGTTTGGGTAGATGGGTTTAAGAGACTTTGATCAGACTTGTTTCCTTTTCTATGTTAGATTCAATTGGGCACTAAGTAAGCATACGGAATTCGGATCCATCAATTCTCACCTGTTAATAGTTATCCGGACACCAGTATGGGGTTATTTGTATTATCTTAAATACTAAGATAAGCCAATGTGTCTATTAATCCCAACAAAACAAAACAAAAAAATCCACTACCTCTCAGATCCATGTTCAGGACCCCGAGAAGAAGAGACTTTCTGTCTTATACGTTTTACAACGACTCTCTATACCCCCAACCTTTTATACTTAATCCCTTATTGTCCCAACCTTCTCGTTAATCTAGTAAATCATGAGATAAAAGTAAAAGTATCCCTTTTAATACTATGTCTTTCCTCTTCATTGAATAGGTCTCAGTGTGTCAATATTTATTTTTATAACGGAACAATATAGTTTCTACAATGTCGGTAACTCGGTAGTGTCGTGGTAGTGGGAACTCCCTCGGAACTCCCTTGAATCGTATCTTTGTTCTTCGGGTAATAAATCGTCAGTCGTCGACGTCGTTGGGGGCTACCACGTGGGACTCCCCTGAGTCCTACTTTTTCGTGTCCTATGACCGGAGTCTATCGACTCCAGATATAGTTTCCTTACTAATGTCACTTGGATCTAAAAACGTAGAAGAGTATGTATCTTTTCGTGGTTTAAGGATTAAAACTCTATAGACCGAAAGAATTGAATGGTCATTAGAAATCTATAAGGTTGATGGACCAGAGATAATGTTTTTGAGGATATGTAGGACCGAGGAGAGGAAAGGAGAAGTCTCGTCAGAGAGTCTTTATAGGTTGTGCGAAACAGGGTCCGACTTCTGGAGTCAAAACAGACGGTTTATTTTGTATTGAGAGTTGAAAATCCACGTAAAAGAAAGTCAGTCGTGTCATTATCTCTTTCATATTCTGGAGTCCATAAGACCGACGTCAAATCATAAAACGAGGGGTCTTTTTGTATTCGGGGAGCCCCTGTCCAGGTGTGACTATTACGGATATCATCTCGGAGTTATACATCCAATGTCTTCCCTTTTGTTTACCCATACAACTGAGTACGGGTAGGTCAGTTAAACGAACCTGACAGTCCAGTATCGGGAAGGGTAATACTGGGTCAACGGGACCACTGAGTCTCTTTCGATACCGTGAGGTGAGGTCATAAGAACGGACCTTTTAGGGTACCTACCTCCTCGGACCATCCGACGTCAGGCACCCCAGCGATCCTCAGTCTGTGCTGACTCGTTGAAGTGAAAGTTAAAATTTAAAGTAAGTAACCTCTTCCGTTACCGTTGGGTGAGGTCATAAGAACAGACCTCTTAGGGTCCCTTCCCCTCGGACCACCCGACGGCAGATACCCCAGTGTGTCTCAACCTGTGCTGGCTTCACAGAATCGTCGTCGTCGTCGTCGGGACCACTGAGTCAGTATTTCTTGTGTGGACCGTTTCGTTCTCTGTGTCCAAGATAGAGACCCAGTTCTTATAGGGAACCTCTTCCTTTACCGTTGGGTGAGTTCATAATAACGGACCCTTTAGGGTACCTGTCTCCTCGGACCGCCAAATGTCTGGTACCCTACCGTTTTCTCAGCCTGTACTAAATTGTTGATTTGTTGTCTATATTAATCTAGATGACTTAACTTTCCTTACGTAGGGAAAGTTGCGTCACTGATCTCAGTTTATGAATTCACGGAGTCCTCCCAACATCGGACTCTAGTCGAGGGGTCTCCACTGTGTGTCGTGTGGACTCTACCACGAGAGCGCCGTGTGGGTCCTTTGACTCACCGACCCCGACCCCTCCACTAATTCCGAGTGTCAGGTGGACCCTGTCACGTGAGTGGTTCGTGGACCAGCGGACTCGACAAACCCGGACCCTTCCCGTGTTTTGCGTGCGGGTTGGCTCAGACGGAAACACCTCATGGACTCCTGGACTTGGACCCTTCACGTACTTTATGTCTCAGACGAAACCTGTCAAGGGGACGTCTCGTTGGACCTGGGACTCGTCACATCTATGTCTTTCGAGTGTGGTGACACTCGACCCCGTTTGGGTCACACCAGGTATGTGACGTTGGTGAGGGAGGTGTGTGGTCACTATAAACAAACGTCACGAGGAGGGAGGGGTTTTGTGTCGACTCGTCTACTCGGATTTATTCACTGGTGGAAGTGGGGGAACCCAGTCCTACCTTTAATCTGTAATTTCTCTGAACGTTTTTCTCCTTCGGTTTTATTTGTTTCTCCCTTGACAAGACCTTCACTGTCCACGTTGTCTAATTTTGGGACGGCAATTGTAACTGGTTCGTAACCTTGGATCTATCGTATAAGCTTTCGTCTCTGTAATGAAACGGTTGATTCCAGGCAGATCAGTTCCGATACCAAAAAGGACACCAGTACATACCTACACTCTCAACCTGACACTTCTTCCGACTCGCGGGTTCTTAACTACGAAAACTTGACACCACAACCTCTTCTGAGAACTCTCAGGGAACCTGACGTTCCTCTAGGTTGATGAGGTAAGACTTCCTCTAGTCGGGACCCTAAAGAAACCTTCCTTACTACGACTCCGACTTTTAGGTCATGAAACCGGTGGAGTACGTTTCTCAACTGAGTAACCTTTACTGAGACTACGACCCTCCCTAACCCCCGTCCTCCTCTTCCCCTACTGTCTCCTACTCTACCGACCTACCATAGTGACTGAGTTACCTGCACTCAGACTCACTTGAGGCCCTCAACCACTACCTGTCCTTCCGGACTGCACGACACTAAGTACCCCAGCGTTTCTCAGTCTGTACTGACTCGCTGACTTGACTTCGTAACCTTCCCCGGATAGCTGGAACTCTTCTTTATGTTCGACCTTGTTCTTTGATAGACTTTGACTTGACTGGGGTGTGACGGGTGTTGTAGAGGTCTCTTTAAGGATCTATATAAAAATGATAATAGTAAATTTTATTTTTTTTAAAAAATTTCAAGAAATAATGAGGAAAAAGTAAAAATATTGGAAAGTTTTCCTGGGTAAAAAATTTCGTTTAAAGTATATATACATATAAAATTTTATTAAAAACACTAAAAACAAAACATAAAAATTATAACATAAAAACTCTCAGATTGGAGATGAGATCTAAAAATTAGAAACGAAAAGTCATAAACAATAGTTAAAACATGGAAATTCTTAGATTAGAAGTCATAAGTAAAAGTGAATCCCCACACTAATGAACGAACTAACCAGAAATGGGAAACTGAGAGGGAAAAGAGGGGGTCCAGTGGAGATAGAGGAGGGAAGGGGAAGAGAAGAGATGAATTGATACTTAGAGAGACCCACAAGACCCGACACCTCTTGTGAATCCCTTGACTAATGACCGATCTAACCAGAGAGGGGAAAACTAAGGGGGAGAAGAGGAGGACTAGTGGAGATAGAGGGAGGAGGGAGAAGAGAAGAGGTACATTGAGACACTTGGAGAGACCCACAGGGAGTGACACCTCTTAAAAAAGTGGTAATTGGATCTACAAAATAGTAGACACGACATACCTACCTCTTCAGAACTCCGATGACATTCTTATTCTGACTTTCGGTCTCCGTCCTCCGAATTTAGGTTGTGAACTCTTGTGGTCTCTTGAGGACTAAGGTCCCTTGTAATTATCTATTCTCGAGTAGGTTTATGGAGGTATGGATGTGACTTTGGTTCGAGGTGGGTTCTCGGTTGTTCAAGGTCTCGTTCTGTATGGTACGATTTAGAGGTCGTTTCGTCCTTGCGTCGGGACTCGTAATTTTCTGTCCGACGGGTTTCGGTACGGTTTGGGTATCTGTGGGGTTCTGAGTGATGACCTGAGAAGTAACGTGAAGTCTCTCTTATCTAGACCGAGGTGGGTGGTCTTGTGTCTGGGTTCGAGGGGATTGGTCCTTTGGAACTGTTCGGTGATCAGGTTGGGGTGAGTGTCCCTCGTTCGAGGTGTTATTTCTCCTTGGTGTTTGAAGGTCGGATGTCTTTCCCATGGGGTTTGTGTCGTTAGATTTGTTTTACTTTTCCGTCTCTTTATAAGTCGTCCATTTCCTTGTACTATTTACGGGTGGTTTGGTTTGTTTCTTCTCCTCTATCCCTCAGATGAACTCTTTCTTAAGTCTTATTATCATTTCTACTAGGTTTTAAAACTTTTGTTTTACCTCAATGTCTATTTATTTGATCTCTGTTCCTAACTCTTCTACGTTACTTACAAATTGTTCCTGGATCTTCTTTAATTTTTTCTCGGTCAGTTATGATTACGTTATTGACTCTAGTTATCGTGAGACCTCCCTTGGTTGTCATCTTATTGACTCCGTCTTCTGTCCTATTCACTTCACCTTCTATCTTACCACCTTTATTTACTCCGTCTCTCCTTTTTTCTTTTTTCTTAATTTTCTTTACTCCTATTGGAGTCTCTGGAGACCCTGTTCTAATTTCCGGGGTTGCAAGTTTAGTATCCTCAGGATCTTCTTCTGTTTTTCTTTCCCGTACTCTTTTATGAACTCCTCTATTATCAACTTTTGAAGGGATTTTACCCCTTCCTTTATCGGTAGGTTCAGGTTCTTTGGGTCTCTCAGGGTTTGTCCTATTTGGGCTCCGTTTTATGGGGTTCTGTGTATAATTAGTTTAATTACTCCTAGTTTGTGTTTCTCGTTTATAATTTTTGTAGTTTCCTTTTCGTTGTTTATTTGTGTGTTCCCCTAGGGGTATTCCTATTGTCGACTAGAAAGTTATCTTTGAGAAGTCCAGTCTTCCCTACCGTTCTGTATGAATTTCACTACTTTCTCTTTTTGGATGTTGAGTCTAATGATATGGGTCGTTCCTAGAGTAAGTCTATACTTCCTCTTTAGTTTTCGAAGTGTCTATTCGTTTTCGACTCTCTTAAGTCGTGGTGGTTTGGTCGAGAAGTTGTTTACGATTTCCTAGAAGAAATCTGTCCTTTGTCTTTTCCAAATATTTGAGTTTGGGTTTTGTTGTTTAATTTACCGTTACCCTAGTATGAATAGTCATTAATGGAATTTACATTTACCCAGCTTACGAGGTTGGTTTTCTGTTTCTGACCGACTTACCTATGTTTTTGTTCTGGCGATATATACGGTTCTATGGGTGGAGTTTGGTTCCCCGTGTTTGTCTGACTTTCACTTCCCGACCTTTTCTATAGAGTACGTTTACCTCTGGTTTCCTTTCGTCCTCATCGTTATAAGTATAGTCTATTTTATCTAAAACTTTATTTCCGGTACTTTTATCTGTTTCTTCCTATACTGTATTACTGGTTTCCTAGTTAGGTTCTTCTTCTATATCGTTAATATTCATATATACGTGGGTTGTATCCTCGTGACGTTATACATTCCGTTTACGATTGTTCATACTTTCCCCTTTAATTATATTGTGTTATTATCACCCTCTGAAATTATCGGGTGAGTGTGGATACCTATCTAGTTGGTTTGTCTTTAATGTTTCCTTTGTGTTTGAAATTTACTATGTTACCTGGTCAATCTGGATTAACTATAGATATCCTGTAAAGTGGGTTTTTCTTACTTAAAGTGGAAAAAGAGTTCACGTGTACCTTGTAAGAGGTCCTGTCTTGTGTAGGACCCGGTATTTAGACCGGAACCATTCAATTTTTTTTACCTTTAGTAAAGTTCATAGAAAAGACTAGTATTGCACCATTCTAATCTACAGTTGATGTCGTTTTTTTTTGATAATTTTTATGTTTACATACCTCCGATTTGTTGTGTGAAGACTTATTGGTTTTTTAGTGTCTCCTTTATTTTTCCCTTTAGTTTTATACGTATCTTTGTTTACTTTTACTTTTGTGTTGTTGGGTTTTGGATACCCTAAGTCATTTTCGTCACAATTCTCCTTCCAAGTATCGTTATGTTCGAAAGGAGTTCTTTGTTCTCTTTTAGTTTATCTATTGGATTGAAATGTGGATTTCGTCGATCTTTTTCTTCTTTACTTCTTGGGGTCCCAATCATCTTCCTTTCTTCAGTATTTTTAGTCTCGTCTTTTTTCACTTTTTCTCTGTTTCCTCTGATATCGTTTTAGTTGTTTTGATGTTCGACCAAGAAACTCTTCTATTTAATCTGTTTTGTAATCGGTCTAAGTAGTTCTTTTTTTCCCCTCTTCTTAGTTTAGTTGTTTCAATCTTTAATTTTACCTCTTTAGTATTGTCTGTTGTGTCTTTATGTTTCCTGGCATTCTCTGATGATAGTCGTTGATATACAGTTATTTTACCTGTTGAACCTTCTTTACCTACTTAAAAATCTTTTCATATTGGAAGGTTTTGACTTGGTCCCTCTTTATCTTTTAGAATTGTCTGGGTAGTGTTCGTGTCCATAGTTGTGACATTATTTTTTAGAAGGTTGTTTGTTTTGGGGTCCTGGTCTACCGAAGTGTCCACTTAAGATGGTTTTTAAATCTCTTCTCGATTGTGGATAGGATGAGTCTGAGAAGGTCTTTTAACGTCTCCTTCCAAACCTTACTTGACGATTTAAGTAAGATACTCCGGTGGTAGTGGGATTACGGTTTTGGTCTGTTTCTACGACGTTTTTTCCTTTGATATCCGGTCATAGTGACTCCTTCTATCTACGTTTTTAAGAGTTCTTTTAAGATCACTTGTCTTAGGTTGTTGTATAATTTTTTCCAGTATGTAGTACTGGTTCACCCGAAAAGGGTCCCTACGTTCCTAAGAAGTTATAAACGTTTAGTTAGTTACCCTATATGGTATAATTGTTTAACTTTCTCTTTTTGGTATACTAATAGAGTTATCTATGTGTCTTTCGGAAACTGTTTTAATTTGTAGGTAAATACTATTTTCAGGAAGTCTTTCGTCCGTGTCTTCCCTGTATGGAGTTGTATTATGTTCGACATATACTATTTAGGTGTCGTTTGTAATAGGAGTTACCACTTTTTGACTTTCACAAAGGGGATTTCAGTCCTTGTTCTGTACCCACAGGTGAGAATGGTGATGATAAGTTGTATCAAAACCTTCAAAATCGGTGTCGTTAGTTTCTTCTTTTTCTTCACTTTTCCTTAGGTCTAACCTTTTCTTCTTCATTTTGAGAGTGACAAACGTCTATTGTACTAGGAGATGGATCTTTTGGGATTTCTGTGGTGGTCTTTTAATGATCTCGACTTGTATCATTTACTTGTATTATTTCAACGTCCTATATTTTAATTATGTGTCTTAGGGAACGTAAGGATATGTGATTGTTACTCTTTTGTCTTTCTCTTTAATTCCTTTGTTAAGGTGAGTGGTGACACTACTTTTCTTACTTTATGAATCCTTATTTAGAAGGATTTCTTTGTTTTCTAGAGATATATCTTTTGATATATTGTGACTACTTTCTTTAGTTTCTACTGTGTTTATCTATCTCTTTATATGGTACAAGTACCTAACCTTCTTAGCTGTATCACTTTTACTCATATGATGGGTTTCGTTGGATATGTAAGTTACGTTAGGGATAGTTCGATAGTTACCATAAAAAGTCTCTTGATCTTGTTTATTAAAGTGTTAAACATACCTCTATGGTTTTTGGAGTTTATCGGTTTCGTTAGAACTCTTTCTTCTCACCTTGACCTCCTTAGTTGGACAGACCGAAGTCTGATATGATGTTTCGATGTCAGTAGTCCTGTCATACCATGACCGTGTTTCGGTCTTTATATACAGTTACCTTGTTTTGTCTTTCGGGTCTCTATTTAGGTACGTGGATGTCTGTGGAATAGAAACTGTTTTCTTTGTTTTTATATGTCACCTCTTTTCTGTTAGAGAAATTGTTCACCACGACCCTTTTGACCAGTTGGTAGACATTTTCTTACTTTGATCTTGTGAAAGATTGTGGTATGTGTTTTTATTTGAGTTTTACCTAATTTCTAGATTTACATTCTGGTCTTTGATATTTTGGGGATCTCCTTTTGTTATCCGTTTTGTGAGAGACTGTAGTTAGTGTCGTTCTAGGGGGTACTGGATGGAGGGTCTCATTACCTTCATTTTCGTTTTTATTTGTTTACCCCGGATTAATTTGAATTTTAGAAAGTGTGTTGTTTCCTTTGATATTCGTTCCACTTTTCTGTCGAAAGTCTTACCCTCTTTTATCATCGTTTACTTCGTTGACTGTTTCTTAATTAGAGTTTTTATACATTCATCCAGTACGTCGGGTTATGGTCTTTTTATTTGCTGGGTTAGGTTTTCACCCGGTTAATTGATCTGTAAAGTTTGGTTTCTTCTGTAAGTCTATCGATTGTTTGTGTACTTTTCTACGAGTTGTAGTGAGTAATAGTCTCTTTACGTTTAGTTTTGGTGTTACTCCATGGTAGAGTACGTCAGTCTTTCCGACGATAGTTTTTCAGATGTTTGTTATTTACGACCTCTCCCACGTCTCTTTTCCCTTGGGAGAATGTGACCACCACCCTAACGTTTGATCATGTCGGTGATACCTCTAGTCACGTCTCTAAGGAATTTTTTGACCTTTATCTTAACGGTATGCTGGGTCGTTAGGACGACGACCCGTATGTGTTCTTGACTTTTCTCTGTGCACATGGGGTTACGAGTAGTGTCGTGACAAATGTTATCAATCCTGTACCTTCGTTGGATCTACAGTAACCGTCTGCTATTCATTCAACACAATATATATGTGTTATCTTATAATGAGTTGATAATTTGTCTTACTTAAACTTAGTCAAGATTACTCCACCTGCTTTGACTCTGAATGGATGATATGTCTTACTTCATTCAGTCTTTCTTTTTGTGGTTGTGTCATATAATTGGGGACGACGACGATGACGATTCAGCGAAGTCAGCACAGACTGAGACACACTGGGGTATCTGCCGTCGGGTGGTCCGAGGGGGCAGGGACCCTAAGAGGTCCGTTCTTGTGACCTCACCCAACGGTAAAGGAAGAGGTCACGTACTTTCACTTTTCACTTTCACTTCAGCGAGTCGGCACAGACTGAAGTGCTGGGGTGCCTGACGTCGGATGGTCCGAGGAGGTAGGTACCCTAAAAGGTCCGTTCTCATGACCTCACCCAACGACAACGGAAGAGGCTATAATTGTGGATGTATATACCTTAAATCTTTCTGCCATTACTACACTCTGTCATTTTCTCTGTGTCTATATTTCTTGTCTGAAAGCCTGAGATACCCTCTTCCGCTCCCACCCTACTAAACTCTCTTATCGTAACTTTCTACAAATAATGGTGTACACTTTGTCTACTGGTCAGGTTCAAGCTACGTACTTCGTCCCGTGAGTTTCGTCACTTGACCCAGTTGGGTCTCCCTATCCTACCCCTCCCTCCACCCTCCACCAAGCCCTACCCCCTGTGTATATGTGGGTACCGACTAAGTTCAGTTACACACCGTTTTTGGTGGTGTCATAAAATTTCATTAATCGGAGGTTAATTTTAATTGATTAATTTTTTTTTTATGTCGTCCTGTGTTCTGTACTCCTCATCTGGACCTGTCGGGACACCGACTCCTGACCTCTACCGTCACATTTTTGACCTCTCTGTCGAGTGTTTGGGACAGAATTCAGTGGTGGGGGTAAAGACTCGGGATAATAAAGTATGTGTACGTACTGGAGGGTCGGGGACTTTCGAAAACTCAAACACATTGGGATGGATCATCACTCCTAGTCAATCGTCTCCCTACGTTATCCGTTCTCTCTTCCCTTCCGACCTGGTTGCGTTGTCGTCACCCGGACCTACCCTCCGGACTCACTTCGTCAAGTTTTGTCTTACTTACCCTAATCCTGTCTCCCTGGACCCTCCCCCCAGTGACCTGTCTGTGTCTGTCTTCATTAAACCAAGAGAACGATTATTACAGTGTAGGGACGTCTCGATAGGAAGGACAACACGTTTCACTTTCAAGTCTCAACCTCTGTGCCGAGTCTCAAAAGACGGATTTCTAACATAAACTTCAACAAAAGTATCTCCATTGGTTGTTCTTTCGTCCATAGATCTCCTTCTCGTGGTCACTGATGTACGTCGTCTTTGTTCAAGGTTGAGAAACCTGGAGGATGGTGTATAGGAAAGTCCTCTAAGGAAAGACAAACGACCGATTCCCTCTCGACAGACTCCCTGTCTTGGTCACGTCGGGGTCTCTGGGTCCTCGTCCCTGAACCTAATGCGTGGTGGAATCCTTACTCGTTTAAGGGTGGTAAAAGTAAGAAGTCAGTGAGACGAGTTTTTGGTTCAAGAACCCGTAAACTGCCTCACACACATCGTTATAGATCCTTTCGGAAGGACTTTAGTACCCTTTCTCCGGTTATTATAAGGGTAAAATGTCTTCTTTCAATTCACCAACCCGGGTCTACTGAACCGTCCTAGTCCCTCTTGAGGTCAAAGGAATGGAGTTTTCATCCAACTCTTCGTTACGGTGAAAGGACGGGACTACGACCCCTGTAAAGGTGTCCAGTCACTTCCCGAGACAAAATATGTCTTCGTAATACTGAAAACAGACGTATACACGTAAAAGTGTGTCAATTTGTGAATAATGAAACGTAGACATAAAGAAAAAGAAGTTTAATAAAAAATAAAAAATAACAGGAACATATACAGTTAGAGTCCGGTATAAAACAGGATCTTTAAATCTGTGAAACTTAATGTACGTGTCAGGTGTTAGAGTAGGTTTAATTGTAGAAACTATACTAAACTTTACATCGATGTACAAAACCTTATATTGAATAGAAATTGTACTACTATTATTATAAACTTTATGGTGGTCTTTTTTTTCAGGTCCGACATAAAGAATTGGACTCGAACATAGTGGTCAGATCTTGTCCTTTGGTCTTTACTGGTAACGGGGTTCTGTCGTAGGTCACACTCTCACCCTCCCCAGGGGACTCGTTTTAACCCCGTAAAATAGTACACCAAAATTGTGAGTACGTCTCTGTTGGTACGACTATGATCCCCTCCCGTGACGGGCCTTGAGTGCACACTGGTGAGTAAGTTCTTTCGTCAGAGTTGTCTACTACTGTGTCTTGGATCTGACAGAAGAGGAAGGGTAGAAGACTTTAGGTACGTCTCTGTTACCCCTCTATTTACATCTCGTTTGTGAATCCCTTACCCAAACCTCGGTACGAGTTCCAAGTCACGTTACAAGTTCGTTGAGTGAACACTGATTTTTCATTTGTTCGTTGGTTGGTTGGAACTTGAGTTTTTGTAAGAACCTCTTAAATTTTTATGGAGAAACCCCATACTCCCTAAATTTTTTCAGAGACCTCAGTCTTGGGACAGTCGTGAGGGACACATGGTGTCGGTAGTGAGTGTCACTATTTCTTACTGGTAGAGACACTCGGACCCGACGGATTACCCCGGACCCTCTCGTCGAAGAGTCAGTTCTTCTGGTTCTGTCCCTTTGAATTACTCAATTACAAAAGTTTTCGAAAAATTCGAGAAACTACACTCGACTACGTGGTGATGTTTCGTCGGAAAGTAGAAGGGTTTATCAGAGAGAGAAGGACGGATGAGGTGGGACGATTAGGATTGATAGAGGTGGATCTGGTGATGGACGTTCTCCTCTCCTGTCGTCCTTCGATCGAGTGTCTTACGATGGACTCGTGGGGTTCCACAGTGAAGGAAAGGAAACGAATTACATGGGTACATGTAAAACGGGTTTGTCGTAGGAGTCTCTGTGTACGTCGGGAGGGAAACTACGAGAATACGGTAAACTCCTTCGTCTCTTTTGGACGACGTTTTACTTTCGTTTATCTAAGATTAGTTGTCTGTCTCGAGTCAATCTCGGTTGAAATCGTGAGAAGTTTGTACAACGATAAAAAGGAGATCGAATGGGGTGTGTCGGTAAAACTTCATCCAGAGACTGAAACCCTCCCCGAACATTTTGTACTGGAGAAGTCCTTTGTGGTATCGATCTGGTCGTTTGAAGATAAGACGTTCGGTCTTTTCCCGAGGAAAATTCCCGAGGATGATATCTGCCAACTTAAATCTCAGTGTAACTGGTCCTAAGAACCGGAGGGGTTGGTGTGAGATCTGTAACTAGTCTCCGGTCTATTGTTAAAGTCCGTTCCAAAATAACTACCGGGATGATATCATCTCCCCTCGGTTTTGGTCATTGTCTAAAGAAACGAGTAAGGGACTTCTCCCCGTTCGACCAAGGAATATACACCACTCACATCCTCGCACAGGTTCCCAGTCCGATCTCCCCACCGAATCCACCAAACGGGTGGGTAAACCACCACGACACACGTCCCCCGAAAACGACATGGAACGAAAACGAGGACTGTGAAACTAAACGAGGACCGAAAACTCTTCACCGTCAATCCAACAAAACTTAAAAAAAAAACCCCCCCCAACCATAAAAACATAGAAGAACAGGTTTTAAACGGGGTTGAGACGTACGTACGCCAATTAAAATCAGGAAATATTAAAGAAACATAAAACAACGAACTCCTCTGTAAACAGGTCCACATTCGTCAAGTCAAGTCAGTCAAGTCAGTGAGTTAACACAGGCTGAGAAACACTGGGGTACTTGGTGTCGTGTGGTCCGGAGGGACAGGTAGTGGTTGAGGGCCTCAGGTGGGTTTGGGTACAGGTAACTCAGCCACTACGGTAGGTTGGTAGAGTAGGAGACAGCAGGGGAAGGGGAGGACGGGGGTTAGGGAGGGTCGTAGTCCCAGAAAAGGTTACTCAGTTGAGAAGTGTAGTCCACCGGTTTCATAACCTCAAAGTCGAAGTTGTAGTCAGGAAGGTTACTTGTGGGTCCTGACTAGAGGAAATCCTACCTGACCAACCTAGAGGAACGTCAGACTCCCCGAGTGTTCTCAGAAGAAGTTGTGGTGTCAAATTATCGTAGTTAAGAAGACACGAGTCGAAAGAAATGTAAGGTTGAGAGTGTAGGTATGTACTGATGACCTTTTTGGTATCGGAACTGACCTACCTGGAAGTAACTGTTTCATTACAGAGACGAAAAATTATATGGTAGATCCAACTAGTATTGAAAGGAAGGTTCCTCATTTGTAGAAAATTAAAGTACCGACGTTAGTGGTAGACGTCACTAAAACCTCGGGGGGTTTTATTTCAGTCGGTGACAAAGGTGACAAAGGGGTAGATAAAGGGTACTTCACTATCCTGACCTACGGTACTAGAATCAAAAGACTTACAACTCGTAATTCGGTTGAAAAAGTGAGAGAAAGTGAAAGTGGTTCTCCGAGAAATCAAGAAGAAGTGAAAGACGGTGTTCCCACCACAGTAGACGTATAGACTCCAATAACTATAAAGAGGACCGTCAGAACTAAGGTCGAACACGAAGGAGGTCGGGTCGCAAAAGGTACTACATGAGACGTATCTTCAATTTATTCGTCCCACTGTTATATGTCGGAACTGCATGAGGAAAAGGATAAACCTTGGTCAGACAACAAGGTACAGGTCAAGATTGACAACGAAGGACTGGACGTATATCCAAAGAGTTCTCCGTCCAGTCCACGAGACCATAAGATAGAGAAAGTCTTAAAAGGTGTCAAATAACACTAGGTGTGTCAGTTTCCGAAACTGTATCAGTTATTTCTTCTTTATCTACCAAAAGACCTTGAGAGAACGAAAAAGTTACTAGGTAACCTACAACCGTTAAATTAGAGACCAAGGAGACGGAAAAGATTTTCGTCGAACTTGGAGACCTTCAAGTACCAAGTGTATAATGACTTCGGACCGAATCTCTTAAAACTCGTAATGAAACGATCGCACACTCTACTCACGTTAACACGTCATCAAACTCGTAAGAAACCGTAACAGAAAGAAACCCTAACCTTACTTTTGACTGGAAAAGGTCAGGACACCGGTGACGACTCAAAAGGGTTAAACGACCGTATAACTCACGTCGTGAAAGTGTCGTAGTAGAAAGTCCTAAACTTTATTGAGTTGGCCTTAAGGTAGTGGAGGTGATCGAAACAAACAGTACTACGAAGGATTCCGGGTCAACTGAAGTGTAAGGTCCCTCGTACCGTCGACGTTGTCTCGTCCTCACACCGACTCTCCTCGATGGGGTGTAGGTTCCAGTCCACGTCCCCGGTTCTCCTCGATGGGGTACAGGTTCTAGTTTCCACCGCCGATTCTCCTCGATGGCGTTCAGGTTCCATTCCTCGACGTCGACACGAAACGACCTCGTCGGCACTTCTCTATGGGGTGCAGGTTCCATTCTCTTTGGGTTCATTCTGTCATTCTGTCATCCGTGACTCTCTCCCGTAGTCTCCCGTCTGTCTCACTTTGGTGTTAGTGTCTGTTGATCGGTTAGACTAGTGTGCCTGGTGTCGGAATAGATTGGACTTTGATTCGGTACGGCACGCCCCGGTGGGTTCTGTTACCCAGTACCACCTCCCCAGACTCTCTTACGCCAGGTGACCTCTTCCCTTACCGTTTGGTGAAGTCATAAGAACGGAACTCTTGGGGTACTTGTCATACTTTTCCGTTTTCCTATCCTGTGACTTTCTACTTCTTTTACCGTTATCCTTTTATATATAGTTATTAATGAAATTTACATTTACCTAATTTACGAGGTTGGTTTTCTGTGTCTGACCGACTTACCTATGTCTTTGTTCTGGATATATATACAACAGATGTTCTTTGGGTGAAGTCTGGATTTCTGTGTATATCTGACTTTCACTCTCCTACCTTGTTATATAAGGTACGTTCACCCTTCGTTTTCTCGACCTCCTCGTTAGGAGTATAGTCAGTTTTATCTGGAATTTTATTTATTCTAATGTTCTCTATTCTTTCCTGTGATGTATTACTAGTTCCCTAGTTAGGTTCTCCTTCTGTATTGTTAACATTTATAGATACCTGGGTTGTATCCTCGTGGACTTATGTATTCTGTTTTGTGATTGTCTGTATTTTCCTCTTTACCAGTCATTGTGTTATTATCATCCTCTGAAATTGCAGGGGGAGTGTGGTTACCTACCTAGTAGTTTTGTCTTTTAATTATTCCCTTGTGTGTAGAATTTACTATGTAATCTACTCTACCTAAGGTAACTATAGAAGTCCTGTAAGGTAGGTTTACGTCTTCTTATGTGGAAGAAGAGTTCACGTGTACGTTGAAATAGGTCCTATCTGGTGTAAACCCAGTGTTTAGTTTAGAGTCATTTAATTCTTTTAACTTTAGCATAGTTCGTAGAGACTGGCGTTGCGATACTCTGATCTATAGTTAATGTTCTTTTTTTGACATTCTTTGTGTTTGTGTACCTCTAATTTGTTGTGGAAAGATTTATTGGTTGTCCAATAACTTCTCTAGTTTTCCCTTTATTTTTTTAAAGATCTTTGTTTACTGTTACTTTTGTGTTGTTAAGTTTTGGATACCCTACGTCGTTTTTGTCAATATTCTCCTTCCAATATCGTTATGTTAGGATGGAGTTCTTTGTTCTTTTTGTAACTTATCTGTTGGATTGAAGTGTGGATTTTGTTGACCTTTTTTGTTTTTTGGGATTTTTAATCATCTTCCTTTCTTTAGTATTTCTAGGTTCGTCTTTATTTACTTTTTCTTTAATTTCTTGGTTATGATTTCTAATTATTTTGATTTTCGACCAAGAAATTCTTCTAATTTTTTTTAACTGTTTGGAAATCGGTCTGAGTAGTTCTTGTTTTCTCTCTTCTTAGTTTAGTTGTTTTAACCTTTACTTTTTCCTCTCCAATGTTACGTCTTTATGTTTCCTAATATTCTCTGATAATACTTGTTGATATACCATTATTTTACCTATTGGACCTTTTTTACCTGTCTACGAATCTATTTAAGTTAGAAAGTTCTGACTTGGTCTTTCTTTATCTTTAATACTTGTTGGGTGAATGTTCGGGACTTTAACTTCGACACTAATTTTTAGAGGGTTTCTTGTTTTCGGGTTCTGGTCTACCGAAGTGTCCTCTTAAGATAGTTTGTAAATCTCTTCTCGATTACGTATAGGATGATTTTGAGAAAGTTTTTTAACGTCTCCTTCCTTGTGAAAGTTTGAGTAAGATACTCCGATGGTAGAGGGACTATGGTTTTGGTCTGTTTCTGTTGTGTTTTTTTCTTTTGATATCCGGTTATAGTGGCTACGTGTATCTACGTTTTTAAGAGTTGTGTCAAAATCGTCTCAAGTCTTTGTGTAGTTTCTCAAGTATGTGATGCTAGTTCAACCTAAATAAGGTCCTTACGTTCCTAAGAAGTTATATACGTTTAGTTAGTTACACTTTGTGGTATAATTGTTTAACTTTCTATTTTTGGTATACTATTAGAGTTATCTACGTCTTTTTCGGAAACTGTTTTAAGTCCTGGGTAAATAATAAACTCACTTTCACTTTCAGTGAGTCAGTACAGACTGAGAAACGTTGGGGTACCTGATATGTTAGGTATCTTAAGAGATTCGGTCTTAGGACCTCACCCATCGGAAAGGGAAGAGGTCCCCTAGAAGGGTTGGGACCTTACCTTGCGTCCAGAGGGTGTAACGTCCGTCTAAGAAATGGTTGATTCGGTGTTCCCTTCAGGTTCTTATGACCTCACCCATCGGATACGGAAGAGGTCGTCTAGTAAATACTAATTTTGAGAATTTTTTACCCGTATCTTCCCTGGATGGAGTTGTATCATTTCTGGCATATACTATTCGTATGTCGTTTGTAATAAGAGTTACCACTTTTTGACTTTGGTAAGGGGGATTCTAGTCCTTGTTCTGTTTCCACAGGTGAAAGTGGTGATAACAAGTTATATCAAGACTTTCAGGATCGACATCGTTAGTCTCTTCTTTTTCTTTATTTTCCTTAAGTCTAACCTTTTCTTCATTTCAAGAATGACAAACGTCTACTGTACTATGACATGTATGTTTTGGGATTTCTGTCATAGTCTTTTAATGGTCTCGATTAGTCACTTAAATCGTTTCAACGACCTATGTTTTAGTTATGTGTCTTTAGTGAACGTAAAGATATATGATTGTTACTTTTTAGTCTTTCTCTTTAATTCCTTAGTTAGGGTAATTAGTAACGTTGTTTTTCTTAATTTATAGATCCTTATTTGAATGGATTCCTCTTGACCTGTTTCTTCTCGTCTGACCAAGGTTTATTCTTTTCCTCATGTAGTTCCGACATATAACAGTGGGACGAATAATTGAATAGACGTCTCATGTAGTACTCTTTGCGACCCGACCTCCTTCGTGTTCGACCTTAGTTCTGACGACCCTCTTTATATTAATTGGAGTCTATACGTCTACTGTGGTGGGAATACCGTCTATCACTTCTCCTCGATTTTTCGGGGAACTACTTTCACTTTCTCCTCTCACTTTTTCAACCGGATTTCGAGTTGTAAGTCTTTTGATTCTAGTACCGTAGACCAGGGTAGTGAAGTACCGTTTATCTACCCCTTCGTCACCTTTGTCACAGTCCGAAATAAAACCCCCCGAGGTTTTAGTGACGTCTACTACTAACGTCGGTACTTTAATTTTCTACGAATGAGGAACCTTCCTTTTAATACTGATTGGATCTATCGTATAATTTTTCGTCTCTGTAATGAAACGGTTGTTTCCAGGCAGATCAGTTCCGATACCAAAAAAGTCATCAGTACATACCTACACTCTCAACCTGGCTTCTTTCGGCTTCTTAACTACGAAAACTTGACACCACAACCTCTTCTGAAAACTCTCAGGGAACCTGACGTTCCTCTAGGTTGGTCAGGTAAGACTTCCTCTAGTCAGGACCGACAAGTGACCTTCCTGATTTCGATTTTGAGGTCATGAAACCGATGGACTACGCTTCTCAACTGAGTAACCTTTTCTGGGACTACGACCCTCCCTAACCCCCGTCCTCCTCTTCTCCTGCTGTCTCCTACTCTACCAACCTACCGTAGTGGCTGAGCTACCTGTACTCAAACTCATTTGAGACCCTCAACCACTACCTGTCCCTCCGGATCGCACGACGCTAAGTACCCCAGTGTTTCTCAGCCTGTACTGACTCACTGACTTGACTTGACTTCCTCTGTTTTCTTGACATGTATCTTTCAATATTCTGTGATTACTTTCTTTAGTTTCTACTGTATTTTTCTACCTCTCTATAAGGTACGAGGACCCATCCTTCTTAGTTATAACACTTTTACTGATATGATGGTTTACGTTAGATGTCTAAGTTGCACGAGGGATAATTTAATGGTTGTCGTAAAAAGTGTCTTCACCTTGTTTTTTTAAGTGTTAAGTATACCTTTGTGTTTTCTGGGACTTATCGGTCTCGTCAGAACTCTTTCTTACCTCGACTCCCTTAGTCGGAAAGACTGAAGTCTAATATGATGTTTCGATGTCAGAAGTTCTGTCATACCATGACCGTGTTTTTGTCTTTATATCTGGTTACCTTGTTCTATCTTTCGGGTCTTTCTTTGGGTAAGAGGATACCTATGGAATAAAAACTATTTCCTCCGTTCTTATATGTTACCCCCTTATCTGTCGAAGCAGTTATTTAGCACAACCCTTTTGACCTGTCGATGTACATTTTCTTACTTTAATCTTGTGGAAGATTGTGGTATGTGTTTCTATTTGAGTTTTACCTAATTTCTGGATTTACATTCTGGTCTTTGATACTTTGAGAATCTCCTTTTGTATCCGTCTTGTGAACTACTGTATTTAGTTCCGTTCTAGGAGATACTGGGTGGAGGATGACGACGACGACGACGACGATTCAACAAAGTCAGTACAGGTCGAGACACACTGGGGTATCTACCGTCGGGTGGTCCGAGACTGCAGGGATCCTAAGAGGTCCGTTCTTGTGACCTCACCCAACTGTAAAGGAAGAGGTTACGTACTTTCACTTTTCACTTTCACTTCAACGAGTCAGTACAGGCTGAGAAGTGCTGGGGTACCTGAAGTCGGATGGTCCAAGGAGGCAGGTACCCTAAAAGGTCCGTTCTCATGACCTCTCCCCACGGTAACGGAAGAGGCTACTGGGTAAAGGATCTCATTACCTTTATTTTTCTTTTCATTTCACCCTGGACTAATTTGAATTTTCGAAAACGTGTAGTTCCCTTTAAGATTCGTTCCACTTTTCTGTTGGGAGTGTTACCCTTTTTTATTAGTGTTCACTTTGTTGACTGTTTTCTAATTAAAAGTTTTATATGTTCGTCGAGTATGTTGAGTTACGGTCTTTTTGTTTGTTGGGTTAGTTTTTCACCCTTTTTCTGGATTTGTCTGTAAAGAGGTTTCTTCTGTATGTCTACCGATTGTTTGCGTACTTTTCTACGAGTTGCAGCCTCTTACGTTTAGTTTTGGTGTTACTCTACAGTGGAATGTGGCCAGTATTACCGATAGTAGTTTTAGATGTTTGTTATTTACGACCTCTCCCACACCTCTTTTCCCTTGTGAGAACGTGACACCCACCCTTACATTTAACTATGTCGGTGATACCTTCTACCATAGTCAAGTCAAGTCAGCGAGTCAGCATAGGCTGAGAAACGCTGGGGTACTTAACGTCGTACGGTCCGGAGGGACAGGTAGTGGTTGAGGGCCTCAAGTGAGTCTGAGTACAGGTAGCTCAGTCACTACGGTAGGTCGGTAGAGTAGGAACCAGTAGGGGAAGAGGAGGACGGGGGTCAGGGAGGGTCGTAGTCCCAGAAAAGGTTACTCAGTTGAGAAGCGTACTCCACCGGTTTCATGACCTCAAAGTCGAAGTCGTAGTAAGGGAGGTTTCTTTAGGGTCCCGACTAGAGGAAGTCTTACCTGACCAACCTAGAGGAACGTCAGGTTCCCTGAGAGTTCTCAGAAGAGGTTGTGGTGTCAAGTTTTCGTAGTTAAGAAACCACGAGTCGGAAGAAGTGTCAGGTTGAGAGTGTAGGTATGTACTGATGACCTTTTTAGTATCGGAACTGATCTACCTGGAAATAACCGTTTCATTACAGAGACGAAAACTTATATGATAGATCCAACCAGTATTGAAAAGAAGGTTCAGCATTCGCAGAAAATTAAAGTACCGACGTCAGTGGTAGACGTCACTAAAACCTCGGGGGGTTTTATTTCAGACTGTGACAAAGGTGACAAAGGGGTAGATAAAGGGTACTTCACTACCCTGGCCTACGGTACTAGAAGCAAAAGACTTACAACTCGAAATTCGGTTGAAAAAGTGAGAGGAGCAAGTGAAAGTAGTTCTCCAAAAATCAAGGAGAAGGGAAAGACGGTATTCCCACCACAGTAGACGTATAGACTCCAATAACAATAAAGAGGACCGTTAGAACTAAGGTCGAACACGAAGGAGGTCGGGTCACAAAGAGTACTACATGAGACGTATCTTTAATTTCTTCGTCCCACTGTTATATGTCGGAACTACATGAGGAAAAGGATAAACCTTGGTCAGACAACAAGGTACAGGTCAAGATTGACAACGAAGGACTGGACGTATATCCAAAGAGTTCTCCGTCCAGTCCACGAGACCATAAGGGTAGAGAAAGTCTTCTACCATACCTCTAAGGAATTTTTTGATCCTTATTTTGGTGCTATAATGGGTTGTTAGGGTGAGGATCTGTATATGGGACTCCTTTGGTGCTGACTTTTTCTGTGAACATGGGGTAACAAGTGCCGTCGTGATAAATGTTATCGATCTTGCACCTTCGTTGGATCTACGGGTAGCTGTCTACTTACCTATTACTTCAACCCCATGTATATGTGTTACCTTATAATTAGTCGGAATTTTTCCTTGTGTAAACTCAGTCAAGACTACTCCGTCTACTTGGTTCTTGGATAATATGTCTCACTTCACTCAGTCTTTCTCTTTCTACTTATAGCATAAGATTGGGTGTATATTTCTTAAATCTTTTTACCATGACTTCTTAAATAAATGTCCCGTCGTTACCTCTTTGTCTCTTATCTGAATACCTGTACCCCTCTCCCCTCCTCTCCCACTCTACATACCTTTCTCATTGTACCTTTGAATGTGATGGTATACATTTTATCTATCTGTTGTCCTTAAACGACATACCGAGTCCTTTGAGTTTGTCCCCAGACATAGTTGGACCTTTACACCCTACCCTCCCTCCAAGTTTTCCCTCCCCTATATACATATCGATACCGACTAAGTACAACTCCAAACTGTCTTTTGTTGTTTTAAGACATTTCGTTAATAGGAAGTTATTTTTTTAATTTTTTTAAAAAACTCTTTATTAGACGAGTTATTTCACACGTTTAGGATTCACTTGTCAAACTACCTATGCATGTACATGTGTGTGGGTGGGTTTGTACATATAATGGTGATGTGTTCAGTTCTCTTTCTTAGAGAGGTCGTGTGGTCTCAAACGGGAGTTCGAGGGAAGATTTATAGGGGAGTGGTTTCTATTAGTTAATAAGAAAGAAGATAGTATATTTTATCCAATAGGAAAAAAAAAAATTGAAGGATATTCATCTTAGTATATCTAAGACGACAAAATATACATACCGAAGAAAGTAAGTTGTAATGTTGTATGTACAACGTATATGATCAGATCAGACACTTTTATGTTAATGTATAGGTAAGAGGAAACTCTGTAAACCCAACAGACATTAAACCCCCATCATACTCGGTCCGACGACTCTGTCGAACCCTGGACCCTTGGAAACGACACCACGAACGTAGACTTTAGAGGAACTCCTTGTTTCATGTTTCTTTGATATTCCCTAATTTTTATTGACGGACGTGTAGGTCAACCCCGTTTAATGTCTGTTTTATGTTTCTCTGGTTTTTAGGGTCGACGGTGAAGACTTCTCAACTCTCGTCCCATAGCCCTTATTTTGGTGTACTGGATACGTGTGTGGTGACTTTCCCACCCGTTTGGTGAATACGGTGGGGAACCGGGTTGAGGACTTGGGTGAGGATGAGAGTGGACTATATTCCTTGTGGGAACGAAAGGAGTCCCTCATTCGTTCCTTGTACCATGAAAAGTGATGGGGGACGGCGTCGTTCCAGAGGTAACAGACCGGAGAATAAAGACAACTGATTCCTTGGGTGTTTGGGACCAACCATTGTGACGATACTTGGGTAAAGAACACCAAGATGTATCAACCTTCAACCTAGAATATGTAGGAAATGAGGGGGTGTTATAGGTCGTCCTACGGTATGTATCTCGTGAGAGGTCTGTTCAGGGACCCAGTTATGAGTCTGTAATACTATCATTATGAATCAGTTTTCTGAACCTGTAATTTCTTGGGAGGACTTTAATTGAATTTCGTCCAGTCGTTTCGACATAAGGTAAAGAGTTCAGTCTTTTACAAGCCCACCCAATAAGTGTACAAGTTCCACTGTACTTATCAAACACCGTCTAAATTCTCCTTAAAAGTGTGTTGAGATCTGTAAATCTCAAGACCCGAAAGAACGTTTGTTGTTACATTGTCTACAAAATAAAATTTAATAGATACGGACTTGACTGAAATCTAGTCAATAAAGTCCTAGAACTCTCCCACCACGGATACGTATTACAAAGTTCACGACTCTTAGTAGTCGATTATAGGGTCGGAACAGTAGAATGTCGTGACCGTACCTTTTTTTTTCCCCCCCACCACCACGACTTTATTACTGGGATGTACGTACCAGAGATCTTTAACGACCCTTTATGACCTTCTGTGTCTGCGTGTACGTAAGTATTAGTTATGGTACTCACTACTTGGACTTTATTAAGACAGAAGTACAAGATACCTTTAATAGGAATCCGAGACAAAAATCTCTTCGTTTTCACGACCTATTTTTACTCTATGAGTATGTAAAGGTACTACAGATAGATTCTATCATAAAAGACTTTCGGAGGATATGAGGACGGTAATAGATGTAGGAATTGTAGAAGTTTTAAACCTACGTCTTTTCTGGTTTCTAGAAAGGAGTTCTCTACGGGATTGTATACGATATCTTTTTATGGACATCAGGTTGTAAAAACAGAACCCTTTTTACTAACCGAAAGATAACATAAACGAAATTATCAGAGTCTAGAAAGGTATACTATAATACGTCAATTAAAGTATCACATTCGTGAATAGATTATGGTCACGGATAGTCGTGGCGGAGGTCTTTTCGAAAATCCACTATCACAATATGTCTCATCTAAAGGAGGGAAGGAGGTAGTATTACGGTAGTCGTTTAATCAGTAATGTAAGGTCTCGGATCGTCTTGGGAGGGAACAGTTAACGACTTATCAGTCAATCTCAGACCTGTATTCGCCAAAGAGTGGCTAATTTTTTTCTTAATGTCAGTAACAAAGACGAAAAGTTTAATTCCCTGTTGTAGATACATTATATCTTAATCTGAACCGAATTGTTTTACTAATCCACAATCAAGATTTTCCAGAACATCCAGAAGTATCTTGACAAGTTGGATTGTCTTGGTCTTCTATAATTCTTCTCCACCGTTCTTATGTGTCTTCTTGACATGTTTTTTCTAGAAGTACTGGGTCTATTAGTGTTACCACACTAGTGAGTGGATCTCGGTCTGTAGGACCTTACACTTCAGTTCACCCGGAATCCTTCGTAGTACTGTTTGTTTCGATCACCTCCACTACCTTAAGGTCAACTCGATAAAGTTTAGGACTTTCTACTACGACACTTTCACGACGTGAGTTATACGGTCGTTTAAACCTTTTGAGTCGTCACCGGTGTCCTGACCTTTTGCAGTCAAAAGTAAGATTAGGGTCTCTTTCTGTTACGGTTTCTTACGAGTTTGATGGCGTGTTAACGTGAGTAGAGTGTGGGATCGTTTCATTACGAGTTTTAAGAGGTTCGGTCCGAGGTCGTTATACACTTGGTACTTGAAGGTCTACAAGTTCCACCAAAATCTTTTCCGTCTCCTTAGTCTCTAGTTTAACGGTTGTAGGTTACCTAGTAGTTTTTTCGTTCTCTCAAGGTCTTTTTGTAGATAAAGACGAAATAACTGATACGGTTTGGGATACTGATACACCTAGTGTTATTTGACACCTTTTAAGACTTTCTCTACCCTTATGGTCTAGTGGACTGGACGGAGAACTCTTTGGATATACGTCCAGTCCTTCGTTGTCAATCTTGACCTGCACCTTGTTGTCTGACCAAGGTTTATCCTTTTCCTCATGTAGTTCCGACATATGACAGTGGGACGAATAAATTGAAGATACGTCTCATGTAGTACTCTTTGTGACCCGACCTCCTTCGTGTTCGACCTTAGTTCTAACGACCCTCTTTATAGTTATTGGAGTCTATACGTCTACCGTGGTGGGAATACCGTCTTTCACTTCTCCTTGATTTTTCGGAGAACTACTTTCAGTTTCTCCTCTCACGTTTTCGACCGGATTTCGAGTTGTAAGTCTTTTGATTCTAGTACCGTAGACCAGGGTAGTGAAGTACCCTTTATCTACCCCTTTGTCACCTTTGTCACAGTCTGAAATAAAAACCCCCCGAGGTTTTAGTGACGTCTACCATTAACGTCGGTACTTTAATTTTCTGTGAATGAGGAACCTTCCTTTCAATACTGGTTGGATCTATCATATAAGTTTTCGTCTCTGTAATGAAACAGTTGTTTCCAAACAGATCAGTTCCATCACCAAAAAGGTCACTAGTACATACCTACACTCTCAACCTGACACTTCTTTCGACTCTCGACTTCTTAACTACGAAAACTTGACACCACAACCTCTTCTGAGAACTCTCAGGGAACCTGTCGTCCCTCTAGGTTGGTCAGGTAGGATTTCTGGTCAGGACCCACAAGTGACCTTCCTGACTACGACTCCGACTTTGAGGTTATGAAACCGGTGGAGTACGCTTCTCAACTGAGTAACCTTTTCTGGGACTACGACCCTCCCTAACCCCCGTCCTCCTCTTCCCCTGCTGTCTCCTACTCTACCGACCTACCATAGTGACTGAACTACGTGTACTCAAACACAATTGAGACCCTCAACCACTACCTGTCCCTCCGGACCGTACGACGTTAAGTACCCCAGCGTTTCTCAGCTTGTACTGACTCGTCGACTTGACTTGATTGTTTTACTAATGACTTTTCTTGTCTTTTAACTTAAATCTCCCTTTGAGACTCTCGTTCTGTTACACTGAAAGGTTTTTCCAACTTTAGACAATCGGAAAGATTTAGGCCTTTTAACTTTCTGGGGGTCCCTTGACATTTGTTTAGATTATAGTTATGACACAACTTTTCAGTTTTGCAATTAAAGGAGTTCGTGACCTCTCCTAAACAGAGTGATCGTTTAAAATCTATATTTATGGTTCAGTCTTCATTAAGAGGTCACTGACTCATACAATGGTTACTGGTGTCTAAACTTTACGTAAAATCTTCGTTACTTTACCTTAATTTATTAACAGTCACGATATTTCGAATTATAATGAAATCTTTCACAATTTGAGAGAGTAGAAGGAACGTTGAGTAAACCATGGAACATTCACAACTTCTTTTCGATTCACGTCCTCGTCAAATAATTACATGGTTTTCGGTGTAGTTACAATTATACGGATTGTGGAAGTCTTTCAAAAACTCTCTAGATTTTATTTTATCATACACTTAAGGATTTTCCGAACAGTCTTTTTATAGTGATCGATAGTGGATCCTCTCGGCGGAAATCGTGCTCCTGGTCGATATTCAATCCCTATAAACTAAAACGTTCTTATAAGTGTTCAATTGACGTTGCGTAATACGAAGGGTACTTTTATTACATTTCTAAGATTAATCAAAAATTAACGAACTATTTAACCAGGTTAAAATGAGTTTTACCGGAAATTTCCCGATATGTGGTTCTAATAAAGTCACTCGTTCTGTTTAACTTTTCTTTTAACTTTCTGGGGTCCCTTGGTATTTGATTAGATTATAGTTATGATACAACTTTTCAGTTTTGTAATTAAAGGAGTTCGTGACCTCTCCTATACAGTCGGTTGGACCGGAAGTCCGTTATTTTCGACTTGAGTCTTTCGTACGTACGTACCATTTGAGGATTGAAACCTACACTCGTTTAGTTTAATCTCAACCAATTCTAAGATCTTGCACTTACACGAGTTAAGTCTCAATTACGGGACACTATGGTGGCATGGTTATGAAGGAAAATATATTTACGAGGTTTTTACAAAAATATCAGTTTATGGTTGGTAAGATCATTTATAAAGTTGTCTTTGTTCATATCTCTTTGAGTCCTTGAACTGGATCAATGATTAACCGATAGTGTCTCATGGGATTGTATCTCTCAATTGTATCTTTCTGAGGTATTGTATCTCAGAGGATTGAAGAGAGAGATGATTGTGTCAGAGGGTAAAGAAAACCTTTACCAAGAGTAGAGTCTTCCTCTCACCAGGACTTCCCTCTAGAGGTAAGGGACGGGTCCTTGTCTTCGACCCATTGGACAAATTTTTGGTCCTTAGGATCGGTGATGTGGTAGTCTCCGATCTCCGATCTTCGCTTAACCTGGACCGAGAAAGGCAAACCTTTGTTTTTACAAAGTTCCTCCGTTTTTGACATTCTTGTCCGTGTTTCAAATAATAATCTCTGTGTCATGTTACATACCCTCTCATGTGTCCTTTTGTCAGATTTTAGTCTTCAATCCATCTTTATGTGGGGTCTCTCTTTCCCATACCCGTAGGAGAAACTACTCCTCCTCGGGTCATTCCACTAAATTTAGTGAATATATCCTGTCAGGAAAGTCCAGAAACGAATGTAAACTGGTTAATAGAACAAAGAAAGAAGTGTAGAACCTGGAAGGGGTTCTACGTACACACTGAAAAAGGATTCTACCTAAGATGGTGTCCGGATACCCACGTACAGGAGTGAACAATACCTCACCCCGGGAGAGGGAAAGTTGGGGGTTCTTCGGAAGGACGTGTATACGTCTATCCTTTGAGAAGGAACTGGAGTTCTTGACCGTGGAATAACGAAATGAAACCGTCTCGAGTTGAAAACGGTGATCGAAACGGGAACCTCACAGACCTACTCTTATTTCGAACTTAAAGTGAGGTGAACTGTTTGTGATCCACAGGTCGGGTCTCCGGCAGAAGATGGAGTCAAGGTTGGACCTCCTAATTTCTTCTGAAGGTGAAAGTCACTTCTAATTGTTCAAAGTCTAAATGGGAGGACGGAATTTCTTGATCTTTTGACCTGTTTTGTATACTCTGTTACCAAAAGGTGTGTAGTCTGTTGTCTATTGTGTCCTGACACTATGGACTCTACCCTTTGTTTGAATGCGGTCGAAAGACGGACCTCCGTCAAAGGTCCGGAGTTGTGTCCCTGTCCCTCGTCTCGTGTCGACAAAGTGATTCCAATCCTTCGTCTTTAGTTCTCAAATCTCCGGTTCCGTGGGTCTTAAACGTTCCGTTTGATGATCTCTTTCCTTTACATGTCCTCTCGAAGTCTTTGGACGTCACCCAGGGGAACTCATGCCCAACTCATGGTTGGACGTATACACACTTTTTCAATGGGTTCCGACCCCTTTCCCAGTGGTCTTTTCTTACTCGTCTTTTTTGAAGTGAGAGTGGTCGGTTTCACTTTCCTGGAGTATTATATACCCCGTGGTCTATCTAAAAACCTTTTCGTTTCTTTCCACATTTAACTAGGGTCTGATATTCGACGAGACTTGGACGGGTTTGTCTCGAACTTTTGTTTGTGACTTTCTTAAGATGACTAAGGTTCATTGGCGTAAGGTCCTTTTTTCTTGTTTCGGTTGTGATATTTCCTGATTTTGTTTGATGTGTAATTGTCTTTTAAGTACTACGGATCGTAGGTTAGTCTTTATTCGTTGGTCGTTTCTTTGTCCTTTTATACTGGGTATTGGTTCTCCTTTCGGTTAGTTATCTTTGTCTGTGTCTTCGTTGTCTCTACTATTTCGATAGTTTATTCCTATGATTATCGATGTTATTTACACAGGATATCCTAGTTCTTTGATCTTCTGTTAGATTAGTACAATTTCTCGTTTTCCTTTCTACAATATCAGTGGGACTTTTTGGTAGAACCCTAATTTTTTATGTATTATAGACTTTACCCACTCTAATTATCGTCAAATTTGATAAACCTTCTTTTAAAATCATTTGAACTTCTGTATCGTTATCTTTGATAGGTTTCACTTTGTGTTTACTTATTACACAGTCACTGGAATCCTTGTTTTATTTTGTCTCTTTGTACATACATTAATCTTAATTCCTTTCTCTCTGCTCTCTCTCCTGTCTTTTTTATAGACTTTTTTTATTTGAGTGTGTTACTTGAGGTACGTCTTATTCATTTTTATTTTGTTTAATTTTAGTTGTGTTTCTATATCCTATTACTTTGATGACTGACTGTTGGTCACTATCTTAGAATTTTTGTCAGACGAACGATCTTTGATACTTTCACTTTACTATCACTTGCTGTAGAAATTTGTGACTCTATGTGACAGTTAAATCTTAAGAGATTCGTCGTTTTTCAGTAGAAAGTTTTAATTTCTGTTTTATTTCCGTAAAAGTCTGTTTGTTTTGGATCTTCTTAAGTGACAGTTGTCTGGATATGGTTTTCTTTACTATTCCTTATAATAAGTCCATCTTATACTATGGTTTATCTTTAAACCTAGATATATTATTTTCGTCTCTGTAATGAAACGGTTGATTCCAGGCAGATCAGTTCCGATACCAAAAAGGTCATCAGTACATACCTATACTCTCAACCTGACATTTCTTTCGACTCGCGGCTTCTTAACTACGAAAACTTGACACCACAACCTCTTCTGAGAACTCTCAGGGAACCTGACGGTCCTCTAGGTTGGTCAGGGAAGACTTCCTCTAGTCGGGACCCTAAAGAAACCTTCCTTACTACGATTTCGACTTTGAGGTCATGAAACCGGTGGAGTANTACGACCCTCCCTAACCCCCGTCCTCCTCTTCCCCTGCTGTCTCCTACTCTACCGACCTACCGTAGTGACTGAGCTACTTGTACTTAGACTTACTTGAGGTCCTCAACCACTACCTGTCCCTCCGGACCGTACGACGCTAAGTACCCCAGTGTTTCTCAACCTGTGCTGACTCGCTGACTTGACTTGACTTACTTCTTACTTCTCACGGTCTTTATCAGGTATGTAATTGTTTATATTTTCTGTGTAAAAAGTTAGAAGGACTGTCGATTATCAAATTTCGTTTTTACTGTCGTTTTTATAACTCCCCGAATATTAGATACATTCCTATTTTACAAACTGTTGTTATCGTGTTCCCTTTCTTCCCTTTTATCTGGAATGTATATTCCCCTCTTCTGTCAAATACAGATAACATTTGACATCTCGTTCCCAGTCGTTTAAGTCCGGCATCCTGTTTAAGTAGAACGATGAATGAAAACAAGTCTTCGATGCTTACAAAATATGTAAAACCTTCACCCACCCATCTTCCTCTATATTCTGGNCCGGACCGTACGACGTTAAGTACCCCAGTGTTTCTCAACCTGTGCTGACTCGCTGACTTGACTTGACTTACTTCTTACCTCACACGGTCTTTATCAGGTAGGTAATTGTTTATATTTTCTGTGTAAAAAGTTAGAAGGACTGTCGATTATCAAATTTCGTTTTTGCTGTCGTTTTTATAACTCCCCGAATATTAGATACATTCCTATTTTACAAACTGTTGTTATCGTGTTCCCTTTCTTCCCTTTTATCTGGAATGTATATTCCCCTCTTCTGTCAAATACAGATAACATTTGACATCTCGTTCCCAGTCGTTTAAGTCCGGCATCCTGTTTAAGTAGAACGATGAATGAAAACAAGTCTTCGATGCTTACAAAATATGTAAAACCTTCGCCCACCCATCTTCCTCTATATTCTGGCACATAAATGATAGACCAAGAAATGTCTTTTTCAACGACTCCTGACGGACCTCGTCCTCGAAAAGAACCATGTTGACTGTAAAAACCGGTTTTACAGTAAGGCGCTACACTCCCATCCATGTGACAATCTAAGTCTACAAATGACCGTAGGGACCGGAGATGGATTATTTGTGGTAATCGTGAGGTGAGATTCGACACTGTTCGGTTTTACAGAGGTCTGAAACCGTTTGCAGGAAAATCCCACCTCCATTCCCCGGTTTGAACGGAGATTAACTCTTGATGACGGGACTTCGTTTTGATGTTTTATATATAAATTGTGCACATATATTTTATTCGGTTACCATCTCTATTTTACCTAGGTAAAAAATTTTTTCAATTTTTTTCAGTTGGGTTTTCTTCCATTCACTTTCAGTGAGTCAGTACAGACTGAGAAACACTGGGTTATCTGATATGTCAGGTACCTCAAGAGATCCGGTCTTAGGCCCTCACACATCGGAAAGGGAAGAGGTCCCCTAGAAAGGTTGAGTCCCTAGCTTGGGTCCAGAGGGTATAACATCCACCTAAGAACTGGTGACTCGGTGTTCCCTTCGGGTTTTTCTTCCATCCTTTTTTTTTTCCAAAGGTCTCTTCCGTATTTGACCATGATAATTCTTTTAATTTCGGGTGTGGTGCCCGTCTTTCCTTTATAAACTAATTTTTAAACGTAGGTCTTAATTTTTTTTTTTTGTTTGGAATGTTGAGTCATTCTCTTGGACTAACCCCCCTTATTTTATTCTTTTCTACACTTATCTGTGAAGTGGTTTCTATATCTTTACCGTTCATTCATACACTTTTCTGCGATTTGTAGTAATTAGTATTTCATTTACGTTTAATTTTTGTGTTACTCGACGTGTAGACAATGTTATGAATTTTAAATTTTCTTACCGTTAATGGTTCACAATCGTTTCTATATCTCGTTGATCTTGAGCGTATCTGATCCTATGAGTTGTCGATGTGTTACCTTTTGATGCGTCGTTATTTTTGTTTGATGTCTGTGTACTTTGCTATATCTACATAAAATTCTCGTAATACGATTCGAACTCTTCCACCTGTGTTTCTGATATATGACTCAAGAAGAAGTAATACATATTAAGATCCTTTTTCGTTTTGATACCCCTGACTGTCGTCTAGTCTCCAACGGTCCTGGGTTGCCCTCCGTCTCCCCTAACTGACGTTTCTTTTTACTCCCTTGAAAATAATTTCTCCTACCCCTGAAAGTTATAACACTAACATCATCATCAATGTATTGATATATAAACAGTTCTAAGTTTTCCTCAACATCTAAATTTTAACTACTAAAAAAAATAATATGGTTTCTTTCTCTATTTACAATTAAAAGTTCTTCCAAAACTTCCAAAAGTTTGACCCTTCACTCCGATATAAAAGGAGACCACTGATCCTCCTTCTTATTGAACGATGTTACGTCCTACCGATCTTTTATGAAGATGAGTTTAAACTAACTCACGATCACTACATCTAAGAACATTGTTTTATATGTGAATCGATGTCTAATAGTCTGTCATCAAAAATTCGGTCTCCCAGTTGATTGCCGTTTGTACCCTTAAATCGTACTAAGGTCAATTCACCCCTTTTTTACTTGATCAGTTGTCTGTGATAGTTCTCTTGAACGATTGGTAACTCTCTTTTTCTTAAAATGTAGTATTGTATGTATTTTGGTTTAATGTCCACCTAATCTTCACATTTAAATTTATTCGGATGAACATGATCTTCTATTATATTTTATGCAAGTATTCGAACATTATCTGTTCGGGATACATTTGTTAGTGTTCTGAGTCTTCTCACCTAAACTGATATGTAATTATGAATTAGAGTTCATTTTTGAAAAAGGTACAGTCATAAAAGTGAACTTGACAGTTTAGGGAGCTCCCGAGAGAGATATGAGGGACTTGATTCAATAGGCTCTACGAGTTAGGAGGGGTTATTCGTTTTACCTGAGATACATTGAATTTATTCTTATATGATACAGATAAGTGATTGTAGTAAACTTGTTTTTAATTATATATCATTCCAATCTAAATTTGACTCTATCTTTACTTTAGACTTTTTGGTAGTAGGATATTATTCCTTGTTTCTTCCATAATTGAACTGAATGGACCAGTAAGAGAACTGTGAGATAGATCATTCAATGGTCTCTTTTATTTGTTTTAGATTTGAGATTCTATTTTGTCTTTAAATTAGTCTTTTGGTTAAACTAGAAAAATTCAACTTATTTACCAAAAGTTTATTCTTAAATCGAGTTCACTATGTCTTAATTAACCATAATGAAAACCTTATCCTAAATTTCTCATTTTCTTTCTACGGAACGTTACCAGTTTGTTTTTTAGATTGTGTTTAAGAAGGTGTGAAAAATCGTAGACTTTTTATTTTAATATTGAATAAGTTTAAATTCTTTGTTAAAGAGACTCTTTTTTAAAATTATAAGAAAGACTTTGTGATTTTACTACAGTTTTATGACATACATGAAGTTTTCTAGTGTGTACGTGTGTACGTGATACCGGGTATTACGTAAACTTTTTTTATAATGTTCTAAGTAATAAAAGTAGTAACATTAAAATTAGTCATCCTTGTAATTACAGTGTATATGAAAAAATATTATATTTATAAAAATTTTCGACATGAAATGTTATTCTATAGTTCTTGTATCTCGACTATACAAATATCCATTAGTAAAACGGATACATTCTTTAGACTAGTCTCATGAAAATACCACTTTCTTTTCATGGAAGAAAAATTAGTAAGTATAAGTCGTTGTCCCTTTTACGAGATACATGTGTGACCGAGACTTATTGTGTAAAGTAAGGACAAAGTTTGGACGATACGACAATAACGAAATTACTAATGTATTTTCAAGTTGTATTTTTCCGTAAAGGTGAGTTCTAAGAGTCATTCAGACTATTCCGTCCAGTGGAGGGTTAGTATTTTCGAAAGTACGTTTATAAAATTCATAATACGTTTATTTCGTACCTATAGTCTGAGTGATATTAACCCTAATTTTTCTGTTGAGGTTCTTGTGACGTATAACTATGTGATACAAAAACACGTTAGTGGACCGTAAGAGACGGAAAAAAGAAGTAGAAACTTCACGATTAAATATGATCTTTCAATAATTATCTGAATTACACCCTTGATACATAAACTCTTTCGTTCTGAAAGACCTATTCTTAGAGGTTTATAAAAGATAAAACAAAAATACTGAAATAATTTGTTTCTCTCTCACAAAATGCACGTTGCGAACGTCTCTCTTTATTTCGATGTAAAGTGAGTTTAGGTTGACTTATATAGTCTATGTTTTATATCTGTACTTCGTTTCACACTATCGTCGTCACTAAGAACCCCCGTTGCACGTTTTGAGTTATAAAACGATAGATAAATGTAGTGTCACCAGTTTTTTCTTTACACGGTTTTGAGGGAAAGGGTAAGGTGAACTTGACCAAGGGGTGCTAACTTTGTTTGTAGAGGACACTGTAATTCAACAGTAGTCGAACACACTAGGGGTCAAGTGAGTTGGAAAAGAAGAAGTAGACCGGAAAAACACACCTCCGTCGTTGATCAAGTAAATGTTAAAGTGTTAACGGAAGTTGAACGAGTCTTTCGAGTCGAGAGCGTATTTCGAGGTAAAATGGTCAACGCGTGACTTAGTCGAGAAGCTCTAGGTGAGAGGGTCGGAGTAGACGGAGCGGTGAACAGACTTGAAATTCGCGAAATAAAAGACCCTTTTCTTTTTCGGTATAATATTTTTAACTCAATTTATATGTTTGATTGGGTTGATTTTGTACATAAAGATGTCAGATAGTCTCGAAAGTTCAATAAAGACAGTTCCCCAGGATACAGTAAACTGACCTGAAAGGTTTGAGAGACGGTATCACAGAGTTGTTCGTCAACATAATTAACAGTTCCGAAGGACTGGAAGTATGTCCTAATGGTTGAAACTTAAAAGAGAAAAATAGGATCTAGAGTAAGTAAGTTGTCTGGAGAGGACCCATAAATGATTCGTGACATAATCTTCGATCTATGTTTCTATTTGTCTTGTCATGATCATGAAATCAAAGGGATTTCCTTGAGGGTTAAATCGTCGAAATATTCACTAACGGATACTGTCCGTCTTAAGATCTACCGGGACACTACCGACGGGGAACAATGAAAATGCTGACAATTTACCATTTTCCTGGAACGTCTACATTAATTCCAATGAATAGTCAACTGGAATTCTTTTCCTATATTGAGTCCATAAGGATTGGATTAGTATACTTAGGAAATTGTCGTTCCAAAAGGGACCAACCTACTACTTCTTCTTTCGTATTTCTCTAAATTTCGCACTCTTTCTAAACTTCGCACTCTCTAAACGAAACTCCCTCCAGGAGACAACGACTTTGCCTCCTCCAGTACCCCCGTTATTGGGTTATCGTTAGGGATTCTCGACTCTCGTTGGGGATCGGTTGTCGACCGTTATTGTTATTTTTTATTCTCTAGAGACAGGATGTTGGAGTTCCTTTAACTAAGACGGCTCTTGTATTCCTTGAACCTTCGTCTAAGAGAGGGTTTCTAAAGTCTATTCCCGGGACGGGTCGACTATGGAGTGAAAGTGGGAACACTCTGGGATTCGTCTATTGGGTCGGTTCGAGTGGAATTGAAGACTGGATATCTTGACGCTCCTCTTTTTCTTACTTGTCTATCGACCTCACCTGGAACTTCCTACTCTTCCTGACGAGTAGTAGGAAATTTGCAAGGAGTGGGTACGGTTCCGTATTAGGACGTACCGGCTCTAAAGTATCACTAGACCCAGTACCGAACCTTAAGTTCTTAAAGGACGTTTAGTTTTGGTGTTACTCCATGGTGGAGTGCGGTCAGTCTTACCGACGATAGTCTTTCAGATGTTTGTTATTTACGACCTCTCCCACACCTCTTTTCCCTTGGGAGAATGTGACAACCACCCTTACGTTTGATCATGTCGGTGATACCTCTAGTCACACCTTTAACGAATTTTTTGGCCTTTGTCTTGACGGTATGCTGGGTCATTAGGGTGACGACCCGTATGTCTGGTTCCTGTGGTCTTAACTTTGTCTGTGCACATGGGGTCACAAGTAGGGTCGTGACAAATGTTATCAGTCCTGTACCTTCGTTGGATCTACAGGTAACCGTCTACTTACCTATTCTTTCGACACCATGTATATGTGTTACCTTATAATGAGTCGATAAATTTTTCTTACGTAAACTTAGTCAAGATTACTGCACCTACTTTGACCTCGGATAATATGTCTCACTTCAGTCAGTCTTTCTTTTTGTGGTTATGTCATATAGTTACGTATGTATATCTTGACTCTTTCTACCATTGCTACTGGGATATACATTCTGTCGTTTTCTCTGTGTCTATATTTCTTGTCAGAAAACCTGAGACACCCTCTTCCGCTCCCACCCTACTAAACTCTCTTATCGTGACTTTGTACATATAATAGTATACACTTTGTCTAACGGTCAGGTCCAAGTCACGTACTCTATCCCACGAGTCCCGACCTCGTGACCCTACTGGGACTCCCTGCCCTTCCTCTCCCTCCATCCTCGCCCCAAGTCCTACCCCTTGTGTACATGTTGGTCCCGACTAAGTACAGTTACATACCGTTTTTGGTGGTGTTATACATTTCATTAATCGGAGGTTAATTTTATTTATTTATTTATTTATTTATTTTCTTTAAGTTCTTAAAAGTTGACTCAATCGAGTCGAAACGACGGTTCTTTCTGTCGACAGTCCCTCTGTAAATGAAAATGTTTATTTTTTGTCTCCGTTTGAGACACTAGGGGAGGTCAGTTTACGTCAAAAGTTGGACCGTGCAAGTAAAAGGACGAAGGTAGGAATTTACGATTTTCCTGAACCATCGATGTCGGAGGTGACGATCACGTACGGGTAGGAATAAGATATTTAGATCTCTTTTGGTTTGTGCTCTTCCCTTAACGTCCTGATGTCTTTGGTGTAGTTCCGAAACTGGTCGACTGGAACTTTCAAAGAAAGTGTGATGTGAGGTATAATATCGAAATGGTCCGAAGAGATAGAGACACGGATTCACATACGATCAATAGAAAAAAATTCCTCTTCTAGAGATAGAAAATAACCTCAAATTACGACTTTATTTGATCCATCTCTAAAATAAACCTTTTAATGATTTATATGGTATGGAAGTCAAAGTAGAACCCACAGAAGAACGTCTAGTCTCTTTTAACATCCAAAGTGGTTCTGTTGTGGTATTGGAAGTAATAATACATACTGTAATAAGTGGTACCTATAAAACCCTTACAGTATTACAAGTAGATTCTTCAGGACACTGTAACTTTTGTTTACAAAGTTCCTTGACAGTGTAAGTTGTGACGGACGAAATTTTTAGAAGAGTGAAAAAAGTCCGATAAGATTTTTATTTTATCTTTCGATACGAATAATTATACGTCATCGTGTTAGACTCGAGACTTACTGTGTCGTAAGGACAATAAAGACGTCTAGATACCCGTCGTTTCATAAGTGTTCTCTAAAAGTTGGTGGTTGATAACCATAGTAATTTTAAATATATGACAAATACGAAAAATTTTGTCTTTTGTCTTTATTGTACCCTTAAAGTATTTTGTATTGACAAAGAATCCATTTTGGATTTAAGATGGGAAACCTTTCTCCCATAGAGTCGTCCCCGAGTGGAATTACTCCTAGGGAAGGAACGTCACTACCTAGGGCAATAGTGAGTCTCACGTGAATGAGGGTCCTATATAAAGATGTGGTCGTGGGATGTTTAATGTAAAATTTCATTAGTGTCAGTCAAAATTTATCCGTCCTGATATTTTCTTCCAAATAATGAAGAATCTGAAGAGTACATCGTGTTTATATTTCACAAAATATCTTTCAAAATAATTCATAAAGATTAGTTGTAAAGGTAAACGAATTAAAGGTCGTTCAACAAATAGTAAATAGTATAAGTCTATAGTATATCTGTGTGTGTGTGTGTGTGTTGTTACCGATTCTCAAAGTTGTGAACTAATGATAAAGTGAGAAAGTAAGACCTGTTTAATCAAAAGACTGAGACGGGGTTTTTACAGTCAATTGTTAATGTAACTTTCTCCGTGTATGATTTTTATTGGTAAGAGAATCTATATGAGTTAATCAACCTCTTGTCACAAGTTTAGATCATTTTATAACATTTAACATCTATCTTTATTCCGAGATGTAAAACTTTTCGTGTGGTCAAGTTCTTATATGGTTGTATTGAACTTTTAGTAAAGACACTTAATTTTATTGATTACGAGGGGTGATGATGTGTCAAAGGTCGTCTTTGAGACTTTCGGTTTCCCTTGTTATATAAATTTCACTATTTTCCCTTTTTTTGATTTTAGTTCTTATGAAATAGACACTTTTATTAGACTTTTTTTATGTATATGTATATGCAAAATTGTCTGAATGAAACGACATGTGGACTTTGATTGGGTTATAACATTATATAGTTGATACGAACTTGTTTGTTTATTTGTTTTTTCTTTAGGGGTATAACCTGTGGTCGACTATTTTTCCGGTCGTATGAAGTACCAGACAGGTTTTCTTCTCTTTCCGTTGTCCCTACCGGTCCCTGTGTATTCTGTAAGGACCGGACTTTACACCACCCTTCCTTCTATGGGACGTCCCTGTCACTTCAATTCGCCCCCAATTCCTCTTTTGACCTCGGGTCTCCTCCGTAGGGTGGTAGGACCGACGTAGTGAGGGGAAAATGACTCTATGTTGAGTGTATGGTACGTTAAGTGGGTCAATTCAAATTACATGGTAAGTTAGCAAAAATCATATAAGTGTCTCAGCACGTTGGTAATGGTGTCAGTCACAATTTTATGAAAGTAACAGAATCATGTTCTGGGACATGGGAAATCGATAATGAGGTTAGGGGAGAAGGGGTGAGATACGTGTCGGGATCCGTTGGTGATGAAATAAAAATTAGGTATATCTACACCGATAGGACCTGTAAAGTGTATCTTACTTAATATATGATACAACTTTTTTCTCTCTCTTATGAAATAGGTCGTTCCGAAAGTAAGTCTAAACTACCTCTCTAGTTTTCATTTCGTTTTTGATTTTCGTAAGTCGTGGTGTCTTCGTCGAAAAGTTCTTTAGAGTTTACCTTAAGAGATTCGTTTGTTCTTTTCCAGTGATGATCTTTGTACTTTTAATACTTTCCTTTTCGAGCAACTAACTATTTTCGTCGATATGTCATTTTCATCATTTAGTTGGTGCATGTTTCGAGTGTCTTTCTAATTTTCTATATCATTTTAGTAGATATACCCGTTATTCATCAATTCCCTAATGTTTTCCTACATTTTATTTTACAGTTTTTTGTCATTGACATCCCCTTCCCCTTATTTTAACGTCTCAACAATTTTTACATAAACTTTAACTCTAGTCGTTGAATTTTATTAATGTATATGTATTCTCAACTATATATATATATTTAGAGTGACATTGGTGTTTAGTTTTTAGATATTGTCTGTCTTTTTCTCTTTCCTTAGGTTTATATTGTCGTTTCTGTCAGTAGTTTAGTATTCCCTTCTCTTGTTTTTCTTTCTTTCCTTGTTATTTCTTGATGTTTTTGTTGGGGTTTTGTTACTTGTTTTACTATTATTTATGTAGAGATAGTTATGAAATTTACATTTACCTGAGTCAAGTCAGCGAGTCAACACAGGCTAAGAAACGCTGGGGTACTTGACGTCGTGTGGTCCGGAGGAACACGTAGTGGTTGAGGACCTCAAGTGGGTTTGAGTACACGTAGTTCAGTCACTACGGTAGGTCGGTAGGGTAGGAGACAGCAGGGGAAGAGGAGGACGGGGGTTAGGGAGGGTCGTAGTCCCAGAAAAGGTTACTCAGTTGAGAAGTGTGCTCCACCGGTTTCATAACCTCAAAGTGGAAGTTGTAGTCAGGAAGGTTACTTGATTTAAGAGGTTAATTCTGTGTCTCATCGACTTACCTATATTTTATTCTGGGTACATATATATGAGAGATGTTCTTTGATGAAGTCTAGATTTCTGTGTGTTTGACTTTTACTTGCTTACTTTTTGCCATGAGGTACATTTACTTTCTTTTTTTTTTTTGTTTGACCCTATCGTTATAAATATGGTTTGTTTTATCTGAACTTTTGTCTTTGGCATTGCTCTCTCTTGTTTCCTTTACTGTATTTATATTTCCTCATCTGGGTTGTTCTTCTACATAGTTAACATTTGTACATACGTGACTGTGTCCGCTTATATTTCTTTGCCTGTCATTATGTTATTATCATCTGATGAAGTGTAGGGGAGGTACCTATGTAGATCCCTCTTTTAGTTATTCCTTTGTGACCGGTCTACCTGAATTATTTATGGTAAGGTAAGTTTTCTTCGTCTTCTGTAGGAAATGTTCACGTATACCGTTAAGATGTCGGTCTTTTGTTTAGAGTTTTAAGATCTTTTGACTTTAGGACAGTTCGTGGAAAAGACTAGTGTTACCATACTCTGATCTTTAGTTGATGTTCTTTTTTCTGACGTTTTTTGTGTTTGTACATGTTCAATTTGTTGTACTATGATTTGTTTGTTACCCAGTGACTTCTTTAATTTTTTTGTTTGTTTGGACCTGTGTCTACTTTTGTTTACTAGGTTTTGTGTTACTACTTTTATTTTTGTGTTACTAGGTTTTAGATACCTTACGTCGTTTTCGTCAAGATTCCCTGCTCAAGTGTCACTTTGTTCGGATGGAGTCTTTTGTTCTTTCTAGAGTTTATTTGTTGTGTTACAATTTCCATGATCTCTTTCTTGTTTCTTTGAGGTTTCAGTCCTATTCCTCTACTTATTGTTTCTAGTCTCATATTTATTTACTTCATCTCTGACCTTTTATTATCTTTTCAAGTTACTTTAGTTCTCGACCAAGAAACTTTTATATTTGTTTTAACTACTGGGAAGTCGGTCTGAGTGTTTCTTTTTTCTCTCTCCCGGGTTTATTTTGCTCTTTACTTTCTCCTGTTCAATGTTAACTATGGTGTCTTTATGTTTCCTAGTAGATTCTGATGTTCCTTGTTAAAATACGGTTATTTTACCCGTTGGATCTTCATTATCTATTTAGAGATCTTTACATGTTAGAAATTTCTGGTTTAGTCCTTATTTATCTTTTATACTTGTCTAGTTAATGGTCATTACTTTAACTTAGTCATTAAATTTTTCGAGAGTCGTTTGTTTACAGGTTCTGGTCTGTAGAAGTGTCCACTTAAGATGGTTTGTATGTTTCTTGTCAAGTGTAGATAGGAAGAATTTAATAGGGGGTTTTAACTTCTCCATGTAAGGGTTTGAGTAGGTACTCCGGTGGTAGTGGGACTATAGTTTTGGTCTTTGTCTGTTGTGTGTGTGTTTTTAGTGTCCGGTTATAAGAACTGTCAGTATCTACTTTTTTTAGGAGTTGTTTTACAATCGTCTATCTTAGGTTGTTATGTAATTTTCCTAGTATACGATACTAGTTCACCCTAATTGGATCTCTTTGTGTCTACCAAGTTATAGACGTTTAGTTAGTTGTACTGTGTTGTGTAATTGTTTAGTTTCTTATTTTTTTAGTAAACTAGTAGAGTCAACGATGTTTCTTTTAAAACCTGTTTTAAGTTATAGGTACATACCTAAGAGTTGTTTCACAGGTAATTACCTTAAATATAGTTATATTACTTACTATATGTCGATTATGGTATGAGTCACCACTCTTCGACTTTCATAAAAGAGATTGTTAGACCTTTTGTACTGTTCCTACGGGTAAGAACAGTAATAATAAGTTACACCATGACTTTCAGATTGGTGTCGTTAGTCTGTTCTCTATTTTCTTTAAGTTTATCCTTTCTTCATTTTGGTAGTGACAAAAGTCTACTGTACTATGATAGGTAGTTTTTAGGATTTCTGTAGTGGTTTTAGGATGATCTTGAGTAGTACTTAAACCATTTTAACTTCTTATGTTTTAATTGTATGTGTTTAGACAATGGAAAGGTATGTGAGTAATAGTCTTTCTCCTTAAATTTTTTGATAGGTTAAATGTTAGTGTAGTTTTTCTTATGGATGCCGATTTAGATTAATTCCTCCATTTTTTGGACATATAAATTACTCTGAAGGGACCGTCAGGTCACCAATTCGGAGACGTGAAAGTGACATCCCTCACACCCCAGTTAGCGACCTGTCCCTTGATTCTAGGGTATACTGTACGCCGTACCGGTTCTCTTTTTTGTTTCGACGTGAATCTTTTGCATTCTTTGACTACTTTCTTTAATTTCTACTGTGGTTATCTACCTTTCTATATGACACGACCACCGGACCTTCTTATGACAATTTTACTGGCATGATGAGTTGTGTTAGCTGTATAAGTTTCGTTAAGGATAGTTTTGTGGTTACCGTAAAAGGTGTCTTGATCTTATTAAGATTTTAAACATACCTTTGTGTTTTCTGGGGTTTATCGGTTTTGTTAGAACTCTCTGTTGTTGTTTTGTTCTCCATAGTACAAGGGATTAACGTTCGATATGATGTTTCCATATCATTAGTTTTGTCATACCATGACCGTGTTTTTGTCCTCTTTAGAAACGTGGGATCCCGATCTGTTTCTCAAGAATGTGTATTTTCCTTTTTAACTATTTGACCGGAAGTAGTTTTAAATTTTGAAACAAGACAGACATTTTCGGAGTACTTTTGTTACTTTTTTGTTCGATGTGTGATCGTGTAGACATTTACTACATGGGTTGACTCCTAAGGATAGATCTTAAATATTTCTTGAGAGTTTTGAAATATCATTTTTTTTTTTTTTTTTAGGTTAGTCTTTTACATGTTTTCAGAACTTAAAAAGTGACTTCCATTCCCATCGTTTTTTCGTGTACTTTTTTTACAAGTAGTAAATAATTGGTGACGACGACGACGATTCATCGAAGTCAGTAAAGGTTGAGACACACTGGGGTATCTGTCGTCGGGTGGTGCGAGGGGGCAGGGACCCTAAGAGGTCCGTTCTTGTGACCTCACCCAACGGCAAAGGAAGAGGTTACGTACTTTCACCTTTCAGTTTCACTTCAGCGAGTCGGCACAGACTGAGAATCGCTGGGGTACCTGACGTCGGATGGTCCGAGGAGGCAGGTACACTAAAAGGTCCGTTCTCATGACCTCACCCCACGGTGACGGAAGAGGATCCCTTTATGTTTAATTTTGTGTGGATAGTTTTACCGATTTTAATTCTTCATCACTTTTATGGTTTATACCTAGTAACCTAGGTATTATGGTTTGGTTTTTAACCTAGGTTATGTTTTTTAACCTAGTTTTTATGGTTTGACCTAGTAAGTCTGAAACAATCACCCTTACATTTTACCATGTTGATTAGACCTTTTGTCAAACCGTCAAAGAAAATTTTTTCATTCGTATATTGATTGGTATCCAGGACGTTGATATGAGGATCCATAAATGGGGTCTCTTTACTTTTACTACCAGTGTGTTTTTGGACATGTGGTTACAAGTGTCATCGAAATAAATGTTTTAGGGGTTTGACCTTTGTTGTCTACAATGACTTGTTCACTTGTCAAGTTTCACACCTTGTTAGTATGTGCCTCATGATGAATCGTTATTTTTTTCTTGGATAACCATCTACGTCGTTGGACATACGTCTAGGTCTCTTGACACGACTTACTTTTTTCGGTTAAGGTTTTCCCATATATGACATACTAAGATAAATGTATTGTATAAACTTTACTACTTTATTGCCTTTACCTCTTGTATAATCGTAAACGGACACTAATTCCTCTTCCAGTCTTCCTCTCCGTGTGTCTGTCGAAATTTCTCGTTGTACTTCCTAGGGACATCACTACCTTTATAAGTTGAATTGACTTAAAATAGGACCAACACTACGACATGATATCAAAACCTTCTGTAATGTTAATCTTCTTTGACCATTTTCCGTGTGTATATCCGATAAAGACATAATAAAGAATGATGCCTTACACTTAGATGTTAATAGAGTTTTATTTTTAAACTAAATTTTTGTCGTTTGTTCGAAGTTAATGATGTAGTGAATGTTTCAATGTTGAACTTTTCAGATTGGAGAAAAAATTTCCATACTGTCTCTTTGACACTCTACGTAATGACAGAAGGATTATTAGACAAAACTTTTACGATTTATTCTTCTTGTAATATGTTAACTCAGACCGGTTGAATTACGTACATTCATAGACTTCAAGAGACTTCTTTCTCTTGTCTTCATACATAAATGTAGAACAGGATGTAAAATAAATAGATAAATCTTGAATTTTGGATTCGACGAGGGGTTTTCCCATTCTCTACTAGTATGGAACCGTGGTATATTTAGACTCAAGAAGTAATTTTTAAGACGACTTCAAGCATGACACTGAGGACACCAAAGTGTGACGTCATGTGTCAAAAGGTTACATCAGAACGGTGCCACTTACTGATACTACTTTTGTACGTTAGTTTACGAAATTCTTCATTACATAGAAAATATTATAAGCTTTACCGGATCTCAACTATAATCTATGTCAGATTTATTAAGAGTAAATTTGAAACAATGACTTTAATACTTAAGAATTAAATATTTTTGTTACTGATAAAACTCGATAAAAGATTTTAGATTTTCGTCATAAAAATTTTTTCTTACTGAACTGGAGTCTTTACGTTTTAGTACAGTTTTTAGTGAAGAGTAATGTTTTTTTTTAATACTTTTATTGAAAGTACTGACAGAATGTTCTCTCTTCTTTTCCTCCGGGTTAAGTTTTATCCCCTATGTTTAGGGTCCTTTGTTTATGATAGTGTTACACTTCTATCGACCAAACTCAGGTTCTGATTTAGTTTATGTTTCTTGTGTCTGGTGTATAACCTTACAAGATCATCTTTTTTTACTAGTGAGTCTTTGTTTATATTTTAAAAGTTCTTATGTAACTTGATAAAAAGTGAAATCTCATTCGAAGGATTCAACAGATCGATACATGTATTAATTGTCGAAAAGTATGATGAGTTTTCACCATAAAGTAATTTAAGATAGAAGGTCCCCTTCATTTCGAAAAGAAGTTTCAGACCTTTTTTATTATTTACTTTATAAGTCTATAAATGAGTTCTAAGGAAGATGCCGTAGTACGACCTGTTTAAAATACGAACTCTAAAATTATAGACGTGGGCATGTTAGGTGTTTTCACAGAGGAAACGGAGAGAAAAGATAGTGTTATAGTAGACCATCTGGTATAGGATTCCTTCTCTCGTTCTTGTAAATCCTACCCCCTCCCCTTTACAGATTCGTGTTTTAAAGATACTGTGTAAAGAAGTAAAGTTTACTGAGCTTTACTATAAATTCTGGTCAGTTGGGTCAATGTACATTTATTTTAGCTCCCTGAAAGGACCCCCAAGGCACCAATTGTGAACGGAATTGACTCGCTGACTTGACTTGACTTGAGGTTGCGTCTCCCACGTTCAGTCTAGGGACCAACCCCTCGATTCTAGGGTACACGGAGTACCAGTTTTTTGGTTTTGTATTTTGTCTTCGTTATAAGGTTGGTTAAGTTATTTCTGAAGAAATTTTTTTTTTTCCAGGTGTAGTTTTTTTCTTTTTAGAATTTTTTATTTTTAGATAAAGAGGTGCATAGATCGAACTCAAAATGGTTCCGTATGTTAAACAATTGTTGACGAACGTATAGTCCTTCTGATGGGGGATAGTCAGTAGAGTATGGTCAAAGCCGTCATTTGAGTGAATGTTTTGACGATGATTTTTTATTATTATTAGAATTCATGAGTGTCGACCCAGTCTTCCGAAATTAGGTAAATCGGAAATATTTAAAAATGAAGGGTTGGGTTTCTAAGATAATAAGATTACGTTAATCTAAACTTTTTCGTATTGGTAAAGAGTTCTAAAAGAGTAAACATATAAGAGAATTGGTCTAACTGGATTTTAGACTGTTTGACCGAATCTTGTCAAAATTGATAACCTTTTTATCCAGATGGAACAATTGGTTATTTTTTGTAACAAGAGATGTTTAGAATTAGTTTGATTATTACGTCCATCTGGAGACTCACCCGAATACTGTTTGGCCTCATAGTTTTTGATCTTTTGAAACGGACTGAAATAGTATTTGGTCTTTAATGTGTCTGTTTCGAAATTCTTAATTGAGAGTAACAGATTTGTAGTTTCTGAGTAACAACTCAGAAACGAACTCCTTTACTTTCAGCATTTTGCAATTTGTCCGTTTTAGAGATTTCAAAAGATGTAAACTTCTCCTACCCCCGTGATCTCTTACGTTCTCCTGGGGTGGGTACCCTTACGATGATTACGACGTAAGACCTACTGATCTAACATTTACAAAAGGGGCCTAAGAAAAATACACAGATACACATGAAACGTGTAAAAATTTTTATTATTGAATAGTAGTCTTTTAATTTTTATATTTTTCCTACCGGTACAATGTAATATATTTGTTCAATGTATTAGGATCGGTAAATTTTGTGTTTCGGAAGTGGATTCACTTACCTAAAAGATTTGTTCTTTTTAAGATAATATTCATGATAATTATGGTACGTTTATCACCCATGAGTTATATATAGTAAACAATATTCACAATCGATATCTAGTCTATTCGATAGTATATTCGAAATTGATGGAGTATTTGTTAATGAGGTATATCAGTGTGGTCTCTATGGTAGACTAAGGGGTTTAAGAGTCTTTACAGGATACAAGTATATAAATATCAGTAAGAATGTGAATTGATAGTCTTAAGATACAAATAAATACGTGAATCAACAAGTCAACACAGGCTGAGAAACACTAGGGTACCTGACAACGGACGGTCCGAGGAGACGGGCACCTGAAAAGGTCCGTTCTTATGACCTCACCCTATGAAGGATGTGGTCTCTTAGAAAGACTGGGTTCCTAACTTGAGAGTAGAGAACGTAGAGGACGTTACCGCCCACCTAAGAAATGGTGATCGTGGTGGACCCTTTCACCTTCAACGAGTCAGTAGAGGTTGAGAAACGCTGGGATACCTGATATGTCAGGTACCTTAAGAGGTCCGGTCTTATGACCTCACCCATCGGAAAGGGAAGAGGTCCCCTAGGAGGGTTGGGTCCGTGACTTGGGTCCAAAAGGCGTAACGTCCGTCTAAGAAATGGTCGACTCGGTGTTCCCTGTAGGTTCTTATGACCTCACCCATCGGATAGGAAGAGGTCCCCCTAGAAGGACTGGGTCTTTAGTTAGGCCCCAGAGAAAGTAACGTCCACCTAAGAAATGGTTGACTCGATAGTCCCTTCGGAACCAATAAACACCGTGTACCGTGTTAATGTAATATTAAAGGAGTGGTTAGATCCTTCTTACGAATAGGTGGTATATTAGATATTATAGTTACGACAAACGTGATACGGTTTTTTTAATTCACGAAAATAACGACACTAAATAAGATGTCTACACAATAAATATTTTGTGTGTAGACAGTATATAGTTTACAACCTCTCCTTTGTCTTGTTTTTAATATGTGTATTTTATTTTTTCCCCCACTCCACTACATAACCACTTGTCGTCCTATAATTTGAGGGTCGGATCGAAGATAATTCGTCAAAACTGTTCTATTTCTTGTTTCGAATTCGTCAAACGCTTGTCGACGTTGTTAGGGTTTTATTATATCCTAAAAAACGTAATGTTCAAAATAACGATTGAACTTCAAGAAAACTATTTATCAACTTGTCCACGTAGATTTCAACTGTTCGATACCTTTATGTTTTCTGGTTCCACTTGATGACATTTCGTTGGATTTAAATCCTTAGTGAGATTTACATGTCATTCTAATATTGTCGATTTTCGATAAAAATTATCTGAGTTACGATTACAAGAGTTTTCATGTGAAATCTTCAACACTGTAAGTCTTCAAGAATTTTATTAATTCTATTTCTAAAAGTCAGATGAAAGTTCAACCTGGATATGGAGAGTGTTTTTATTCGATTTAAATTTTGTTTTTGGTACGTGGTTATATAGATGTTGTATGTACTTTATTCACCTTTGTTGTTTAATTTTTTATCATTTGAAATTTTATTATAACGACCCTTAAAAAAATAAGATCTTTACTTAAGTAAAAGTAGTTGGTGGATATCAGACCTTAATACAAAGAGGGATCACCAACAAGGAGATATAAAAACAGAAGGGTTGTAAATATTACGGCATTTCTGAGTATGAAGTGTAACGAGTTTGTGACTCAGTTATTGGATATGTGAAGTTTTTGGGAATTACAAAGGTCCGTTGAGTGAACTTTAATTAACCCAACTTTATTTTAAGAATCTCGAAGTTGTTCTAGTCATTAAAGGACAAAAGAACTCACAGAGTACGTCCTCTCAAACCAACATAGTAGAAGGTATGAGTGGAAGGTTGAGTTACCTCAGTCGTTACCTCTTCCGTGGCACATGGTGTATTACCGGTCCTGTCTGTTATTGTCACAGCGGGAGTATCGTCCGTAAATATCGTCTGTCGCCTAGTGATACCTTGATCTTTTGTTGTTGTTGTATAACGTTTATGTGTGGGGAGTTTACGTTGGACTCATAATGAGGTCCACGGAAGTACAAAGTGAAACTTTTCCCTCGGTTCTGACATATAAAGAGAGGAAACGATAACGTGACTCGGGTCATACACTGACTACTGATCGCGACGCCTTTCCGTCATGAGAGTGACGAAGGGTGAGGTGTCTTTTGGTCGAGTCCCTTTGCGGATATTTGAAAGACATCTTAAGTCCTTTCGGATCCCACTTAGTCTGTCTTTTTTCGTTGGCCTTCTTCTTTGAGAGGAAAATGGACTTAAAGACAAAGAAGGAATGTTCCGAGACCCGTTTCGGATAGGGACTCGTCCCTGACGTCGTCTGGTCAGCAGTACCACCTCCTCTGGTGTACTCACTGGAAGACCGGTAAACCTGCCTACGGAAAACGAACATATAATCTTAAGAAGACTATTGGTTTATGTATAGATTTCTTTGGTTTGTCTGGACAGTCAAGAGTCATTCTGTCGACCAATCTTTTCTACGACTGATCAACTCTTATTGTTTTTATGTGTATGGAGTTGTTTCCTAAGAGTTACTCAAAATCGAAAACAAAGTTGACAAGCTAGAGACTTATGTTGAAATTGGGAAGGTGGTACCTCTATAAAAGGACGAGTCTTAGTCTCAATGTTAAACTGTTTGACGAAGAGTCTAAATTTTTAAAGGACATTGAGAGGAGTGTAACTCAATTGTCTAAAACCATCAGTTGTTATTCAGGACTTCCTTGAGCCAGAAGTTCTTACAGTATTACGGACTTTCAAATTTTCGTTTAACTTTGGGTAACGGAAAGTCTGTGTAAAAAGGTAGTGATTCTGTCGGTAAATCAGGAGTTTCTGGAGTAATCTTTTCGTAGAGTCTCATACGTTGAGTCGTTGTACAATTCAGAGTGATTTATCCACCTACAATAACTTTCAAATTCCCGGTGAAGTAATTCCGGTGATTAAAAAGAAAACTCCTCAACGATAAAAAAAAGGGGAATCTAGGTTCGTAAACACAAAAACTTTGTGACTTTCGAATACAACGTGTTAAACATTAATAATAAATTATTCTTTAATAAAAGAGTATATAATTTAAGTTTTAGAATTATTCACCCACCGTCACCTGTTAGACCTCTACCCCACCCCTCCTTTCGTGGGGTTTATCAAGTATTGTTACAAATTCTAATGGTGTAAATGTCCTAATTTTTTAAATTTACTAAGTTTAGTAGATCAGAAAAGGACGTAAAATTCGTGATGCCTCGTCTTAAACGGTTTATAAAGAAGTCCTTCTAATGATCTCATAAATTTTTTGTGTTCGGAAACTCTAAGACTCTTTTTTTTATTTCGACAATAATGATTTGATCTCTCACTAATTTTGTTTTATTGGAACATAAAACATAACCTGTTGTGACAATCGTGAATTTTCAAATAATAATTAAATATATGGAAGAGTTTATATATTTGTGTTGTTTTTCAAGAAAATCTACGTTATTAAATATTTACACGTTAATTCAATTACCTATACTTTACCTAGACTTTTATTTAATATCATAATAAAGTAATGGATATCAAAATTTTATTAACGAAATAAAGAGTTCATATAACTGAATCCCGTCTCGAAAAAAATTTTTAACTAAATAAAATTAACCTCCGATTAATGAAATATTATAACACCACCAAAAACGGCGTAGCTGTACTTAGTCGGTGCCCACATGTGCAGCAGGGGAGTAGGGTAGGACTTGGGGGAGGGTGAGGGAGGGGTAGGGTAGGGAGACCCAACAGGGCCACGTGGTGTCCGAAACTCACGGGACGAAGTACGTAACTTGAACCTGACCAGTAGACAAAGTGTATACCATTATATGTACAAAGTTACGATAAGAGAGTTTAGTAGGGTGGGAGTGGAAGAGGGTCTCAGGTTTTCAGACAAGAAATGTAGACACAGAGAAAACGACAGAATGTATATCCCAGCAGCAATGGTAGAAAGAGTTAAGGTATATATATACAATTATATGACATGACCACAAAAAGAAAGACAGAATGAAGTGAGACATATTATCCGAGGTCAAAATAGGTGGAGACTTCTTGACTGAGTTTACACAAGAAAAAATATCGACTCATTATAAGGTAACACATATTCATGGTCTTGAAAGAATAGGTAAGCAGACGGCTATCTGTAGATCCAGCGAAGGTGTAGGATCGATAACATTTGTCACGACGCTACCTGTGACCCCATGTACACAGAGAAAGTTAAGACCAAAGGAACCAACATACGGGTCGTCAGCCAAACGACCCAACATATCCGGTCTCGAAGAATTGGAACCGACGAATAATCCTAGTGACCCCTTGAAAATTTTTATGTCTACGAGTCCAGGGGTAGGTCTGGTTAATTTAATCAGAAATCTTCGTCTCCTCATAAAAAAATTTAAGGGACCTCTAGGATTACATGTCGGTTCCAACACGTGATAACGGAATTGCAGAATTGAAACAGTACGAGATTTCTGTCCTCCTGTTTTTTTCTTTTGGTGTAGGATTTGTTTAAATGTAGTCTAATGTCGCTCGTAAATTTGTCATAAATTCTACTTATTTTTTATGAAAGAGGTGAAAAGTGCATTTACTTAATCCACTTCGAACTTTTCGTTCCTAAAACAGACGAAACCAATTAGGTATGAGTAAATTTTTATAAGATCTTTAGGTAAAACGTCTGTTCTTTGACCCCTTGGGTTAGTGACTGACGAACTAGTCCAGATAATTGAATACCTCTAATTCTGAGTTTAAAATTTTATTCAAAGAATCATGATGGTTATAGGTACGGTAAGTCGAATAAAGAAGAGTAATATCACTACGAAGTATCAGACTTTCATTACTTGGTTATGGACACAGAGTCTGGGTATTGGAAACTTCGTCGTACAAAACTTAATCTTTCCTTTTTATGAATGAAGTGTTACGTTTTAGTTCTGTTATATCAAAATAAGGGAAATCGAGAACGGACAATTATCGAGATGAGGACAGGATCGGGTCCCTGGAAAATTTCTCAGACAGACATAAACTATTGTAAGACCAAAGGGGTAGTTCAGGGTATCAAAGAAGAGGTATTGACTTTTGTTAAGGAGAGAATACGAAAAGGTAGACGGTCACTTCATATTCTATACATACATTTAGTAAATAACAAACTTGTGCATTTCGACAGTTTAGCCTTATAAAAGGTTTATTTCTAGTTTAAACGGTCTATGTGCTATAAGTAGGTAATGTAAAGGGAAGTTAGTTTTGGTTAGTGACGAGAAATTCTCGTTCACATAGTTTTGATCTTTTATACGTTCGAATAACTTTCAGACCTAAAATAACTGATGCAATATCTTTTTGCCCTTTACTTGTTACCTTTTTAACCTTTCCGATTTGTTTTTGGTATCGGTTAAATACTTTTAGACTTTAATCTGTAAGTATTAAGATTTGGTTCATCTTGGTTGGAATTGGTTTGAAGAGTCCATAAAAAATGAATACTAAATGATAAATTTGGTTCCCTTTGAATGATTTAGTTTAGTCAAGATGTCTTTACATTTCTCATGACGGAATAGAATACATTAGTGTAGTAGAAAATGTGTCCCTTTTTTTAATGGAAGACGTTAAATAAAAATAGTACGTTCCAGATTAAAATAAGAATAACGTCGTGACGGATAATTTAATGTCACGTGTTCATACTTTTTTTTAATAGACTAGAATACCGTGGTAGATCACCTTTGTTGTAAATTGTTTCAGTCACGTCCTGTTGATGAACCCAACGTACCAATTAAACCCCATAAAAATATTACCTTCCCAAAAAGGGATGGTTTTGTTGTACTATATAGTCTTCTTACACAAATCCATGAAACAAATGAATTCATACACAAAATAAACAAATCGATAAAACCTTTTAAAAAAAGTGGTAGTTATAATTGATACGTGATAAAAATAGACATTTTATTCTAAATTCCTTTTCTTGCACTGTTTTGTAGGACTCCATTTAGACAAATCGGATCATGAAATGCATCTCATTTGGGCACAGAAATTTTCATCAGAAATTTAATTTTTCTTCACAAGATATTAAGTTAATTAAAGTGACAAAAACTTTGTTAATAGAAACTTAAACCAAGAAAAATTATATACGAGTGACTCAAAATGAATTTAAGTTTTTGTTCATTCGACAATTGAATATACAAGAACTTAAGAGACGAAAATCTAAGATTTTTGTGATGTTCATCCAAATATTTGTGTTTCATCCAAAGAGACGTGAATATGTTTAAAGTAAATTATTGAACAGTTACCCAATAACCTCTTCCCGTTACCGTGGGGTGAGGTCATGAGAACGAACCTTTTAGGGTACCTACCTCCTCGGACCATCCGACGTAAGGTACCCCAGCGACTCCCAACCTGTGCTGACTCGCTGAAGTGAAAGTGAAAAATGAAAGTACGTAACCTCTTCCTTTACCGTTGGGTGAGGTCACAAGAACGGACCTCTTAGGGTCCCTACCCCCTCGGACCACCCGACGGTAGACACCCCAGCGTATCTCAGTCTGTACTGACTTCGCTGAATCGTCGTCGTCGTTGTTACCCAATATGATAAACAGAGACAGACATCCGGGGACCTTATATATATGTCATATGTGTTTTGTGTCCAATTTAATTTGGTATTTATCGATAAAAAAGGTTGTACAAGTTCCGGTGTTTATTTATGAATGTTAGAGTTAGCTCCAAGTTGTGTAGACTGTTTTATTAGTATGAGTAGGAGGAGAAGAAGTAGGGTTGAGGAGGTTTACAAGACTATCTTTTTGGACTTTTCATTTAGTCATAGTGAGTCAGTGACCGAGTTTTACAATCACTCCATTCTCATTTAGTTTGTTCAGATGGTTCATACTTCTTCTTGCGTATAGACGATTGAACTGTTAGTACTCTGGGTGTTCTTGAAGAAACCTAACCGATTTCTTCAAAAAGATGTTGTAACCAAGACAATGTTGGAATAAAAATAGTCTTCTTGATAACTGGTAGACTTTGAACCACCTTTCATCACGGTAAACTAATCTTTTCTGACCCTCTCTTTGTTCAAATCCCGATTTTTGTTTCTCAAGACAAATGTGATGCAAGTCCAACTCTACGGATAAACTTGAGGTTCACCACTGCAGTTCTCACGTCTACTTTTGTTTTTTTCTCACGTCTACTTATATGTCTTGGACTCGAGTTCTTTTTCCAGTTCCGATCTCTGTATTTAGACCTTCAACAGTCGTATATCTACCGTAATTTCGTTATCTACTCTAGTAGGTCTCTGTATTTCGTCATCAAGAGTTGAGACCGACGTGTAACCTCAGGCGACCCTTCGGAAATTTTTAACTAAACGTCGGGATGGGGTCTGGTTAATTCGTCTTAGAGAACCCACCCTCTGCTCTCTCTCACATGTCCTAGGTGTAACAAAAATTCAAGGGGTTTCATTAAATTGTTTAGAAAATAGTAGCTTTCAAAGTTTGTAAATGTTCTTGTTTTTCATAGTACTTATGGTACATAGGTACTAGGTCGAAACTGTTGTGGTTGAGGACCGTTAGAGTAAATGGAGATGAGGTGGGTGAACGAAGAGACGAGAGGATGGGGGTGGTATGACTGTGACCTAATGAAATTTCGTTTAAAGACTGTATAGTGAGGATTCACAAATGAAACACGGAGACTTTATTCAGGAATATGTTTTTTCAAAATTAATGAATTATTGGTTCATAGGAGTCACAAAGCAAAAGGGACTAATAGAGAAAGAAAGTAACAACGACGACAACAAAATAATATAAACCGATTAAGTTTAGTTCTAGGTTTGTTTCCAGTCGGTAATTTAAATTAATTTAGTGAAAATGAGATATCTAATAGGCAGGAAGAAAAAGTGGAACGTTAAATAAATTGTCAAAGGGTGTGAGACTTAAAATGACTAACGTAGGGGTACCCCAGTAAATTGGACAAGACAAAGGAAACAAAGATCGTTTGACTGTCATTCTTGATCTCCGAACTAGTAGAAATCCTTTCTGAAAAACCGTTCTTGCGAAGTTCCCTATATTACATGAAAGTAGCGTTTCGTGTACTACGGACCGGTAGAGATAAAATAATACCCAACGTTTATGACTATGAGAGTAGTAATAAAGAAGTACATGGTCAACCTTATGAGGATATTTCTTTTCAGGGTCCTCTAAGATTACACAAAGATTTCGACTAATCTCTCTCTCCTCATCTATCGGATCGGGATTCGGGACCCTCTAATGTGAGGCTTTAAACTCATACTCTCCTTCTCGGCCGGTCCGGTTCTAATGATTTTTTCGTTCGGGTAGTATTCCACCACAGGGTCTTCGACCCTCCTCTCCTATAATTCTTCTACTCTTAACAGTTTATTAATCTTATACTGGTTCTCCAGTTCCGTTCTACTCTAGTCTCCTCACTACTGATCGGTACTCTTATATCCACTGGAATTCGTGTTAAAGTTATGACACCTTCATCTCCGCACTCACCTTTCGGTCATTCATGTCTGATATATTGACAGTTTTTCAACTTTTCCTCCCTCGTCACTTGTACTTCGATAGAAACCTAAGTACAACTACAAACTGTCTTTTGTTGTTTCAAGATATTTCGTTAATAGAAAGTTAATCTTTTATTAAAAAATTTTTTTACTTCGGTAGGAAAATTAAGAATATCAGAGAAGTGGCAGACCTCAGGTAGAGAATTCTTGTTTTTTTTATTTTGTTTGGACTTGCACGGAAACACACTCACGCACGATTCAGCGAAGTCAACACAGGCTGAGACACTGCGATACCTGACATCGGAAGGTCCGAGGAGACAGGTGCCCTAAGAGGTCCGCTCTCGTGACCTCACCCACCGGTACGGGCGGAGGTCCCCTAGAAGGGCTAGGTCCTTAACTTAGGTGCAGATAATGCAGAGGACGTGACCGATCGCCCAAGAAATGGTGTTCATGGTCGACCCTTTGGACTCGTACGGAAATGAGTTGGTTTTTTGAGACGACCGAGGAACGACAGGAGTTTTGTTTCAGGTTTAAGGACTCTGACCACTATAATCTACCTGAATGTTAGGTGAAGATCTCGTGGACAGAACGGAGCCTCGGGGATATACGTTTGAAGGTTAAAGTGTTCGAGAAAGTTTGGGTGACACTGTACGACCAGTCCGACAGAAGGTGGAAAAAGTAGACCACTCGAATATAAACCGGAAGGACTACCGAGTCTGCCATTTTCTTAGACGGAGGTTCCGTGCTCTGGACCAAAGTTGGGGACCCAGTCCTTCTAAAGGACCTCTTGCCTTACCGTTGGGTGAGGTCATAAGAACGGACCTCTTAAGATACCCGTCTCCTCGGACCGTTCCATGTCAGGGACCCCGACGTTTCTCAGCCTGTCCTGACTCGCTGATTGTGTGTTAGAATATAAATATGAAGTGCTGGGTCGAGTTTTGACCAGTTACTGGAAAGTAAGTGTAGACGTGAAGGTGGTCACAAATAGGAGAGCTCTGTCTTTGAACCCTCAGTAGGAACGGAAGAGGGTATAGGTAAGGTGGTAGTTCAGAATCGGTAGGATGAAAGAGTTATTCGGATTAGACATAAACGATATAGAGGTGAGATCAGGTGAGACAGAGAATTGACCAAAGAGATGGACAAGGGGGAGGTAAATGAAAGATGTGTCGTCGGTCTTGCTTTGAAAATTTATTTTTCGACTAGTATAAGAGGGAACTAACTTTTGGGAAGTGCCCAAAGGGTAACGTGAACTTCTGTTTTTACTAAGTAACCGATTGTTTAGGGACACAGAAGACTGGGGACTATTGGAGATTCGACACAGGATTCAGAGTAGATAGTGACAGATGCAAGGTTGTTTAGACCCGAAAACCGAGGAATTTAAGTCTCGAAGGGTTGTACAAAGAAGGAGGTGGGACGGCGTTGTTGAAAGTGGATCGTTTGGGAAGTCTGGGTTCAAGGTTATGGTAAAGGAGTCCATTATTGGCATAATGTCTTTGGACTCGATCAGAATCTTGTGACACATTAGGGAGTGTCGTGAGTGACGTCAAAGGTTAGTGTGTGCGTAGAAATACACTAATAAAGTGGTTCCAAGTGGAGGGTGTAAATCTGACGGTTGAGGGACCACTACCACTGACACGGACAAAACACGTGGTGAGTTTAGAGTAGGAGTTGAGTTCTGCGTCGTGACTTTGTGAATGACTTATTTTACTTGTTTACTTCTGAGAATATTAGACTGGAAAAGAACTGTCACTAGTCTTAGACTCGGGAGTTTTACTTCTTATTAAATCGGTCCAAGAGGAAGTTTATTATGATTAAGGTCTATGAACAGAAAGATGGTTGAAGATATGGGTACTCTAATTGAGGGACTAAAGATTAAAGGATTTACGTAGTTAATAGGGAAATGAAAGTTTACAGAGTCAACTGTCGAAAAATTTCACTCTCTTTGTATTCCCTCAATAAAACCAAGACCTGTATTCGGTCAAGAAATCTAAATATAACAAACCGGATTATGACTTATTGATGTCAACTTACAGGAACTTATGTTAATCTTTAGAAGGTACTTCACAGTCTCTTTCCCACGTTCTGTGAAACGAAGAAACATCTCATAGTTTAATTCAAGTTCTTTTGGTCCAATTGAGTGCTTACCATATCTTTGACCTTTAATGAAAAACTTGATGTGTTGTGGTTCGTCGTAATAAATACCTCCTTATATTCAGATGAAAGTTTTCCGGTTTTTATTCGGAAGGAATCATTTATATTTTTCTACTAAGTTTTCTTGATAGACATAGTCCTTGATAGACTGTTTTTTTCAATAGACTTTGATTTCTTTTGTACTCCATACTCAAAGGAAGAGTAAATTCCCTGTTCCGTACGTGGACATGTTCTCCTTTGGTTGACTCGGTTTTTTCCAACTTTCCGTACGTGTAGGGGAGATTCCTAGGGTCTTTACCGGACTCTTTTGTAGAAACCGATCTGTGTAGGCACTTTTGTAACATACAATCAGAATAGTCACGTGTCCACTACCATATAGTCAAAGAAAGGAAAGGAATATAAATTCACATAGTTGATATCGGAATCGTAGGTCTTAAAAATTCCGTGAAAGATTTGTATATGTTTGGTTTAATTCTTAGGGGACAGAAAACAATTATAAACCCCTGTGACTCTTTTCCGATATGTCCTTAGGGATCATGATAAAAAGAGTTGAAAAGACATTCGGACTTTAATCGAGTTTTACTTTTAAAATTTGTAACTTTAGTAAGAAATTAAATTTTTTCTAGGGAGATAGAAACTTATAAAATTATCTGCAGACGTCACTGGTCTAAATGTCAAACTCGAAATTTAGATCCATATTATGTCTGGTCTTAATATCGTAAAGTAGGTTTCAAAAACCGGTGTTCCAATGAAAATAGTTAGAGATAAGGATGGACTGTACGAGTTAACGTTCACGACAGACCAGTTTATTAGGTCTTAGTAGTTTGTGGTGGGTGTCGAGGACGTCCCCGTTGGCCATAAGGAAGTCTAGTTCCTCAAGAAAGTATGTGAGGTTTCATTTTCGCGAGTGAACGCTAAGTGTCTCCATGCCTAGCCGTTCGGAGTGGTGACGGAAGTTTCGACACTTCAGATGTAGACACTGGACTTTAAATTTTACACTGAATTGTATGCGTTTACTTTTAATTCTATGTAGATTTTGTGATAAATATCGGACTAAAGAAAAAATTTCGTACTTTACCCTCACCTCTCGGAAGAAGGTATGTATTCCTGTTTGTCTTGTCTGGACCGAACATGGGTGTACCTCGACTGTAACATTAGTTTCACTGTTTATTCCACCGTTGTTCATACACTGTTTCTTATTCATCGTCCCCACCACCAGATCAAAATGACCCTCCCAACCCCTTCAGAGAAAACTCGACCCTACTTTTCCTTCGTCGACAAAGTTCTCCTCCTTTCTACTTTTCCGGGACTCCGTCTCTACTCCAACCGTCGACTTCTCGTCTCTTCGTCAAAAAGAACGACATTGTTTTCCTTCCTTTACTCCATCCCCGTCGTCCTCCCCTGTTCTCTCCGTTCTAGTCCTGTCCTTCCCGTGACTTCCTCGAACCGAAAATGCACAATAGATTGTTACTCTCCGGCCTTTCGGTTTTGGTCTGGAGATCATATACGCTACGTAATCTCCTTACGTCCCCTTACCGTGTAAAGACAAGATTTTATTACTAAAACCGACGAAAATCTCTTGACTCCATACAACTCCCCTCCCGCAATGATAGTATTAGTTGAATTACCGGACTTGACGTTGGTTTCCATAATCGTATTAGGTTTTAAATTTGTAGGTACTCGTCGTCGACGAACGTTTTGTGACGGAGTATATGTCAATGACACCCTACACTACAGTAAAAGATTTCCCCGACGTCTATGTTCGACATGTGTGTGAGGGACCAAATGGTAAAATCAAATTACCAAAAAAAAAAACACCAAGTCAATTGTTTGTGACTCTTTTTAAGTGTCGAGATTCATCTCACGTTTAAATTACATTTTCCGGGTCGGTCAACTTTTTATTGTGACAAAAATGAAAGACGTCACCTTGTATTATAGTTATCTAATTGATGTATGGATGTTTAGACAATCCGTTTTTTATCCGATCAAAATTTTACGGATGAACCAAACTCGATGAAATTACCCGATATTGATTTTTCTATTTTTTAATTAAGTTTGGGGTGACTGATATATTCTTTAATTAAGTTTGGGGTGACTGAAATATTAATCCGTGGAATAAAAAATTTACCAGAGTTTATGGAGGGGGTGAAGTATCCAAAGATCAGGTAAAGGGAAAAAATTTCCTGTCACTTTGAATTTGGTGGGGTTAAGGGAGAACTCAACGGAAATTTTAAACGTCTTGTGAAGAATGTGGTGTCGTTAATCCACACTTTTTTGTGCGGTAAAAGTTAGTCGAGTATTTAGAATTAATTTTTATTCGTGAAACCAATGTTGTCAGACTCCCTTTCACAAAAATCCATCTCTATTTACAGAATTGTTGTCTTAATTTAAATGGAGTTGATCGTGGAGTTTGTGTAATCACACGGTCTGACGGGCGGTAGGTCTACCAAGTTCCTGGAAGAGATTCTTGAGTCGACACTTAAGAAAATGGAGTCTCCGGAACGTCAGTCGATGTTTGTTTAATTTGTGTTATTCTTAACTCTGTCACATTTCGTCTCTCCAATTATTTAGGAACATTCAGATGAAAGAGTCTCGGTCGTTACCGTCAGACTCCTTGACTCTGTTAGACGGACATTTAATTTTCTATTTTCTTCGTTTTTTTTTTCCTGGATGAGTGGATTTTACATTAGAACTATTCGAGACTTAGCGAGTATCTTGTTTTCAACTGAACAGACCTTGTAAAGACCCTTTACTCAAAAAGGAAGACCGTGTTTCGAAACATTCGATGATGGACCAAATCGTACTAGTGACGTTAGTGACGTACTTAGAAGTAAAAGTTTGTTTGGATTCTCTCGTTGTTTTTGTCAGTCCACGTTGATAGGGTCTGTGGAGCTTACGGATAGTTGGCGAAGATAAAAGTATATAAACGAATCTTTAAAGTTTATTTTATATTTGTTCCTAAACCTATATTACGAAATGAATGGAGATAGTGATAGTTTTTTTTAAAAAAAAGATTTAAATTTTTATAGAGTTTTGAGTTCAAAATGAAGTCTTGTCAATTCTTGAATTTTAGAAGGTGCCCAATCCAAAAACAACGACAAGACACTCCGTTTCTTTCTCCCAACAAAAAATTAAGTCACCTTTAGTGGGTTCAAGAGGAAGTCTTCTATATCGATACTAATAATGATCTCGATATCTCCTTCTTTTTGTTACTGTTTGGATCCGTTACATAATTTTTCGTCTATATAATGAACGGATGTTTCCAGGTATATCAATTCACCAAAAAAGTCATCAGTACATACCTACACTCTCGACCTGTTCTTTTTTCCGGCTCCCGTCTTGACTATAGAAACTTGACACCGTGAACTCTTCTGAGAGCTCTCAGGGAACCTGTCGTTCCTCTGGTTTGATCGGCTAAGATTTCCTTTAGTTGGGACTTATAAGTAACTTCCTGACTGCGACTTCCACTTCGAGGTTATGAAACCGGTACACTACCCTTCTCGGCTGAGTGACCTTTTGTGGGACTACGACCCCTTCTAACTTCCGTCCTCTTCCCCTACTACCTCCTACTCTACCAACCTACCGTAGTTACCTGTACTCAAACTCGTTCGAGGCCCTCTGCCACTTCCTGTCCTTTCGGACCACATGACGTCAGGTACTCCAACGTTTCTCAGTCTGTGTTGACTCCCTGACTTATTGTTGTCGTTTCGTTGAGTATTACCAGTTTATAGGATGTTAGTAATTTTTTTTTTTAAGGTATTTCGACATAATTTACATCTCCACCAAAGGCTACATAGTAGAGTTCTGTTTAACTTTGAAGGGAAATTAAAGATGTTATAGTGGACCGTTATGGTGAGTTATTTGTGCCTATACGTGAGAAATTATTACGTACTGTAGATAGAGAAAATATGAAATTATTTTGAAATAATGTGTTTTCGAGACTCGCTAGTTCGGAGCAGTGACCGGGGTCTAACTTAAGAAGAGGAGGTCTCCGGTTCTTAGGCCCGCAGAAAACACCAAGTCGTCGTTGGAAAATAGAACCCCCGGGCAGCCCCTAAGAAATCCTGTACCGTTCCTACGAACGAGATCAAGAAACAAGAGGATCGCTGGTACAAAAGACGATATTAAATGATTGAGATGTCACACGAACACACTTACTTACTGTACGGGGTGTGTTTAGTTCACTCCTCGGGACAAGACGTCAAGGTGCCACTGGAGTATCCCGAACACCGTCCCCCAAATATAGTTGGACGGTTACCTGAGGGGACCATCAAGTCTACCATTTCGCAGACGGATGTCACGTCCTCTGGTCCAAGTTAGGGACCCAGTCCTTCTAGAGGACCCCTTCCTTTAGCGTTGGGTGAGGTCACCCAGTAGGTACCTTTTAGGGTACCAACCTCCTCGGACCATCCGATGTCAGGTACCCCAGGCAGTGTTTCTCAGTTTGTACTGACTCACTGAAGTGAAAGTGAATGAAGTGGTTTCGATGATCCAAAGAGGAGAAATCAAAGTCACGGACACAGATTGCTTTCCTAATCTTTTACGATTAACTTAATCCAAACCCGACATACATTAATACAAAGTGTTCCGCACTAACTCGATCACCGTATGGATTAAGACACATTATACTACAAAAATTGTCGCCAGTAAAATTTTACTGGTGATATTATTTATTTGTACGACTCCTATCGTAAATCTAGTCGATTCAGGAAAGGTCACCAAAGTCCTTCCAATAGACTCTGAAAATCGTCCTCAGAGAAAGAGAAAGGGGTAGGGAATATAAAGAGGGAGGAAGGTGAAGAAACGGGGTCAAATCCCGTGGTCTTAATACTCTGGGGTGTCTGACATTGTCCCTTCTTGTTTAAACTGAGGTATAACCTAGACAAAGAACATGAAATTAGAAACATAAGATAATGAAACTATGTTCTTACAACGGATATCGGACTTTATCTGTCCTATCGAGTAAGAGTTCCGAGACTGGAAATTTCCATATTGTTGAAAGGGGGTAAGTATATGTCTATTTTGCAACGTCTTGTTTCTTATTGTAAACAAAACAACTTCCAAATTTCTTTGTAGTACTGAACTGGATGGGTTGTCGACGTTCTTATTTCCGAAGACTTTGTTTCTTCACACGTTGTTGGTCGGTGTGGGAGAGGGGAAAGTCATATTTCCTTTCGACTTAAGATTGAAACCGTTCTACCAAGAAACCCTGTGATCAGGTGTTAGGAGAGCCAGACGACCGAAAGGTTTATTTCAGTGATAAGGAACACGGTTGTTGAGGAGAGAGTTAAATAACCGGACACCACGTCTCTCGTCCTTCACTCAAACCTGAACCGTTGTTCTATTGGTTCCACATGTGATCCCAAAGGCCGAGTATCTGTGGTTATATGGACTCGAAGTCTCCTGTAGTTATAGAATAGTTTACACACTTTTAGAGAGACTTGGAGCCCTTCTACTTTTATCATACGGTTGAAGTTAATTCTCTTATTTGATAAAGTGTGGTAGGTAGTGTATTATATCTATACAAAAAATTTCTTTATTATGAGGTAGAGTGTGTGTAATCCACTGATAATAGGTTTTTTGTTACTATGGTTCTTTTGTTCACAAATTCAATTTCTACACCTCTTTGTCCTTGGGAACACCCGACAACCATCCGTACATTTTACCATATCGGTGATACCTTTTGAATGTCACTAAGAAGTTTTTAAATTTTTATCTTAATGGTATACTGGGTCGTTAAATTTCGTCCCAGAGGTTCTCTATAAACATGTCCGTACAAGTGTCGATTTTGATAAATCGAAATTTTTTCCTTCTCTAAATACTAATACGACCTACTTGTAATCCGTCTCACTTTATTCGGTCAGTCAGTGTCTTTCTGTTTATGACACATTAAGATGACTATACTCCATGAATTTCATCAGTTTTTGTATTTCCGTCTTTCATATTGCCATCAACGGTTCCCGAGCCCTCTCCCCGCTTACACCTCAATAATGAGTTGTCCATGTCTCAAAGTCAAATGTTTTACTCTTCTTAGTATCATTGTCTACCATGTCTCAAAGTCACATGTTCTACTTCTCTCAGTATCATTGTCGACCACCACTACCGATGTGTTGTTACACTTACACAAATTATGGTGAATTGACATGTGAATTTTGACCAATCCATGAGTCACCGATTGGTTGAGGCGGTGGGGTACCAGACATCGGACGGTCCGAGGAGACAGATATACTAAAAAGTCCGTTCTTAGGTTCTCACCCAACGGTAAAGAATAAGGTCTAATAGAAGGGTTGGGTCCCTGACTTAGGTACAGTTTTTACCAATTCTACCATTTAAAATGCAATACACACAAGTCTCGGCTAGACTTTATGAAAAGTGTGTAATGAAGTGAATTAGAAGTGGTGAGTCGTTGTGATGATGGAGTAGACAAAACGTCTACTCTTTTGACTTCAGTGGACTGACAACGTCTAGTGTTTCTCCCCACTCATCACCTTAATTCAAGGTGAATTGCAAAAGAGTGAAGAGGTCCTGAGAACGGTGATGTGTTATGTTGACTTTTACAATTTCATTTTCGGACTTGGTGGAATTTTATAGTCCCCCCTTTTTGCCTCAGAGGTTCTTCTCTGTCTTTCCTGACTCTTAATCTGGACCCAAGATAAAAAAATGTGACACAGTGTTTAACCGAGGGGAAGGAAACCCGTGCAGTGGACGAGAGTTACGAGTCATGACGAGAGATCCGGTTCGCAGGTTAAAGGAAGCCCTTTCCCCTGTCACCATGCACTAGAGGAAACTCTACGTTTATTTTTTATACGCAGGTGAGATTTGTGTGTTTGAGCGCGTGTTCCCGCCCCGTCCCGCCCCACCTCCCTGTGGGTGTGTCGTTGTCCTCCCTAGGGGCGGGGCGGGGTCAGGGAGGTCAGAGCTCCTTCGACTCCGGTCTAACCCGCTCCTCCTCTCCACAGGACCCATGGAGGGCTAAGCTGCAGGTCTCTCACCCGGCCCCGGAGCGGGTCAGTGTCGGCGGTGGGTCCGGTCGGTCCAGGCCTTCCGGACGCGGGGTCCGCGGGGGGCGCGACGGCTGTGCCAGACAGCGTCTGCCGCCGAGGAGGGCGTGCCGCCCACGAGTGGAAAGAGGTCCGCGAGGTCGAGGAGGAGCCGGCGGGTGGGTCCTTCGAGCCCGAGGCCGCGGTAACGAAGGCTGGGGTCGGGTGGTGGGCGGTCGTTAGGCAGTCGGTAAAGTTTAAAGGCGCCCGCCGGAGGGACGGGTCATTACACTACTGCGTCGGCGAAGATTAACCTATCACCCGGCTCCGGGACCCTGGTTAATTTCCTTCCGACCCCACCGAGCCCACAGCCGTGCTCGGGGCGGGGGAAGTCAGAGGCGGGTGGGACCTCCCCTCACAGACCCGCGATGGATGACCGGACCACCTGACGACAAGAGCAGGTTCTAGAATGAGAAAAACAAATGACCCCACTTGAACATACTTCAATTTAATCCTGTATTAAACCCTATTAAATGTTTTTTTATTGTTCGGTATGGACCTCACCCCATCTCACCTTTTCCGTGACCGAACTCTCAGTTTTTTGTCATAAATCTGAACAAAGAAGGTAATAATGGTGAAGCGGAGAGTCTTCTGGTAGAAGTTAAGATTATTATATAACTGGATCTACCAAGGTTTCGAAAGTGGTGGTTTTTAGACAACGAGAGACCGAAAGAGAAAGGGGAAGAGAAAGAAACTGATAGATGTGTTTCTCCTATAAAAGTTTTTTATAGTTTAATATAAATCATACATTTTCATACAAAATGGGCGTAAATAATTAGTTGTTGTCTATATTGGAGGTTACTATTATCGATTGTAAATAACTCATGATACACGTTCTGGGGAAAGACGTATAAAATGGATGTCACAGAATAAGTTAGAAGTTTTTGATAGGACACTCTTTTCTTTAAAATGATAAGGGTAAAATGTCTACTCCTTCGCCTCAGTGGTTCTTTTATTCGTCACGGGTTCAATTGGGTCGTTTCGGCCATAATCTTTGGTCAGTCTAAGGACTTAGGTGGGAAATTACCGAGACCGTCTAGTAATGATCAGTCTCAACTCTACCGGTCGTTGCCGTCCCCAATGGTCTTGTGGTCCTTCCCACTCTGGGTGTCTTTCTGTTCCCGGACCAGTACTGTCACAGTAGTGTCCCTTCTGTAAAGGTGAATTACGGACATTCCTTTTGGAACCCGATTTCAGAGAGTCTAGGGAGTGTCGACTTTACTTTACCTTGGCTTCTCCACTGATATTTTTGGACGTGAATTAAGTCGATCGAAAAGGTCTTTTGTTCTAAAGAAACTGAGAGTATATGTCTCAGACTGGAAGGTAAATAAACAAGTGACTTACTTATAAATAACTCGTGTTGTTCCCCCTTTGTGTACTTTGTCATTTTAGTTCTGATCGTAGTCCGGAACTTCTGATTCAATAGAAAGAGTATTCAGAGGAAAATTGGGATGACGGTGTTTGGGGTGTTCACTTCCCTAAAGATGAGTGGGTGGGGACAGACACGACCTCTGTTGTATCAAGAGAGGAACAAGTTAATGTCCTATAAAGTAGTCGGCAGTTCTATAACGAAGACCTTTTTTAGAACCTTTACTTGTACACCGGTGTCTCAGTCTACTTGTGGACCCAACGACGTTTGAGGTATTTCCTGTTTAGTAAATAATTTGACCTATGCAAAGGACACGTTGGATACGAACGTACCTAATATACCTTCCAAAAATCTCGAAAGGGGATTCACCTCTGGAAAGTCCTCGTGTGTACAGAATCCTCAAACGAAAGGGACGGGAGAGGGGGAATAGGACTACTTTCCCAAAAAATTAAGAAAAAAAGGTTAGACAGGTAGACGTCGGGTAGAGTCGGAAGGTAGACGGAATCCACCTCACCGTGGGTAATAAAGGTCAGAAAAAATATAGAAGTCAGAGAAAAAGCCGTGATCCAGGAATCTGAGACAGATGTGTCCCCGAGTTTTGAATGACGGGAGAGGATCTTTGAAGGTTTCGGGTTGACTTCAGAACTCTATGATGGAGATATGAAACGAAGACCTATCGTGGTTTAGTAAGGACAACGTCGTTTTATCTTTACTCACTTGTCGGACACCGTGTATGGTCGGTTTGTCCGGATGTTCAATTTGTTAGAACCAATCAGAAATCGACAATGATAGTTGTTTGCGAACATCGACCTGAACAGGAAGTGTTTCTTTTAATGAGAGACTGAGGTATATCTAATATAAACGTGGACTGTAAGCACAGGAGGATGTGAGAGAACATCGTAAGTCGTAAAGTTTTTCTTCCTGTATCCGCCTAATGAAGTCCAGTGGTCCGGACCAACAACTCAACGGACTACGGTCGACACCGGTAAAACTTTGGAATGTTTTCTTTCTTTCTTTTCTTTCGTGTCTGAAGTTCTCCTATATTTGGAGAGGAATAAGAACTCTGCCTCTTCCGTTACCGTGGGGTGAGGTCATGAGAACGGACCTTTTAGGGTACCTGCCTCCTCGGACCACCCGACGTCAGGTACCCCAGCGACTCCCAGCCTGTACTGACTCGTTGAAGTGAAAGTAAAATACGTAACCTCTTCCTTTACCGTTGGGTGAGGTCACAAGAACGCACCTCTTAGGGTCCGTACCCTCGGACCACCCGACGGCAGATATCCCAGCGTGTCTCAACCTGTGCTGACTTCACTGAATCGTCATCGTCATCAGGACTCTTCCCCCCGTGTCAAGAACTCCGGAATCGGACGACACAAAGGGAAAACGGACCGTTTTTATTATTTCGATGAGGAAGGATAAAGGAGGTTTGAGACAGAGGTAAAAAGATAAACCGTAGTCATCGGTCCCTTGGTTCTAAAACCGTTGTGGGGCCCATCACGTAAAAGAGAGGACGAAAGAATGACCGGTCATCGAAGGGGGTCCCCGGGTGACAGGGAGCGCGGGCAGCCGGAGGCGGGCGTCGTCGTGAGTACCAGGTCGTGCGGGCGAGGTGACAGAAAGGAGGCCACCGGAGGCCCGGGAGGGACAAGACCAGGAGGGACGGAGTAAGGAGAAGGAGGCGGAGTCTAAGGACTCAGACAGAAGGAGTCCTCCATTGAGTTCACTCACTTCTTCCGTTACACACCTGAGATCGTGAGTGAAGTTCGAGTGTCCTTTCGCGTACACGACTAAGTGAACTGACACACGGTCTGTGACGAGATCCGAGTTCCCTTCGTCCCCGTTTCTCCTGTCTGTTCCAGAACGGACGTACCGCAAGTGTCGGATCCCTCTGTGTGTTGTTTGTTTTTTTAAGTTAAATATTCGTTTTAAGTTAATACTTTCTATGATGATTATTTTATTTTAAGTCACTACACTATCTCTTACTACTTACCTCTTCTGTCTAAGTCTTAAAATACACTTTTAAAATACACTGAAATTCGACAATCGTTGAATTTTTTTAAAAAAAATCAAAAAAAAATTACACCTGGTAAAATTTTCAGAAATAACTTAAACAATGTCATACAGAAGGCAAAATACAAAAAACCAAAAAGCCGACGTTCCGTACAAGTTAGAATCGAGGGGCTGGTCCCTAACTTGGGTGTGGGGGAGGAAACCTTCCATTTCACAATTAGTGACCTGGAGGTCCCTTCAGGGTGTTGAAAAATTTTACATCTGTGATACGTTGGGACTTTTTGGAGTAAAGGATCTGTTTTAAACCGGGTGTCGGGTGATCTGACCTTGGACAGAAGATCGGGGTTCGAGAGTTTCATATCAGGTCCCTGGTCCTCGAACAATCTTTACGTCAAAGAGGGGATAGGGGTCTAGACGACCTAACCTTAGACACAAAGTCCTTCTTGGGGTCAGGAGTTCGTTGTAGTAAGTATAAACGATGTTTCTAGAAGCCTGGACTCAAGAGATGACACCGATAAAGTCAAAAGTAAAGGACGACTTTTTAAACTGAACCTTAAGAGCAAGTGTCGGTACAAGTAATACGAGGTCTCGGTTCTCGTCGGGTTGGGTCACATATTCCGAGAGTAGAGTAGTGTGAGAGGGACAGTATCGGAGGACACTGGTAGTGGTAGAGGGTACGTCCGACAGCTCTACCGTGGACCCTTCAGTGGTGTGGACTCTTCTGAGTAAGTGGGAGAGTGGACGAAGTCTCAATTAACGAGTGGAGAGCGACGAGGATTCCCTCGTCCCTAGGGGATCCTGGGACGTCTCCAGAGTTGTGTCACGGTCCGACCGGTCCGTCCACTGTCTTTCCTCTCTTGCCTCTTGACCACGGTCACGGTATCCTACACTACCCACACCTGGGGTACGACGAACAGTAGGTTGACTTCGGTCTTCAGATCTAAAAATATTCTTTAAGGGGTATAATTTTTCAACCGTTGATTAAAAATTTTTGAATTTTGTGATACGGTCGGTTTATTTTGTATAGACGTCTGGTGGTCAAACGTTGAAGACTCCGGGTCAGATGAACACTGTAAAGCACTCTGCGACACCAAGAAACTTCCGTTCATGGCACAGTATAAGTAACAACGTAACGACCACGGATGCTGATTTGAAGTGAATCATTTCCCTGTTTGATTTAATTGTAAGGAGGAAAATATATATAAATTACGTAGCACATTATAATGATACCGTAATCGGTTTCCGAGTCTAAATCTCGGTAAAGACCCGGTTAAGACGACGATGACGGGTCTCTGAGGGATGGGTCCTGGTGTCTAAGTTGCAATGATGGTAATGGATTCAGTCCCAGTCGCTTACGACGACCATAGTCCCTGGGAGATAGGGGTTTGTCGAGGGGGTCCTGTCTTTGTGAGACTTCACACGTCGAGTCCCGAAACTAAGGACCCCCTGTCTTCGGGTCGTCTCGGGGGTGACGGGGTGAAATCTTACACAGGCACGTAGGTATACTTACCCGAGGGCTCACGTCTGCACCTGACTCTGTGTATCACTTTTTTTAAAAAAAACTGACACGACCCAGAAGGAACGACACACCCGAAAGGAGATCAACACCTCTTACCTCTGACGAGAGACCAACCCCAAGCACCCGAAGAGTAACACCACCGAAGTGGACAACTCCTCGTGTCCGAGGTCTGTATGCCCGAGTCGTCAACGACGGGGGTCCGAGATCTCGTCCGAGTCATCAACACCGTTGAGCCCGAATCAACAAGGCACCGTACCCCCTAGAAGGCTCTAGTCCCACCTTGGCCACAGAGGATGTAACCGTCCACCTAAGAAATGGTGACTCGGTGGTCCTTCCGGGGTACCACGGTCAGGACTTGTAGTCTCGCCTCACCCCTCTCGTGGGTCTAGGACCCTTCCCACGAGGTCCCCCTCCGGCCAGGGAGGTGGACCTCAACACCCCTCGAGGTGAACCCGGACCCCACCCGTTCATCGGGTATTCTAGGTCTCTCTCCTCTCTACGATCCGGAGACGATAAGACTAGACTCTCAGACCCCGAGAGTAACTGTTTTTGTTTTTACTTGTTTTGGTCCCGGGTCAAAACCGAACATAAAAGGTGATCTCCCGTCGAATTTGAAAGTTTTCTTTTCTTTAGAAATCGTTGAACCATCTCGTAACTTCCGTTACCGTCGGGTGAGGTCATGAGAACGGACCTTTTAGGGCACCTACCTCCTCGGACCACCCCACGTCAGGTACCCCAGCGATTCTCAGTCTGTGCTGACTCGCTGAAGTGAAAGTGAAAAGTGAAAGTACGTAACCTCCTCCTTTACCGTTGGGTGGATTCTCAGTCTGTGCTGACTCGCTGAAGTGAAAGTGAAAAGTGAAAGTACGTAACCTCCTCCTTTACCGTTGGGTGAGGTCACAAGGACGGACCTCTTAGGGTCCCTACCCCCTCGGACCACCCGACGGCAGATACCCCAGCGTGTCTCAGCCTGTGCTGACTTCGCTGAATCGTCGTCGTCGTCGTCGCCGTCGTCTCGTAACTCTTCAGGAAAGTCGTTCAAAGAAGACCTCGGAGACCCGGAACATCTTCCGACGTCCCTAATCTTCCCTTGTTCATTGAAGAATGGAGTGTCTTGGGTGTCAGACAAATCCCCTCTCTGTATAATTCGTTTTCTTATGGACCACTTATATCAGTCTGGACCCTATTTACCGTGGTTCTTCTGTCTTAGAATCCATCTCGGGAGAAACTCCCCATGACTCGATTTTGGAAGTCCTATTCTGTCTACGTCGGTAACCACCCTCCACCTCCCCCTGAGTCCTTCTTCACGTTTAAGTCCTTCCTTTCACCCCACTGAGTCCTTCTGTTCTCGGGGTCAAGATCTTCGGAACTCTGTCTTCTTTCAAACCGTACAAGGTCTTTGTCTTTTTCACAGAATTGACACTACAACCTATATAGTTCGATGTGTCCACAATTTCAATATATCTTAAATTATGTGTGTGTGTATGTGTGTACTACTCGTGTTCATTTTGATACCTTTAGACTAGTTTCAGTCACTTAACATAGTCACAGTCATAGGACCATAAGATATAAGATATAAGATAATATCGAAACGTTTACAAGTCAAGTCAAGTCAGTGAGTCAGTACACCTGAGAAACGATGGGGTACTTGGCGTCGTGCGGTCCGGAGGGACAGGTAGTGGTCGAGGACCTTTACAATGATAACCTCTTTTGTCCCGTTACATAAATAAGTGGGACTCCTCTTTGGTCTCATAAGTAAAGAAACAAGTGTGGTTATAATAACAATTCTTATTTAATATATTTACTTTTATATGGGAAAATTGCATATGTGAAGATCTTCAAAACTGTTACATACGTCAACATATTAGTGGAGGTGTCGTTTCCATATCTTCAAGAAGTAACGGGGTTTTCCAAACAAATACGAAGAAGGGTCAGTTGATGGGGGTTTTGACGACGAAGGTCGGGGACCATTGCCGACTAGACGACAGTAATATCCAAGCAGAAAGGATCCAAAGTATATTTATCTTAATATGTCTCACATGAAAAAAACACAAACTGAAGAAAGTGAATCTTATTACAAAAAAAAATTAAGTGAGTATAATAACGTACATTCTCATCAAGTAATAAAAATGAGGGTCATACATCAAAAGGGGGTGTTAAATAAATTGGTAAGTGATAACCACCTATAAATACAACCAAGTTAAAAACTGGTGATACCTATTTTAAAAACACTGATAAACTCATGTTTAATAAAACACTAGTATACAAAAGTAGAAAGGTTTCATTTACGGACCCTTACCTTAAAGACTCAGTATATTCACATATGAATTGAAAACTTCTTTACCGTTTTAACAAAGGTATTCATCATACTACCAACTAAAACACAGTCAAAATGACCCGGTACTTCATAGGTCTGCAAACCAGTCTGCAATAAGAGTCACAAAGACACTCACAAAAAAAACAACAACAACAAGTCAGCGCTTCAGCACAGGTTAAGAAACGCTGGGGTACCTGACATCGTGCAATCCGAGGAGACAAGAGGTGATAAAGAGTCTCAAACGAGTTTAAGTACAAGTAGTGCAACCACTACGATAGATTGGGAGAGTAGGAGTCGGTGGGAGAAGAGGAAACCGAAGGTTAGAAGGGGTCGTAGTCCCAGAAAAGGTTTCTCAGTCGTAGGCCACCCTTTCATAACCTCTAAGTCGAAGTCGTAGTCAGGAAGGTCACTTATAAGTCCCAATCAAAGGAAATCCTACCTGACCAACCTAGAGGAACATCAGGTTCCCTAAGAGATTTCAGAAGAGGTCTTGGTGAGAACCTTTCGTAGTCAAGAAGTCGTGAGTCGGAAGAAATACCAGGTTGAGAGGGTAGGTATATACTGATGACCTTTTTGGTATCGAAACTGACATGTCTAGAAACAACCGTTTTACTACAGAGACAAAAAATTATGTGACGGATCTAAACAGTATCAAAAGAAAAGTTCCTCGTTCGTAGAAATTAAAGTACCGACGTCAGTGGTAGGTGTCACCAAAACCTCGGGTTCTTTTATTTTAGTCGAAAGTTAAAAGGAGGAAAATAAACGGTACTTCACTACCCTGGTCTACGGTACTAGAATCAAAAAACTTACAACTCAAAGTTCATTCGAAAAAGTGAAAGGAGAAAGTGGGAGTAGTTCTCCGAATAAACAAAGAACAATGAAAAACGGTAATTCACCATAGTAAACGTATAGACTCCATCAACTATAAATCCAACTCTAATTGTAAATTTAACCACCTGATTCATTTCAATCAGAACTACCTTCACTTTCTCTTCTCACTTTTTCAACCGAATTTTGAGTTGTAAGTCTTTTGCTTCTAGTACCGCAGATCAGGGTAGTGAAGTACCGTTTATCTACCCCTTTGTCACCTTTGTCACCGACTGATAAAAAGACCCGAGGTTTTAGTGACGTCTACCACTGACGTCGGTACTTTAATTTTCTGCGAATGAGGAACCTTCCTTTCACAACTGGTTGGATCTGTCGTATAATTTTTCGTCTCTGTAATGAAACAGTTGTTTCCAGGCAGATCAGTGGACTACGCTTCTCTACTGAGTAACCTTTTCTGGGACTACGACCCTTTCTAACTCCCGTCCTCCTCTTCCCCTGCTGCCTCCTACTCTACCAACCTACCGTAGTGGCTGAGTTACCTGTACTCAAACCGACTTGAGGTCCTCAACCACTACCTGTCCCTCCGGACCGCACGACACCAAGTATCCCATCGTTTCTCAGCTGTGCTGACTCGTTGACTTGACTTGACTTGACTTCATTTCGTCTAACAGGAGAAATTACACCCTCTCGGAGTAGACTAGTCAATTTCCGACCTCTTGTTTTTCCGACTGAGATGAGGGTCATTCTCTTTTAAGGAAGATGGACAGGTGGAAGTTTAACCCTATTGTCGAAAAAGGATGGACATACACACGTACGATTCAGTGAAGTCGACACAGACTGAGAAACACTGGGATACTTGGTATCGGGTGGTCCGAGGAGACAGGAACCGTAAGAGGTCCGTTCTTATGACCCCACCTAACGGTACGGGAGAGGGTCTCCTAGAAGGACTGAGTCCCTGACTCGGTCGTAGAAAATGCAGAGGACGTAACCGTCCACCCAAGAAATGGTGATCTAGGTGGACCCTTTGGAAAATATGAACTTGAAATAAGAGGACGGAAATATGAACTTGACTTTATAACCGAGAAGGAGTCAAAGTTCGGACGGCCGGGAACCCGACTTTGATATGGTAACCGAGAGGATACGGCCGGAGACCTCAGTCTGACACTTTGATGGTACTCGAGAACCAGTCGTCGAACGACTGAGTAGGACGTCTAGAATCCTAGACAAACATAAAGTCAACAAGATGTCTTGAGATAATATTCATCGATACGGTAAAAGGTAATGAAGATCGTTATTTGTTCTCAAAGTCAACAAGGTGTAGGAGTGGTTGTGAACAAAATTAAATCTATTGAAAACCTGTGAAATCATTCATATACCACGATAGAGTAGTACGGAATTTAAACATAGGGAATTTTTAATTAATACAACTTGTACTATAGTACATGAAATAACTGAAACATATAGAAGAAGACACTCAACGAACGACTCCAGAAACCGGAAAAAAAAAAAACAACAACGACGTGACACGTCGAACGTCCGAGAATCAAGGGACTGGTCCCTAACTTGGGTACGGAGGACGTTACCTTCACGTCTCAGGAGTGGTCCGTTCAAGGGTCAGAAACCATAAAAATCGTTGAAATAACTCTATAGTAAGTGTACAGTGTGTTAAGTGGGTGAGTTTCACATGTCAAATCACTGACGATCATATACTTGTCGTAACAAGTAGGTAGTGGTGTCAGTTCAAATCTTTTTTAGTGATGAAGTTTTTCCTCGAGACGTAGACAACTGGTAATGAGGGATTTGCGGTTGGGTAGAAGGTGTCAGTAGTCAAGTCAAGTCAAGTCAAGTCAACGAGTCAGTACGGGCTGAGAAACGCTGGGGTACGTAGCGTCGTGCGGTCCGGAGGGACAGGTAGTGGTTGAGGGCCTCAAGTGAGTCTAAGTGCAGGTAGCTCAGTCACTACGGTAGGTCGGTAGAGTAGGAGACAGCAGGGGAAGAGGAGGACGGGGGTTAGGGAGGGTCGTAGTCTCAGAAAAGGTTACTCAGTTGAGAAGCGTACTCCACCGGTTTCATGACCT
>SJYO01033767.1:710773-751776 GCA_006410555.1 Capra ibex | reverse complement strand
AGTGGTAGACGTCACTAAAACCTCGGGGGGTTTTATTTCAGACTGTGACAAAGGTGACAAAGGGGTAGATAAAGGGTACTTCACTACCCTGGCCTACGGTACTAGAAGCAAAAGACTTACAACTCGAAATTCGGTTGAAAAAGTGAGAGGAGAAAATGAAAGTAGTTCTCCGAAAAATCGAGGAGAAGTGAAAGACGGTATTCCCACCACAGTAGACGTATAGACTCCAATAACTATGAAGAGGGCCGTTAGAATTAAGGTCGAACACAAAGAAGGTCAGGTCGCAAAGAGTACTACATGAGACGTATATTCAATTTATTCACCCCACTGTTATATGTCGGAACTGTATGAGGAAAAGGATAAACCTTGGTTAGACAACAAGGTGTCTGTATTCTTTAGTGATTAGATGGAAGACGGAGATATCCAAACGGATAAGATCCGTAAAGTATATTTTAGTTAGTATGACAGACACCAGGAAACACTGACCGAAGAAAGTGAAACGTACAAAAGTTCCGAGTAAGTACGATGTCATACATTGTTATGAAGTCACGAAAAATACCGACTTATTATGAGGGAATATTACTGTATAGTGTAAAACAAATAGGCAAGTAGTTAACTATTTGAATACCAAAAAATGTAAAAAAACGATAATACTTATAACGACGATACTTATAAGTACATGATGTTCGAAAATAATGTTCTGTATATAAAAGTAAAGAGAACTTATGTATGAATTCGCACCTTAACGAACTAGTATGAAGTACCGTCTATCTACCCATTTGTCACCTTTGTCACCGACTGAAATAAAAAGACCCGAGGTTTTAGTGACGTCTACCGCTAACGTCGGTACTTTAATTTTCTACAAATGAGGAACCTTCCTTTCAATACTGGTTGGATCTATCGTATAATTTTTCGTCTCCGTAATGAAACGGTTGTTTCCAGACAGATCAGTTCCGATACCAAAAAGGTCACCAGTACATACCTACACTCTCAATCTGATATTTCTTTCGGTTCGCGGTTTCTTAACTACGAAAACTTGACACCACAACCTCTTTTGAGAACTCTCAGGGAACCTGACGTTCCTCGAGGTTGGTCAGGTAGGATTTCCTCTAGTCAGGACCCACATGTAACCCTCCTGACTACAACTCCGACTTTGAGGTTATAAAACCGGTGGACTACACTTCACGACTAAGTAACCTTTTCTGGGACTACGACCCTTTCTAACTCCCGTCCACCTCTTCCCCTGCTGTCTCCTACTCTACCAACCTACCGTAGTGGCTGTGTTACCTGTACCCAAACCCACCTGAGGCCCTCAATCACTACCTGTCCTTCCGGACTACACGACACCAAGTACCACAGTGTTTCTCAGCCTGTACTGACTCGCTGACTTGACTTGACTTGACTTTCAACTGAGATACAAATTGGTCAACTCCTTGACCATTTGACAAAAGTTTCACTGACGTGATCAAAGGTAAGGATGGTCGTCACATAATCCTAAAATAAAAGATGGTTAGGGGCAGTTGGGTATAATAGTAGGTAGAAAAAATAATATCGATAAGGCCACTCACATTTCACCATATAGAATGACACCAAAACCAACCGTAAAGGGACTACCGATGACGACAACTCCTGGAAAGGTACACGAATCCCGATATACATATTGAAAGAATATCTTCACCAATAAGTTTAGGAAATAGTTAAAAATTTTAACTCATCAGAAAATTAATAACTCAACATTATCAAGAAATATATAAGATGATGTTTATGGAATAGTCTATATATTAAACATTCGTAATGGAGGGGAAGACACCCAACGGAAAAATAAAATTAAATCTACTATAGGTCTAAAATAAAAAAGAAAACAGTTAAAAGGAAAACCACAGTATAGGTTCTTTAGTTCCGAAATAGTTCCAGTACTACTAAATGTTTGAACAAAATAAGATTTTCAATATATAAAAATTGAGAATACAAACATAGAAACTAGGTGAGACTCAATTAAAAACATATACCACCCTTCTCATCCGTTTTAAGTAAGAAAACGTTTACCTATAACTCTGTGGTAACTTAACAGAACCATGGGAACAATTTTTAGTTAACTGGTATTTACAAACACATTTAAATACCTGAAGATTAAGATAAAGTAACTAGATATATAGATAGAAATACGACCATGGTACAACAGAACTAATGTCATTGAACGGTATCCAAAACTTTAGTCCACCATATTTAAGTTGAAACAAGAAAAAAAATTCTTACAATAACGATAAGACCCAGGGAACGTAAAGGTATACTAAAATTCTAGTCAAACAGTTAAAGACGTTTCTTCGTCTAAAACTATCCCTAACGTAACTTAGGTGTCTAGTTAAACTTTTTATAACGGTAGAAATTGTTATAATACAGAAGACTAGAAGACTATATACTTGTACCCGACAGAAAGGTAAATAAATCCAATGGAAAAAAAGTTGTTACAAAAAATCAAAAGTCTCATATTCAAAATATGAAGAAACCAATATAAGTAGGATTCACAAAGTAAGAAAGAATACGACAACAACAACAAGTCAACGGTTCAGTACAAGCTGATAAACGTTGGGGTACCCGACGTCGTATGGTCCGAAGGGACAGGAAGTGATAGGGGGCTTCAAATGAGTATGAGTACAGGTAACTCAACTACTACGGTAGGTTGGTAGAGTAAGAAACAACGAGGGAAGAGGAGGACAGTAATTAGAAAGGGTCGTAGTCCCAGAAAAGGTCACTCAGCCAAGAAGTGTAGTCCACCGGTTTCATAACCTCGAAGTCGAAGTCGTAGTAAAGAAGTTTACTTATAAGTACCAACTAAAGGAAATCCTAACTGAACAAACTAGGGGAACGTCAGGTCCCCTGAGAGTTATCAGAAGAGGTCGTGGTGTTAAATTTTCGTAGTTAAGAAATCGTGATTCGGAAGTAATACCAAGTTGAGAGTGTAGACATGTACTGATGACTTTTTTGTATCGAAACTGATATAAAGAATACGATGATATTTATTTTAACTAAAGAATTAAAGTAAAAGACAAAAGAGAAACGATGACATATCTTTATGTTAACTAAAAACAAATCTCTAGAACATAGGACGTTAGAACGATTTGAGGAAATGAGATTAACGAAAAATTATCTCAGTAATCTTGAAGAATACATATTTCAGTCACTTCACTTTACTTTAAGAGTCAACACAGGTCGAGAAACGTTGAGGTACCTGATATCGGACAGTTCGAGGAGACAGTTCAGTAGACGTTTATCTTTATCAAAACGAAGAAAAAGTAAGACTTACACAAAATAAACAAAAAGAACGGGTTAACGGGACCGATCCTCTTTGAGGATTTGTCACAACTTGTCTTTACCGTTCACTTCACTTTCGCTTCACTTTCAGGTTGAAAAACGCTGGGGTACCTCATATATAGCAGGTACCTTAAGAGGTCCTGTCTTATGACCTCACCCATCGGAAAGGGAAGAGGTCCCCGAGAAGGGTTGGGTCTCTGACTTGGATCCAGAGGACGTAACGTCCGCTAAGAAATGGTTGACTCGGTGTTCCCTTCGGGTTCTTACGACCTCACCCATCGGATAGGGGTGGGTCCTTAGCTTGGTCCCATAGGACGTAAATCCGTCTAAGAAATGGTTGACTCGATATTCCCTTCGGGTCTTTACCGTTCTCGATTGTGGATACAGAACAAGGATTAGAATCTCTCTTTCGTAGGTAAGAATGTGGTAATCCTTATTAGAATGTCTACCTAAAAAAATAACTGAAATAGTCTGACTCCTTGAAGTGAAGATAAGGATACAATAACTCATAAATAGTACTTCCCTATAACTCGAAATAGTTTACGAAAAGGAGACAGAGAACTCTAGTACACCGACAACAGTAAATAAGGTAACTACACCTTATAATGTAATTACTAAAAGTTCATAATTTGGTTGGAATGTAAGGACCCTATTTAGAGCGAACTGGTACTACAATATATAACGACCGAAGTTAAACGAACATAAAACACCTCTCAAAAACGTAAGATAAATTTTTTGTAAAAGACATCAAAAGAACACTACGGAAACAAACCAAAACTGTAGTTTCATTATGACTGAAATATCAGAGGACGTAAAAAGGATGCATTCTAAATAGTGTTACATGTGAAGAGATAAAAAGGATGGAGCGAAAATTTGTCACTCGAGGCACTCCCCTTCTTTGTACAAACGAAGGAATAGTGGTTAAGGATCACGGAAAGGGTCATAGACCGTGTGTTAGTCACGAAGTATTTACAAACATCGTAAGTAGTCATTCATTTAGTCATGTACTCATAACACTTATTTTAAGGTATAAAATATTTTTCTGTTCTTTTTAAATGTGTATTTTTTATAGGGGACGGGAAACCGGAGGATAAAGGGAGGATGACACATAACACATAGACTTAAGACGTAACCGGTTTGGAGGGGGTCTCGTCTTTACGGACGAGTCTGTCTTCCTTGTTGTAAGAGGGTCATAGTTGTTTTGTCGAGTAAATTTCTATTGTAAGGAAGAACTAGAACATTCCCCGGTGTTCTACGAATCTAGACCTAACACATTTGACAGTTATTATGGAGTAAATTACATGTCGAGACAGAGTTTTTTGAATCTATTGACATACAACTGAAGATTGTCCATCTTATCAAAAATCTCGAAAGACTCTACGACGAAGACCTAATATTACGAGTTAAACCGAGTTTATTTTAAAAGGTTAAGAAAGATTCTAACTTATTAATTGAAAACTAACTGTCACAAGTATAGCGGATCCCGAGCAGGGAATAGAGGCAGAAGTGTCGTCCAAAGAAAGTTGTCTATCCGAGAGGGAGGACGTAACGGCTCCACAAAACTAAATGTTCACAAATTAAACAATCGTTGTAAAAGAGTCTTAGTGTGTATACGGAGGTTCATATCGATAAACCAGGGACTAGCTACAGAGTCTTCTGGAAGGGACTGACGGATTATATTGATCTAGAGTGGGGTATTAAGAAAGTGATATGGGTCAAATAAAAAAAGGTTCGTAAAACTTTTAAACAAGAATATTTAAAGAAAGAAAAGAACAAACAAGACAGATGGAGTCTCCCACTCCTGATGCAGGGTCAGCGATTGTGGAGGAATAAAGGATCATCTCACAGACCTTGTACTGACTTCGCTTACTTATAAAGAACTCAGTTATTTTCCTGTGTACCTATCGTATAGATATAATTTTAAGTAGAGAAAGTCAGGAGAACCGGAGTAATTTCCTACTCGAGGGTTTTAATCTTTGATATTCCAGACGTCGGTAACTTGACCCCTAGGATTTACTTTGACACTTTGAGTCGTCTTGGGACCTCGGGAGGACTGTGTTCTGGAAAAAAGGACAGGGGGAAAAAACAAAAGTCCTTTTTTCGAAATGGATTTAGGGGTCCCGTCTAACTTTGTCAATAATTAATTTCCTTCACTCCTTCCATACTTCTAAGGAATTTTTTGATCCTTATTTTGGTCACATACTGGGTGGTTAGGGTGAGGATCCGTATGCGGGACTCCTTTGGTTTTAACTTTCTCTGTGTACATAGGGTAACAAGTAACGTCGTGATAAATGTTATCGATCTTACACCTTCGTTGGATCTACAGGTAACTGTCTACTTACCTATTTCTTCGACACCATGTATATATGTTACCTTATAAGTCAAGTCAAGTCAAGTCAACGAGTCAGTACAGGTTGAGAAGTGTTGGGGTGCCTGGTGTGTCGTACGGTCCGGAGGGACAGGTAGTGGTTGAGGGTCTCAGATGAGTTTGAGTAGAGGTAACTCAGCCACTACGGTAGGTTGGTAGAGTAGGAGACAGTAGGGGAAGAGGTGGACGGGAGTTAGAAAGGGTCGTAGTCCCATAAAAGGTTACTCAGTCGAGAAGTGTAATCCACCGGTTTCATAACCTCAAAGTCGAAGTCGTAGTCAGGCAGGTGACCTATATGTCCTGACTAAAGGAAATCCTACTTGACCAACCTAGAGGAACGTCAGGTTCCCTGAGAGTTCTCAGAAGAGGTTGTGGTGTCAAGTTTTCGTAGTTAAGAAACCACGGGTCGAAAGAAATGTCAAGTTGACAGTGTAGTTATGTACTGATGACCTTTTTGGTATCGGAACTGATTTACCTGGAAACAACCGTTTCTTTACAGAGACGAAAAATTATACGACAGATCCAACCGGTATTGAAAGGAAAGTTCCTCATTCGTAGAAAATTAAAATGAGTCAGTATTTTTTCTTACGTAAACTCAGTCAATATTACTCTACCTACTTGGATCTTGGATAATATATCTCACTTCACTCAGTCTTTCTCTTTCTGTTTATGACATAAGATTACGCATATATGTCTTAGATCTTTTCACCATGGACTTCTTAAATAAATGTCCCGTCGTTAACTCTTTGTCTGTCTCTTATCTGAATACCTGTACCCCTCTCCCCTCCTCTCCCACTCTACGTACTTTTCTCATTGTACCTTTGAATGTAATGGTATACATTTTATCTATCTGTTGCCCTTAAACGGCATACCGAGTCCTTTGAGTTTGTCTCCGAGACATAGTTGGACCTTCGTACCCTACCCTCCCTCTGCCCTCCCTCCAAGTTTTCCCTCCCCTATATACATATGGATACGTACTAAGTACAACTCCAAACTGTTTTTTGTCGTTTTAAGACATTTCGTTAATAGGAAGTTAGTTTTTATTTAATTTTACCTTTTTTTCTCACTCCCTTACGTCTTCGTTTCCTTTTCGTCAGTTATTTGTAATCTCGTCGTTATTTCGTCCCAGGACTAAGGAGAACCACTCCTCTCCCCCATCTGTATTGTTAGACTGCGTATAAAGATTCAGGAAGACATCCTTGATTCCTGGGGTTGGTCCTCCTCCTACCGTCGAACTCCGTCTCTTGGTCGTGTACTTGGGGTCTAACCGACCTTGGTCTTCTAGCTACTAACTCTAAGACCCTTGTGGTGGGACAATAGAATGTTGGCTGGTTACTCTCCTCTCAATGTGGGGGGCGTCCGGAGGGGGTCTAAAACGGGTATTTTTACGAAGGGGTCTATGGTAGACCTTAAATTCGAAAAATTGGTACTTAACGGGTGAGAGGAAGGTGTTGGAAACGTTATTTGGAAAGAGACGAGGTCTGAGGGCACAAAGTTCAAAAACCGGAGTGATACACACTCCATGTACCTAACCCTCATTACCCTCATTAACCTAGGTCCCTCATGTTCGATTGTCCCCCGTGAGTTGTCGTTTCCGTTCCACCCTTACCAACGGTCAATACTCGACGTCTCAGTTTCGTCGTTAGACTTAGCAGACTGGGTGTGGTGTGGATACCACAACGGATCAACTAGTATTGTAAGGATCTTGACTTTGTCTTTCCTTCGGATGATTTAAGAATGAATAAGACATATTGGTATTTTAAAGAACCGGTTTACTTGTTTTCAAATTTGACTTATCATTTCTGTCTCAGTGCCCGGGAGTTTATTAAGGGGTTGAACTCGATCAAATATCTGGGTGTCGGGGAACGGATTTCTCCTCCGACCAAGGGGAACTCCTTCTTGGAGTCATATCACAGTTTTAAAATACGGCAATTGGGAAGAAGGTCGGAACCCATGAACACGTAACCCTTTTTCCTTTATTCGTCTTGAAATCCCCTGATGATCTGTATCCGAGACTTAGAAAGTCGACCGTTTCGGTCGTCATTTGTGTATAACAAGAGGAAGTCCCTATGTAGTCGTGAATGTAGTACCAAATCAAACATCGCAAGGACGAGTGGAAGGAGAAGGTGTTCTATAGTGTAACCAAGTAATATATCTAACGTAACACGACCAATCTGGATGACTCGTTCTTCATCGTTGATGAGATCTGAACAATTCTAAAAACGTACGGTCTCCCATCTTTTATTTGAAACTTTTTTTAAGTCCCTCTTTACGTCTACGGGAAGTTTGTGTCCTATTCTACAAGTTATAACGATTAGTAGTCCCTTTACGTTTAGTCTTGGTGTTACTCTTTAGTGGAGTGTAGTCAGTCTTACCAGTCCTAGTTTTTCTTGTGTTTAAAATTTTTCAACCGCTCCTACTCCTCTTTTACCTCGGGAGAATGTGACAACCACCCTTACATTTAACCACGTCAGTGATACCCTTTGTCATACCAAAGAGTTTTTTAATTTTTACCTTGGTGGTATATTGGGTCGTTAGGGTGACCCATATATAATTTTTTTTTGGTTTGTGATTAATTTTTTTTAAATACTGAGTTACCTGTACCCAAACCCACCCGAGGCCTTCAACCACTACCTGTCCCTCCGGACCACACGACATCAAGTACCCCAGTGTTTCTCAGCCTGTGCTGACTTACTGACTTGACTTGACTACATGGGGATTCAAGTATCGTCGTAATAAATGTTAACGGTTCTATACCTTCGTTGGATTCACCAGTAGTTATCTACTTTCCTATTTATTTTACACCACATACCCCCACACACACACACACACATACGTTACCCTATGATAGGTCGGTATTTTTATCTTACTTTAAACCGGTAAACGTCGTTGTACTTACCTGAACCTCCTATAATACGATTCACTTTACAGTCTGTCTCTTTCTGTTTATGATATACTATAGTGAAGGTACATTTTAGATTTTTTTTATGTTGTTTGATCATTTATACTGGTTTTTTGTTCGTCTGAGTGAGTGTCTATATCTCTTGTTTGATCACCAATGACACCCCTCTCCCTGCTCCCTCCCCGTTATATTCCCACCCTCCGATCCTCTCAGTTTGATAATACAAATTTTATTTGATGCTCCTATATGACATATTACATCTCTTACGTCTGTTATAAAATATTTTTGACATTTACCTTACATCCGAAGGGACCACCGAGTATCCATTTCTTAGGTGGACTGTTACGTCCTCTGTACTCAAGTTAGGGATCCAACGTTTTTAGGGGACCTCTTCCTTTACCGTTGTGTGACGTCATAAGATCAGACCCTTTAGGGTGCCTCTCTCCTCCGACTATTCGATGTTAGTTACCTCAGTGTTTTCTCAACTTGTGTTGAACACTGATTTGTTGTCGTTACTGTATTTACTTCACATTGGAAAAAATTTTTTACCTTTAAATAAATAAAATTAACCTCTGTAATGTTATAACATCACCAAAACGGTATGTAGTTGTACTTAGGCGGTGTTCACATGTGTACAAAGGGTAGGACTTTGGAGGAGGGTGGAGGGCGGGGTATGGTAGGGAGACCCAGTAGGGTCACGTGGTCGGGGTTCGTAGGACATAGTACGTAGCTCGGACCTGACCGCTAAGCAAAATGTATACTATAATATGTACACAGTTACGGTAAGAGGGTTTAGTAGGGTGGGAGCGGGAGAGGGTGTCTTAGGTTTTCTGACATAACCACAAAAAGAAAGACCGAATGAAGTGAGACATACTATCCGAGGTCAAAGTAGGTGGAGTAATCTTGACTAAGTTTACATAAGAAAAATTACCGACTCATTATGAGGTAACACATATATATGGTGTCGAAAGAATAGGTAAGTAGACGACTACCTGTAGATCCAACGAAGGTACAGGACTGATAACATTTGTCACGACGCTACTTGTAACCCCATGTGCACAGAGAAAGTCAAGACCAAAGGAACCACACATACGGGTCGTCACCCTAACGACCCAGTATTCCGTCAAGATAAAGGTCAAAAAATTCCTTAGAGGTGTGACAAGAACTATCACCGACATGATCAAACATAAGGGTGGTTGTCACATTCTCCCAAGGGAAAAGAGGTGTGGGAGAGGTCGTAAATAACGAACGTCTAAAAACCTAGCGTCGGTAAGACTGACCACACTTCACCATGGAGTAACACCAAAACTAAACGTAAAGAGATTATTACTCACTACAACTCGTAGAAAAGTACACAAACAATCGGTAGGCATACAGAAGAAACCTCTTTACAGATAAATCAAGAAACCGGGTAAAAAACTAACCCAGCANGGTCGTCACCCTAACGACCCAGTATTCCGTCAAGATAAAGGTTAAAAAATTNGGGTGGTTGTCACATTCTCCCAAGGGAAAAGAGGTGTGGGAGAGGTCGTAGATAACGAACATCTGAAAACCTAGCGTCGGTAAGACTGACCGTGCTTCACCATGGAGTAACACCAAAACTAAACGTAAAGAGACTATTACTCACTACAACTCGTAGAAAAGTACACAAACAATCGGTAGACATACAGAAGAAACCTCTTTACAGACAAATCAAGAAACCGGGTAAAAAACTGACCCACCAAATAAACAGACCTTAACTCGACGTCCTCAACGAATATACAAAAACTCTAATTAAGAAAGAGTCAACGAAGTAAAAGATAATAAAAGAGGGTAAGACTTCCGACAGAAAAGTGGAATGAATATCAAAGGAAACAACACGTCTTCGAAAATTAAAATTAACTCAGGGTGAACAAATAAAAACGAAAATAAAGGTTATAGGACCCTCCACCCAGCATCTCCTAGGACGACACTAAATACAGCCTCTCACAAAACGGATATAAGAGGAGAGCCTCAAAATATCAAAGACCAGAATGTAAATCTAGAAATTAGGTAAAACTCAAATAAAAACACATACTACAATCTTTCACAAGATGAAAGTAAGAAAATGGTCACCAACTGGTCAAAGGGGTCGTGGTGAACAATTTCTCTAACAGAAAAGAGGTAACATATAAGAACGGAGGAAACAGTCTCTATTCCGCAGGTATCCACACACCTAAATAGAGACCCGAAAGATAAAACAAGGTAACTAGATATAAAGACCGAAACACGGTCATAGTATGACAGAACTACTGACACCGAAACATTATCTCGGACTTCAGTCCGTCCAACTAAGGAGGTCAAGGTAAGAAGAAAGAGTTTTAACGAAACCGATAAACTCCAAAAAACATAAAGGTATGTTTAACACTTTAATAAACAAGATCGAGACACTTTTTATGACAACCATCGAACTATTCCTAACGTAACTTAGATATCTAACGAAATGGAAATTTTTGACACTTAGTGATGTAACACAAGAACATTAATATATTATAACATGTATTTAGTATAATATTATTTTTAAAAAATCCTTTGAAGATGGAATCATTTTAGAGATCCCCAGGTTATCATATCCCGTATAGTTCTATAAGGAAGATTCCATTTCCTATTCAACAACAGAGACCGGGGAGGGTGTTGGTTTTTCCTCCGTGTCACGGATTACCTTGAGAGACCTAAACCCTCCGTTGTATAAGGAGTAAAACTCACCCAATGAACCCGGTTAAATGGTTCTGTGGTCCTTTCGTCAATCAAAACGTACCTCGGGTCTTGTCCTCTACTGATACGTTATCTATGACTTACGAGTTGGTACCTGGGGGTTCAATGATACGTTGGACTCGACGGGTTGTACTTGACCGAAAATAGACTGGGTAGTTCGATGTCTCAAACCGTACCTGTCGTAGAGATGTAGTAGTTCACCTCTGTTCTATATAGTCTAACCGGAACCGTCCGGGACTTTCGTGTTTATTCAATGTACTTCTTCACCGGGTTTATGGGTGTCAGGGGGAAGACGATACGACGGAGGAGAGAGGGTCGGACATAAATACTGAAGTACCCCTCGAGGGATGAGAGTTACCTTCCTTCTGAACCCGGACCAAATAATACATCCGTATAGTATGGATGTACTATACGTCCGTAGTCTGTTGTCGGGGAGAGAACTTGTAAGGACTTCCTGTCACCATTTCCCTTAGGGAGTGTCGTCCGTCCTGAAGTTCGTTACGTAGAACACTAATGTATGACACTGATGTAGAACACTAATGTAGTAGTGAAACACTAATGTGTGACTAAGTCCCCGATACCGGTAAACCGACCTATCAGTCCCCGAACCTTCTTTACACTAACCTTTTAACCACTGTTCCTTTAAACCCCTTCTCCATATACCGATCCGGAGAGACTTACCCGTTTTATGAACTTCTATAAACACAGAGTACACTTCAAGTGGTTTTCTACTAGAGTCGTCTCCTAAAATTAGTAGTTCACTTGTCCCATTAGGTAAGACACTATGGTCAGGTACTTGGGAGTTACTCAAGTACTTGTTTTACCGGTGTCACCGTCCCTACCTCGAATACGCACCCGAGTCGTTGTGCTCGAAGGTGAGTGTTCCGAGTGGACCGATGTCGGTGACGACCCACGGGTGAGACAGTCGTCGTCTCTGTTGTGACTGGGGGACTATACCGTGGTAAAGGGTACCACTCGTCGGACGATGGATCATCGTCCAACTAATGCGACCGGATGAATGTAGTACTTTCCCCGTCGTAAATCAAGAATGACCTTATCTACGAATGAGACCTATGTCTAAACGGAAGAGTCGTACGTTGTGAAGACTGTTTTGGTGATAGGTACCTGAATGTCTTACGGAGTAAGTAGCAGTACCGTAAGGTGTACTGTAACGACAAATAGTTCCTTGAGTGAGGTTTTCTTTACGTCGTTATCCGGGTACGAGTACGTTAAGAATGGTATAAGAGATGGTAGACTTTCGTCGACCGAACTATCTTTTATCGGAAAACTTCTGAGTCGATGTTGTGTTCTATCCCGGTCGTCTTATGAAACGTCCCGACCCCGTTTCAAGAGTCTTCTGATACATACGGGACTTAGTCGTAGACCATATCCCAGGATCGAGAGGGCATCGGTTCTAAGTGCTCAGGTCCTTAGTTTCACATTTGCACTTCCACCGTGGTGAGTGATAATCGTGATCGTTAGGAACTCGTTTTAAAGACGACGAAGGGCAAGAGGACCACAATACGAGATGACTGGACGCGACACGAATCAGCGAGTCAGCACAAGTTGAGAAACGTTGGGGTACCTGACATCGGGTGGTCCGAGGAGACAGGCACCCCTATGAGGTCCGTTCTTATAACCTCACCCAACGTACGGGAGGAGGTCCCCTAGAATAGTCGGCTCCTTAGTTTGACCCCAGAGGACGTAACGTCTACCTAAGAGGTGGTCGTCAGTGGACCCTTCGGGAGATGACCGGATCTCCAGAATCAAGGTTTTCCTCTTTACAAAGGTTGCCCTCTGTGTTTCCACTAAGGTAACCTGACCTTCAATTCCGACGGTGAACCGGTAAAACCCGAGGAGTACGAAGACTTAGTTGTCCGTTTCTCCCTTTATGACATAACCGGTCTCACTAACTAGGATTAGTGGTTTTTCAGACCACAATGAGATGGTAGTTTCATTCTTTCTCATATAGATATAGTTATAGATACGAGTCAGTGAGTTAGTACAGGTTGAGAAGCAATGGGGTACCTGACATCGGGTGGTCCGAGGATACAGGTACCTTAAAAGGTCCGTTCTTAGACCTCGTCCAACGGTAAAGGATAAGATCCCCTAGAAGAGGTGGGTCCCTAGCTTGCACAGAGACCGTAGAGGACGTAACCATCCACCTAAGAAATATTGACGTGGTGGACTTCGGATGTAGATATAGATAGATCTAGTGAAGGGACTTACGACTTTCAATTATAACATTTAGTTGATATAAAGTTAATTTTTTTTTTCTCATACAGACCTTATGTCCTCTAGGGAATCTCACAGAGAATCTAAATGGTACGGGACACTAATCCCAGTTACCTTTTGCTGTTGAGATAGACCTGTCCTGATAATGATTGAGTCTAGGAAGTCCTTACTTCCAAATCCAGTAGGGTCGTCCATTTCTTGATGTTGGTCAACTTCATGAATTCCGTTTCCCTTATACCGTACTTCTCACTTTCTTCCATCAATATTTATGATCACTACTGGTCAATAATCTCTTTACGTTTAGTTTTAATATTACTTTAATGGAGTATGGTTGGTCTCACCGGTAGTAGTTTTTTAGGTGTTTGTTATTTACGACTTCTCCCATACCTCTCTTCTCTTGGGAGGATGTGACAACTACCATTACATTTAACCATGTCGGTGATACCTCGTGTCATACCTCCAAGAAATTTTTTTTGATTTTTTACCTCGATGACATACTGGGACTTTAGAGTGAAGACCCGTGTATAAGTCTCTCTTTGTACTAGACTTTCATATATACGTGGAGTTACAAGTAACGTCGTGATAAATGTTAGCGGTTCTGTTCCTTCATTGGATTTAACAGATGATTATCTCCATATTTCTTCCACACCAAGCATATATGTTACCTTATATGAGTCAGTAATTTTTCTTACTTTATTACGGTAAACGGTGTTGTACCTACCTGGATCTCTCACAGTGTGACGGACTTCCTCCAGTCTGTCTCTTCCTCTTTACATCATGCTGTAGGGAATATCCACCTTAAATTTTTCTTTACTATGTTTACTTGAATGAATGTTTTGTTTTTCTTTGAGTATCTGAATCTTTTATATAAATTCCAACGACCCCCCTTCCTAACCCCTTCCCTATAGATCCCTCGAACTCTACCTGCACATGTGTAACGATATAAATTTTATTTATTGGTTGGTCCTGGATGACATATCGCGTACTTTAAGACGAGTTACAATACACCGTCGGACCTACCCTCCCCTCAAACCCCCTCTTACTTATGTACATATACAAACCGACTCGGGGAAGTGACAAGTGGACTTTGATAATGTTGTAACAATTGGCCGATATGAGGTTTTGTTTTATTTTTCAAATTTTATTTTTTATTTTATTTATGGTCGTTACCGGTACCCTGGTCAATGTCTTTGTTCCTGACATTAATGGTACTCATGAAGGGGGAATAAAACAATGTCGAAGAGGTCACCGAGTCACCATTTCTTAGGTGGACGTTACGTCCTCGGCGTCCTTTCCCCCCAAACTAGTCCTTCTAGGGGACCTCCTCCCGTACCGTTGGATGAGGTCATAAGGACGGTCCTCTTAGGGTGTCTCCTCGGACCGTCCGATGTCAGATACCCCAGTGTTTCTCAACCTGTACTGACTTCACCGAATCGTGCACACGAATATTAACGTTTCTATCTGTATATCTATTTCTTTATCAAAAGAAAGATGAGGGTAAGGGACGGTACGTTACATTCAATATAACTGAAACGTAGTCTCATAAAATTTATATCAATAATAGTGTAGTGTCCTAAATTCAATACCTATAGTTCTTCTCATTCGTAGCAAGTCACTGAAATGAAGGAAAGGACCCATTCTCAATCACACAATATTTAACATATGTTCTAGTAACATAGGGTAATCTACTTTAATACTTGTTCAATAACGAAAATAAACCTCTAATTTGTACCGAATTCTTCTACACATACCCAAGGAGTAACTTTTTACCACTTGTACACTATACCAATTAAAATAAACAGTCAAAATAGACGAGTCTATACGGCAATTTGTAATAAAGACCTACACAAACGCTACTACAAAGGTCGTAATCGTAAACTTAGTGTTCTGTCTCATTTCTCCTAACGGAAAGGGTTTCGTCCGTGGTAGTAAGTTGAGTGACTCCTGGCCTTGTCTTGTCTTTCCTCGTCCTTTCCTCCTCCACCTACTTCCCTCTACCTCCTTCCCTTCCCTTACACCGCCATGAAAGAGAGACTCACGATCCGACCCTATCACTAGGAGAGGACGGGAGTCGTGAGGGCCAAGAGTCTTAGATATGGGAGTCGAGAGACCGAGAGTCCATGTTCTGTAGTAAAGTGGAAGGAAATCGAGTCGTGTTCTTTAGGGGGACGAGACAGGTTGGGATTAGACCTGTCTCGTCGTGGTACACAGTACATGTTAGACTACTGGGGTTTCGTTTCGTCTGAGAGTGCTTCGTTGACTAAACCTCTGTCTTCCTAAAAATTAATGAAGAATTTACTACTTTACGGAAAAGTAATAAATTCCTGGAACATTGACTCTCCGTAACTATCACTTTATTTCGTTAATTTTATAATCAAATTACCGGGGTTAATTTCACTGAGTGTATGGGGTCCAAAGACACAGGACAGGACAGGACTACTCGAGCCTCAGTGGAGGAGATTCTGTGACTGGGATAGAGAAGGTGAGTCATAAATACTCGGTAAGAGGAACGGAAACGTTTCGAATGGGTAGGAAATTCTCGTCCCTCGGAGGGAACGAACAAGAAGAGACTCGAAACCATCAGTAATTAGGATGGAGATCTAGAATAAACTACTCAAATTTTTTTATCGTGTATATAATGAGATAGTATGTTAAACTATTGACGTGAAGTAATATTAACCGAAGGAAACATTAAGATACATAAAATGAACACGAGTACTTTTATAATAAGACACTTCCCCAGACTTTCGAGGTAGGTCACCCTGGTACCGTGTCTTCTCTAATTCTTGGAGACGAAGATGGTACACATTTTGTATGTCGATATTTTATATATTGTTTTCCTCGAGTCGAGCCCAGACACTACTAGATCTCCCTATCCTACCACACCCCTCCCTCCGAGTTCTCCCTTCCCTTTATACATATGAATCTCGACTAAGTGTAACAACTTGTCGTTTTCGATTACATTGTAACATTTCGTTAATAGGAGGTTAATTTTTTTAAAAAAATTGAAAATTCATTTTTTTTTATTTTTCTTAGAGACGACTGTGAGAGGATGAAAACTGAGAGGACAGTCGAGTTGACTCCTCGGACTTCACCGACCTCGTCACCGGTAGTCTACCGTACCCCCTTTCGTGGAGCGGAAGGTCTTCGGTGTGGGAAGACGGATGTGAGCCCTTTTGTGAACGTTCATCCCGAACACCAATTAGTCTAGTCGTTTCTCGGGAGAAATGACGTCTGCCTTCCGACGTCAACGAGTGGTCCGTTGTAGCAATCCTCTTCCTCAACAGTCTACTTTTCCTTCGGACCCCAAGTCGGTCCAACCTGGGGGTCTGTCCAAGTTTCTCTACTGTAGTCCCGGTCTTCCTGGTAGTGACGACGTACAACCTGACGTTCCTCCGACTCTAATATCTGACTTAGACTTACAGGGAAGTTTTAAGTGTACAACTTTGGATTGGGGGTTACACTACTATTATCCAGTACTCTTCTCTTCGGAGGACAAGATCCTGACGACGACGACGATTCAGCGAAGTCGGCACAGGGTGAGGTACGTTGGGGTATCTAATCACGGGAAAATTTTTTCTGTCCTCTCCCGGAGTAGTGGGGAAGATGGTCCACCCAGGTACCGGTCTTCTTACTTACCCCTTCGGTAGGTACTTACCCCTTCACCAGGGGTGGTCTGTGCCTCAGACGGTCGCGGGACTAGAACCGGAAGGTCGGACGTCTGACACTCAGTATGTAAAGACAACAGTAATTCGGTGGGTCAGAACCGTAAGACGTTGTCGTCGGGTTTATCAGATTCTGTCTCCGTCTCGAAAGAATTTAAGAGGGGACGAAAGTCTCGTATGGACCTAAGTTTAGGGTACAGACGGGGAAGAATCAATACGTCAGCACCGTCCTCGACTGGTCAGACACAGGACAAAGGAGTGGACATAATAGTGTCCCTATTATTCTCATCCCTATTACTCTCATGGACGTAGCACCCTGACAGTCCTCCCCCTGTACTTAATTCTCCGACCGTACATCATTCGTCACAGATTCACGGTTAAAAAAAACAACGAAGAGGAGTGCATTAGTCGGTGAGTAACTCACTGTACCTCGTGTAACGCAGATGAAGTACCTCCGGACTGTGTCTCACTCGTAAGTTATTACCGGGTGACAACAGTAAAACTGGTACTAAAGATCGTGGTCCGAGTCATGACTAAAATCTACTTAATCAGTTCGGGGTTAAACCCTCCGAACTGAGATCACGTCCACAGGACTCTATAGGTAACGGTTCTTACTACTGAGACCCAAGTCCTTTGTACCAATCTGGACACTGTGTAAGTTCTACCCTCTTCTACCTCTACTCAGACTGTTCTTATTGGACGACTAGTGAGTTGGAAAGGACTGATGGTGACGGAATGGGTAGGAAGGTCCGGGTCGTGGCGAGGGAGGTCCTTCAGGTGAGACCAATGACGTCGGAGTCCCTAGGGAGGGACGGTACTTCAAGAGTCGGGATCGTTACACGTGGGGAGTCGTAATCTGGAAGACGAGAGGGGATTTAGTGAGGGGTTCGTGGAGTTCCTGTCTTGTTGTCGAGGGAACGGGAGAAACCGAGTAACTATAGAGGACCGTCTCCTGTACGTATTCCGTGACTAATTATCTTAGTCAAAAGACGGTGGACGTTTGTTTCCGTGGACAGGACTAAGTATGGTATGAGAAAAAAAGATCGAAGAAACGTCGGGAACGTCAGGAGTGTGGTAGTGGAATCTCACTTACTTTGTACAAAATGGTTTTCCTTTGATTCCGAGTCTCTCTCCTTCGTTAAACAGGATTGTGATGTTGTTACAGTAACGGTCCCATCTGTAGTCGAGTTGGTATGACGGAACCCAGGGATCAATATAAGGGGTAGTGAGGTAGTGAGACGACTCTCGGAACAACAACACCTAACTACTTTCGTCCGTCCTTGGTGTGAGGTTCGACCTAAGTGCTACCCGCGTCGAATGAGGGTAATTAGAGAGGTTGTCCATGTCAATCGTGTTAGGGGAGAAGACCTTAAGTCAGAGACGACAATTAGAAATCTAATGATTGGAAGTGAGACTATTGTGTAAGGACAAGTTAAATTTGTCCGGAGGAGTGTAACGTTAGTCTTAGAAGTAGAGAAAGACTCTTACCAACTCACACCTTCACCACGTCCCTGTCCTCTCTCCAAGACCTGTAAAGAGACCGAAGGTAGTTTAAAACAAAACCTAAAAGAAAAAATAGAAACGTGACCCAGAAGTAACGTCATTCGTCCGATGAGAAGATCGACACCATTTGTCTGAAGAGTAACGAAGAGAACAACGTCTCGTTCCCGAGAGGTCGCGTACCCAAAGTCGTCGATACTAAGTACTTGAGTCAACGGGGTACCATACACCTTAGAGGGGGTTGGTCCCTAGTTTGGACACAGGGGACGTGACCCTCCTCCTAAGAAATGGTGACCTGGTGGTCCCTATAGGGTAACTCAGAACAAACTAGAGCTCTTTTATTGGGACGTTCGGAGTCTGCTTGATAAAACTACTTAAGAAACCGGAGTCAAAGGGGTTTACCTTTTATTTCTTAAACCTGATTTGAGATGGGGTTCTACAGGTTCTTTCAAGGTCCTCACCCATACCCCATGTTGTGAGACAAGGAGGAGTTGGTCTCGACGATATAAAATAGACGAAGGATTCAAAACAAAAATTAGATTAGTCTTTGTATATTTATGTAAGGGTAGTATTTATAGATTGGTTGTTCCAATTTTTTGTGGTTTTAGTAGTTGACCGAAAACTTGTTAGTAGTTGTCCTCCTGTAACTTTGGGTGGTTTTTTTCTATGGGATACAGGTTCCTGTTTCCTCTTCGACGTTGCTTTATCATCCTCTCCGTGTTAGTACTATTTTAGTTTAGGGCATAGACGGTCCACCCGCTGGGTGTTCGACCTCTTGTTATTATGATTTCTTCAAGAGAGTGGCAACCTTCCAAGATCTGAAGTGTAAGTCGTTTCCCTGACCCTTAGGGGTCCTTTATAATAAAACTTCCGGTCGTCCTGAACTAATATTCTTAAGGTCCTGACCCCCTTTGTCTCTGAGGTAATATCTCCCGTGTTTGTTTCAGGACACACGTGGTCCTGGGTCCCCTTTCCTCTTCACTGGGGTGTCCTCTGATTCGGTCTGGATGGACACTCACAAACTCTCAGACGTCCTCTGAGAGTTTGTGAGAGGGAGAACGTTACCCAACCGTTACCGAACAGAGTCCCTGTCCCCGTGACCGTCGTTGTCAGGACCCTCTCCACACAACCGTATTCAAGAGAACCTCCAACGGTAATCGGATGGTATTTCGGACATCTGGTTCCCACTCAACGAAGTCCGGTCTGTGGATTGTCCCTCCCTCACGTCGGAATGGGTAGTCGTCTGTTAACCTAATTTTGAAATGACTCGTATCGTGACGGGTGGTCTCGTCCTAAGTCAAAAGGGGTGTCGGTCGGGGAGGGTAGTCCTTCGAACGCGTTCGAAGAATAGGAGTGGGTGATTCCCTTCTGTCTTCTTCGTTCTTATGGTGTCTTCTTCGTTGATGTTGCGGTGTCGGAGATCTTACATTTGGCATTATCGTCTTTCGATTGGTTTTACTTCTCTTTTTCCTAATACAGGGTTTACTTCCCTGTTCTATTTAGGAGTCTTTTTGTTAATTTGTTTCATCTTTATCCGTTGGAAGGTCTTTTTCTTATTGTTATTACCTCTAGTAGTTCCTAGAACCTTTTTCTTACCTTCGTTTCTAATTCTTCTACGTTCTTTACAAATGGTTTCTGTATCTCTCGATTTCTTACTTGTCTCTACTTGTTATGTGATCTTCCTTAGTTATCTTCTTATTGAGTCCGTCTTCTTACCTATTCACTGGACCTTCTGTTTTACCACTTTTGGTAACGACGTTTTGTCTTATATCTTTTTTTTCACGTTTTTTTACTTCCATCGGATTCTCTGAAGACCCCGTTGTAATTTACGTGGTTATAAACGTATTTTCCCCAGGGTCTTCCTCTTTTCTCTCTCTTCCCTGGGTTCTTTTATAGACTTCTGTATTATCGATTTTTGAGGGGATTGTACCCTTTCCTTTATCAGTAGGTTCAGGTCCTTCGTGACTATTTTTAATTTCTGTTCGTATTTTATAATTTTCGTTTTTCCCTTTTTCTTTTTTCTGTTTATTGTATTTCTCTTGAGGGTATTGTAATAGTCAACTAAAGAGTTGACTTTGAGCTGCTCGGTCTTCCCTTACCGTACCATATAATGTCCACTACTTTTCCTTCTCGGATGTTGATTCTTATAAGATGGGTCGTTCTGAGGACGAGTTTAAACTACCTCTTTAGTTTTGGAAATGTCTGTTCCTTCTCAACTCTCGTAAGTCGTGGCGATTCGGTCAAAATGTTGTTTACGATTTCCGTCTTTTGTGTTCTCTTCCTTTTCTGGATATTTTTGATTTAGGTTTCGTTAATTCCTTTATCATTATTCTAGTATGTATGGTCATTAATGGAATTTACATTTACCTAATTTACGTGGTTGGTTTCCTGTATCTGACCGACCCACCTATGCTTTTGATCTGGATGTATATACAACAGATGTTCTCTGGGTGGAGTCTGGATCCTTGTGAATGTCTCACTTTCATTCCCCTGTCCTCTTCCACAAGGTGTGTTTACCCTAAGTATTCTTTCGACCTCATCACTATGAGTATAGTCTGTTTTATATGAAAGTTTATTCCAACAATATTGTCTATTTCTTCCCGCGATGTATTACTGGTTCCCAAATTAGGTTCTTTTTCTATACACTAATAATTATGTATACGTGGGTTGTATCCTCGTGAAGTTATACATCCCGTTTATGATTGTGGACATTTCCCTCTTTAGTTGTCATCGGGTTGTTATCACCCCCTGAAATTATGGGGTTGAAGTAGCTTTCCATCTGGTAGTCTGTCTTTTGACTACTCCTTAGGTCCGGGATTTACTGTGAAATCTACTCAATCTGAATTGACAAACATCTCCTAAGGTCGTCTGTTCCAATTGAAGGGAACTGGTGGTGAGGATTAAGACCAAGGGGGGTAGAGTGTGGGTCTCCATTACATAATCAAACTCAAAATGTCAAAGATCTGATAATTATCTATACACACACGTACGAGACAACACAGACTGAGAAACACTGGGGCACCTGACATCGGGTGATCCGAGGAGACAGGTACCCTAAAGGGTCCGTTCTTATGACCTCACCTCACCCAACGGTAAAGGATGAGGTTAATCATATATATATATATTATGTATATATATATAATATATATATTACAGGAATCTTTTACCTGTCATAAACAAATATACATACTCAAGAAAATCAAAAAACTTTCTTTTATTGAAACTGTAGAATGAGAAATTGAACGATAATCTCGTTCAGAACTTATATTGGGTAGATTTTATATTGGAACCTCTTCCGTTACCGTGGGGTGAGGTCATGAGAACGGACCTTTTAGGGCACCTACCTCCTCGGACCACCCGACGTCAGGTACCCCAGCGACTCCCAGCCTGTACTGACTCGCTGAAGTGAAAGTGAAAAGTGAAAGTACGTAACCTCTTCCTTTACCGTTGGGTGAGGTCACAAGAACGGACCTCTTAGGGTCCCTGTCCTCTCGGACCACCCGACGGCAGACACCCCAGCGTGTCTCAACTTGTGCTGACTTCACTNTTAGGTCCGGAATTTACTGTGAAATCTACTCAATCTGAATTGACAAACATCTCCTAAGGTTGGCTGTTCCAATTGAAGGGAACTGGTGGCGAGGATTAAGACCAAGGGGGTAGAGTGTGGGTCTCCATTGCATAATCAAACTCAAAATGTCAAAGATCTCATAATTATCTATACACACACGTACGAGACAACACAGACTGAGAAACACTGGGGTACCTGACATCAGGTGATCCGAGGAGACAGGTACCCTAAAGGGTCCGTTCTCACGACCTCACCTCACCCAACGGTAAAAGATGAGGTTAATCATATATATAATATTATTATATATTACAGGAATCTTTTACCTGTCATAAACAAATATACATACTCAAGAAAATCAAAAAACTTTCTTTTATTGAAACTGTAGAATGAGAAATTGAACGATAATCTCGTTCAGAACTTATATTGGGTACATTTTATATTGGAGCCTCTTCCGTCACCGTGGGGTAAGATCATGAGAACGGACCTTTTAGGACACCTACCTCCTCGGACCACCCGACGTCAGGTACCTCAGCGACTCCCAGCCTGTACTGACTCGCTGAAGTGAAAGTGTGTAACCTCTTTCTTTACCGTTGGGTGAGGTCGCAAGAACGGACCTCTTAGGGTCCCTGTCCTCTCGGACCACCCGACGGCAGACACCCCAGAGTGTCTCAACTTGTGCTGACTTCACTGAATCGTCTTACATTGGGTTAGATCTTAACAGAGTAAGAAAAACGAACGATGGTTAAGTGAAGTAATAGTTCCGAGTCTTTATTTAGTTATTTTGTAAAGGGTGAAAGGATACGACGACGACGACGATTCAGTGAAGTCAGAACGGAGTCAGACACGTTGGGGTATCTGCCGTCGGGTGGTCCGAGGAGACAGGGACCCTAAGAGGTCCGTTCTTGTGACCCCACCCAACGGTAACGGAAGAGGTTACGTACTTTCACTTTTCACTTTCACTTCAGCGAGTCAGTACAGACTGAGAAACTCTGGGGTACCTGACGTCGGGTGGTCCGAGGAGGCAGGTACCCTAAAAGGTCCGTTCTCACGACCTCACCCACGGTAGCGGAAGAGGCGTGAAAGGATATCAACAAGAGAAAGGAAAACATCAAAGGTTTGGTCTTTTGGTGTATCTGAGTGTAGTTTCGGAAATTGTCTATTGTTCTCCTTAGTAAACACTTTCCTTTTACAGTAACACTGTACGTAATAAACTTTATTTTTAAAGTAGACCGCAATGTTTAGTTCTACCGCCTCATCCTCTTACACACGAGTAGAGGAGGACGTTCTCGTAGTTTTACCGTTGATCGACAACTTTTGGTCGTCCTCCTGTGACTTTGGGTGGTTTTTTACTTTAGGGTGTAGGTTTCTACTTTCACTTTTTCAAAGAACTACTTTCACTTTCGCCTCTCACTTTTTCAACCGAATTTGAGTTGTAAGTCTTTTGATTCTAGTACCGTAGACTAGGGTAGTGAAGTACCGTTAATCTACCCCTTTGTTACCTTTGTCACTCTCTGAAATAAAAATCCCCGAGGTTTTAGTGACGTCTACCACTACCGTCGGTACTTTAATTTTCTGTGAACGAGGAACCTTCTTTTAGATACTGTTTGGATAATTATACGATCTCTCGTATAATCTTTCGTCTCTGTAATGAAACGACTGTTTCCAGGTAGATCAGTTTAGATACCAAAAAGTTCATCAGTACATACTTACACTCTCAACCTAATATTTCTTTCGACTCGTGGCTTCTTAACTACGAAAACTTGACACCACAACCTCTTCTGAGAACTCTCAGGGAGCCTGACGTTCCTCTAGTTTGGTCAGTTAGGACTTCCTTTAGACAGGACTCATAAGTAACCTTCCTGATTACGACTTTGACTTTGAGGTTATGAAACCGGTGGACTACGTTTATTGACTGAGAAACCTTTTCTGGGACTGCGACCCTTCCTAACTTCCATCCTCCTTTTCCCCTACTATCTCCTACTCTACCAACCTACCGTAGTCTCTGAACTACCTACACTCAGACTCGTCCGAAGTCCTCTACCACTACCTTTTCCTTCGGACCGCACGACGTCAGGTGCCCCAATGTTTCTCTACCTGTGTTGACTCGTTGACTTGACTTGACTTGACTCGTAGGTTTCTCGGTGTTCTACCATTCTCCCCACGTTAGTACTCTTTTAGTTTAGGGTATGAACGACCCACTCACTGGGTGTTGGACCTCTTGCTATTATTGTTTCTTCAAGAGGGTGACAACACTTCCAAAACTCTGCATAGTAACCCGAAGGGTCGGACCCCTAGGTCGTTTTCCTGATCCTTAAGGGTCCCTTATACTGGAACTTCCGGTCGTCCTAAACTAATGTCCTGAGGGTGTCCTGACCCCCTCTGTCTCTAAGGTGAAAACCTCACGTGTTTGTTTTAAAACGTGTTTAGTCCTGGGACCCCTTTCCTCGTCACTGGGGTGTTCTCTGACTTGGTCTGGATAGACCATCACAACCTCCCAGAGGACACCTCCACACCCAGTCGTCACCGAGTGGTGTCCCTGTCTCCGTGACCGTCGTCGTCAGGACCCCCCACGGGAAACCGTTCACTCTGAAGAACCTCCACAGTAATTGGATGGTATCTCGGACCTCTGAGGTTCCGACCCAGTAGAGTCCCGTTTGTTGATTGTCCCTCCCTCGTGTCGGGGTGGGTGGTCGTCTATTAACGTAATTTCAAACTGACACGGGTTGGGACGGGTGTTCTTGTTCTGGGTCAAAAGGGGTGTCTGTCAGGGAGGGTAGTCGGAGATGGTGGTCTCCCGTCTGTCTTCTTTGTTCTTGATGTTAGAACGTCGGAGGTCTTCCTTTTGGTGTTGGTGTCTTTCAATTAACTTTACTTTTCCGTCTCCTAATAGAGGGTCTACTTCTTTGACTTCTGCAGTCAGCGAGTCAGAACAGACTGAGACATTGGGACACCTGAGATCGGGTGGTCAAAGGAGACAGATACCTCAAAAGGTCCGTTCTTAAGTCCGTACCTATCGGTAAGGGAAGAAGTCCCCTGGAAGGACCGGGCCCCTAACTTGGACGCAAAGGATGTAACGTCCGTACAAGAAATGTTAACTCGGTGGTCCCTTCGGGGTCTACTGTTCTATTTTGGGGTCTTTTTGTTGATCTACTTCATCTCTGTCTGTTGGTTTAGGTCCTTCGTGTCTCTCAGGGTCCGTCCTAACATTAGAGTAACTGTTTTTAATTTCTATTTAAATTTTGTAATTTTCCCCCTTTTACTGTTTATAATTATTGCATATTCCCTTGAGGGTATTCCAATAGTCGACTAAAGAGTTATCTTTGAGATGTTCGGTCTTCCCTTACCGTGTTATATAAATTTCGCTACTTTCCCTTCTTAGATTGTTGGTTCTTATAAGATGGGTCATTCTGAGAACAAGTCTAAACTACCTCTTTAGTTTTGGAAAGGTTTGTTCGTTTTCAATTCTCTTAAGTCGTGGTGGTTCGGTCGAAATGTTGCTTACGATTTCCTTGAAGAGGTCCGTCCTTTGGGTTCTCTTCCTTCTCTTGATGTTACTTATTTAGAGTTTGTTAGTTCTTTTACCATCATCCTAGTATGTATACCTATTAATGGAATTTACATTCACCTAATTTACGTGGTTGGTTTTCTGTCTGACCGACCCACTAACTTCTGTACACGAATATATATATGAAGGTGAATGGTGTAATGAGATGAATTGGGGGATTTAACATTCATTAATAAAATACGACAATCCAATTAGTACTAAGGTAATACCGAATTTAATATTTATAAAATATAAAAACAGACCGATAATTAACACTTTGACTAATTGTAGAAAATGATAACACTAACGCCACACGACACGAATCAGCGAGTCAGCACAGGTTGAGAAACATTGGGGTGCCTGACATCGGGCGGTCTGAGGAACCAGGTACCCCTAAGAGTTCCGTTCTTATGATCTCACCCGATGGTACGGGAGGAGGTCCCCTATAAGGGTTGGGTTCCTAGCTTGGATCCAGAGGACGTAACGTTGGTCTAAGGAGTGGTCAACTTGGTGGTCCCTTCGGGTGATTACACTAATGGACTGATAATAAGTAAAACTATGGTAACATAGTACTAACCAGTTTTCTTCTATTATCTTAAGACATAGTGATTTTGGTGGTAAATTATCTTTATAGACATTGATGAAAAATTTTAGGTCTATGTGAAATCTTAATAGACCTTAAAAAACTTTTTATGTTTACGGGTCCATGACAAAAAAGAGGTTTCGAGGTCTACATCAGATTACTCGTCGGTCCAAATTTTTGTTGACCTGATATACTACTAGAAATGGAAAATAGATCAAAGTGAAAAAGATAAAGTATAAGTCGTGAGGGTAAAGAAAATCAAGTACAAAAGGTCAAAGAGGTACAAAAAAACAAAAACAACAACAAGAAAGAGTTCGAAAATAGTTCCCGTTATCTTTTCAAATATATTTATGTATATAAAATCTTTTGAATAATTTAAAACGAATCAATTTTTTTAATACTGTAAAACCAAGGTGAACAAACTGTTTCATACTTATCTTACGACCTAAAGATTAAATATAAATGAGTTTCAAAACTATATCGAGGTAAATAAGATCGTAGATCATAATGACCTTTGTCACTGTCTGAAATAAAAGAACCCGAGGTTTTAGTGACGCCTACCACTCACGTCGGTACTTTAATTTTCTACGAACAAGGAACCTTCTTTTCGATACTGTTGCATAATTTTTTCGTCTCTGTAATGAGACGACTGTTTCCAGGTATATCAACTTCGATACCAAAAAGGTCATCAGTACATACCTACAAGGGACCACCGAGTCTCCAATTTCACAGACGGGTGTTACGTCCTCTGGACCCAAGCTAGGGACCCAACCCTTTTAGGGGACCTCTTCCTTTACCGTTGGGTGAGGTCATAAGAACGGACCTCTTAGGATACCTGCCTCCTCGGACCACCCGATGTCAGGTACCCCAGCGTCTCAGCCTGTGCGGACTCGTTGAAGTAAAAGTGAAAGTGAAAGTATATACCTACACTCTCAACCTGGTATTTCTTTCGACTCACGGTTTCTTGACTACGAAAACTTGACGCCACAACCTCTTCTGAGGACTCTCAGGGAACCTGACGTTCCTCTAGTTTGGTCAAGTAGGACTTCCTTTAGACAGGAAATCCTAACTACGACTTCGACTTTGAGGTTATGAAGATGGTGGACTACACTTCTTGACTGAGTGACCTTTTCTGGGACTACGACCCTTTCTGACTTCCGTCTTCTTCCCTTACTGTCTCCTACTCTACCAACCTACCATAGTGGCTGGGTTACCTGTACTCGAACTCGTTCGAGACCCCCTACTATTTCCTGTCCCTCCGGACCACACAACGTCAGGTACCCCAGTGTTTCTCAACCTGTACTGACTCGTTGACTTGTTGTTTCATAATGACGATTTTAAAATCGTTAGAATAATAAAATCACTAATTTTTTTTAGAACTTACTCCGAACTTTGAAAATTAGGTTAAGACTTTTATATTCCTTTATGACGCAAATTCATTCGGTCTTTCTTTTTGTGGTTATGTCATATGATTGCGTATATATACCTTAAATGTTTCTACCATTGCTATTGGGACATACGTTCTTTCGTTTTCTCTGTGTCTACACATCTTGTCAGAAAACCTGAGACACCCTCTTCCGCTCCCACCCTACTAATCTCTGTCATCGTAACTTTGTACATATAATAGTATACACTTTGTCTAGCGGTCAGGTCCAAGCTACGTACTCTGTCCCGCGAGTCCCGACCACGTGACCCTACTGGGTCTCCCTACCCTACCCCTCCCTCCACCCTCGCCCCAAGTCCTACGCCTTGTGTACATGTGGATACCGACTAAGTACAGTTACATACCGTTTTGGTGATGTTATAACATTTCATTAATCGGAGGTTAATTTTATTTATTTAAATTTTTATTTATTTATTTTTCATGAATTTTTTGGTTTCATTTATTTATTTATTTTTTAGAAACTTACTCCGTACTACGAAAATTAGGTTAATACTTTTATATTTATGACACAAATTTTCCTTTGTTCTTTAATTGTACAATACATAATAATTGATTTCATCTCTAAAACAAGTTTAAAGTATTTTAAAATACGACCACAGGTAATAAACAAAAGTATGGAATAAGACCTAAGGTATAACATAAATCAAAGTAACTCGTCGAAGTTGACGTACGTTGTTTAAGACTATTTAATAGAAAAGTATATACAAAACAATGTTTATAAAAGATTAAAAAGAACAATACCGAGGAATCTATGTGGGTAGTAAATTTTCATCTGTAAATTAAAGGTTTATGTAACGGAAAAATTTCACAGGGACTATAATTAAAGAGTAAAACCATAATTAAAGAGTAAATTTACGAAAGAAGAGACGTTAGTGGGAGACACAAAAAAGGTTAGAAGATTGGAAGAACTCCGAAAGTTAGTGACTCAGTTTCTAGAGAGAACCTTTTACAGTGTAACACAAACTTTTATTCACCCAATAAAAGTTATATAAAAATATAACTATAGATTGTATTACGGTGTCACTATTTTCTTATCAGAGACCTACTAAAGTTAGGAAATCCGGTACTTTAAAAACGTGGAACAAAATACAGGGACCCATACGAGGTCATAGAGAACCAAATATCAGAAACCCTTGAACTTATCTTAAACACGGGACGAAACACACTTTTAACATATTTAGAATTAATACAACTTAATTCCCGAAAAGTCCAGATCACATAGGAAGATGAAAAGACAGATAAGTAAGACAATTAAAAACTCTCTAAATGTAACTTTGAAGTTGATTTTTCAGAATTAAAGAGATGAATTTTTTCTTAATTAACATTATGTACCACCCTGATGTACGTTAAAACAAGACACAAAGGGTTAGATGACATTTAGACAAGAGTATGAGAGTATTACATTTTCTAAATTTTTTCAATTTTTTTTTGGGAAGTAGACTGAATTTTTTTTTTACACACACAGAGTTTTTATGGTTTTTCTTTTTCGCCTCACAAAATTAGTAGGGGTCTCCCGTTACAACGGGAGTCACCTCGTCTGGGTGACCCAAGGGTGGTCAAGACATGTCAACGAGGACCCCCCTGGACTCGAGTGACCAAAGTGTAAAGGTTTACTACGACATTGAGGGGAAGTCCAAGCGTCGACGGAACTGTCGGATGTGGAATTAGACCGGAACCAAGTTTAGAAAGTTTAATTTTTTAAGTTCTCCTCTCTTACGTCTTGTTCTAGTGAGTCACTAACTTGTTATCCCTCGGTTTTAGAGTTGGAAAAGGAGTCAAATTTTTGTTCCGGGTAATTCAGGTCCGATGCTCTAGATCTTACTTCGCTCCTCCTCCACTACAAGCTAAGAGGAAACACACAAACTTGGTTCAATGACTCTGGGACATGTGTGTCGGTGTCTCAGTCGGAGACAACGATACACCACCACTCGTTGTCTTTGTCTGACCGGTTACCTTCGTTTTGAGTCGTTGTTCTCTTTATTTTGAACCTTCGTAGACCCCATCGAATACCTTACCTTATTTTTCGTTTTCCTGCTCCGAAATCTTCCTATCCAGGGTCCCTTCTAGACCCAAAGTTCCCTCACCAGAGAAACTTTACGGAAGAGGTCCTACCAGACGAAGGGTCATAAGATAGAAATACAGTAGAGGAGTTCTAAGTTTAAGGATGATCTGAAGTGGATCGGTTCGAGTCAGTGGAGGGTAGGAGACCGATCCCCTCCCGTCCGTGGAACTAACTGTCGGAATGGTCGAGGACGTCTCTATCAAACGATTCTTCTAAGTCCCAGGGTGTCAATGGTCTTTCTCCTTTCTATTTGTGACTTCTTCCTTTTTGAACCTACGGGTAGGACAATCTACTGGTCAAGTGTTAATAACTGACTGAAGTCACGGACTATCTGCGACCAATCTCTTCCTCCTTCTTCACTCACCTTCTTCTTCTCCTGTTTCTTCTTTTCTCCCCCTCCCCTTTCTCCTCCTCCTCGTCCTCCTTAGTCCTTTCCACGACACTCCCGGGACCCCTGGACTCATCTTCCCAAGTCGGGTCCGACATCTCGGAGGAGAAAGACAAGGGGATTGATCACTGGTAGTAAGGTAGAATTTTATCTCGAACATCAATCAGGTTAGAGACTAGGTGGTAGAAAACTTCTAGAGAAAAAAGGACCTGTAAAGAGACCGAGACACACCCAAAACAGACCGGACTTCTTTAATTGTGACGTTATTTTATAAGACTATTATGGTATGGGTGTCGGAGTCTAGACGTGTCTCAACTATTTGAATTTTTTATGTTTTGTGAACTGACACGACGACGACGATTCAGTGAAGTCAGCACAGGCTGAGACATCCTGGGGTATCTACCGTCGGGTGGTCCGAGGGGTCAGGGACCCTAAGAGGTCCGGTCTTGTGACCTCACCCAACGGTAAAGGAAGAGGTTACGTACTTTCACTTTTCACTTTCACTTCAGCGAGTCAACACAGGTTGAGAAGCGCTGGGGTACCTGACGTCGGGTGGTCCGAGGAGGCAGGTACACTAAAAGGTCCGTTCTCATGACCTCACCCCACGGTAACGGAAGAGGCTTTTGTGAACTGTCATATCTTATTACAAGAATCACAGTAAAAACTAACGTTTAAATATTTTTCTTGCACCAACTTTAATACGTTATATATTTCGAATACTGTACGAAAAGAATGAATATTCTTTGTAAAAGGATACAGGGATTTTAAGAACATTAAAGTCACAGACATCTTATAAGATGGAATATTACTGTTATATTAAGTAATTACGGTTACCAATTCCCGAATCTCGGAGATGATTCTTCATGGACCCAAGTTTAGGATGGTAAAAGAACAATTGTGATCGGTATAACGAATAAGGGGAGACCAAAGTCAAAGGGGTAGACATGTACCTCTATTATTATTATGGAAGGAGGATCCAACAGTCCTCCTAATTTATTCTCCTGTGTACATTACGAGAACCGTGTTCCTATGGGTACAATGACTGGAGTCCAGACCGACTAACGACGGACTTTTAATTGTGATCTTTTCGTTTACAACCATCTTTCTTTACAACTAAATCAGTCTTTTCGGTCGTTAGACCCCTCTTCCACCTAAGTACAAGGGGTTTGGTTGAGACTTCTAAGACGAACAGGTACTTTCAAGAATTTCCCTTTCTTCCTTCATTAGAGAAATTAATAACTAGAGTTATTAGAATTAGTAACTCTACACCACCACTAAATCAGTGATTCAACACAGGTTGAGAACGTTGGGTTACCTGACATCGGGTGGTCCGAGGAGACAGGTACCCTAAAAGGTCCGTTCTTATGACCTTACCCAACGGTAAAGGAAGAGGTCCCCTAGAAGGCCTCGGTCCTTGACATGGTCCCAGAGGACGTAGTGTCCGCCTAAGGACGCAACGTCCGTCTAAGAAATGGTTGACTCGATGTTCCCTTCGGGGATTAGTAACTCTATCTCTTAATCTAAGTAGTGACAGAGGATGACACACGTGTGAACAACAGTTGTGAACAACTGCGGAAGACTAGAAATCTACGATAGAACAAGTGTCAAACAAGTGTTCTAATGGCTTCCCCTTCGATTCCTTCTCTAGACCAGTAAACAATTAATGAATAAGGAGTAAAAATGAAGAAACCCGATACCTTTCTTGGTTGTACAGTTCGATTCGTAACACACTAGTTTTCTAAAGTTTTAACACGAAACAGAACTCTATTCATCTTCTACTCCCGTGAACCGAATTCCAATTAATGTTACATCGAAACGATTTCAATAACATTCTGTTTTTCCTCGGAGGACGTCCATCGAGAAAGGACAATTTCTCGAGAAAGGACGGTTTTCGACACACGTGGGTCTCATTCATGGATATTCAAAAGTAACCATAGTATTCTCCTAAAAAAGGAAGTTCAAAAACGTTTACATTTACCGAGACATAACTTTTAAGGTCTCTCTAGGGACTTCAATCTTAAAGACCGATACGTGAAGAAGTTCCAAGAGTGATGTCAAACAGTCAAGACGTCATAATAAATGTTATCTTTTTTCAGACGGATATACACCTGGACGTGTTAAATTTAGATACAACAAGTTCTATGAATGACATAACTGTTATTCCAGAGTTGGACAGAGACAGACGGAGAAAGTGAGGGATAAGGTGATACAGTAGGTCTGAGGACAAAACTGATAGGGGATAGGGGTCGGGGTTCATACCGAGTGAGTAGATGTCAGGATATCCTTTGGTCGTAGACCCCAGAACAGTGTCTCTTCTCGGGTTCTAAGTTTATAGCTAAAACGAAACGTTAAACCTCTGACGAAACTAATCGGACGTAACACAGTTGTAAAATGTGATGGACAATAGAGACACGAAAGAAGTAAATAGGTGGGTCTATTTCATTAAAGTCTTCGTAAGCAGCGGTAAGACACGTGGTAAATTAAATCGGAAAAAAAAAAAAAAAAATTCCTACACACGGACGGACCAGGGTAGTCACAGAAAAAAGTCTCGTCACCAAAACAAAGATACCGTTGACTTTCCAGATAACATTAGTTTATTAACTCGGGGTAATTTAACGTTAGAAGAGTCGGGGTGATGTCAAACGAGACTGAAATTACGATATAATACGACGAAAAGAAGACATAAGAGTCAGTCCGTCAACGATAAGTAAGGTGACACTACCCGTCTCCGGTGAGTTTTATTGTGAGATCTGCAGATCTTATCAGTAATTTTTTCTACTATACGGGGAGTTTTCGGTTTCACATATACACGTTAACGGGAAAATTTTGTCGTTTTTGGGAGGTTTTATAAACAGAATTGTTGTAAGAACACAGTATTAACGGAAACTAAATGTATAAACTGAGGTTCAACCTAATCCGGAAAGAGTAGGGTATTATTGGTATGATTATTCGATGGTATATAACTTATATATGATACACGGTCCGGCGTACGATTCAGAAAAAAATTTCAAAAATTTTAAAGTAAAATATATGTTTCTCTATCGTAACAAAGACGTATTCCGTCCACAGAACTTACTGGGTAAGTTCCTTCAAGTAAATCGGGTTGAATTACTTCGACTACAGGAAGTTCATGACGACATTTGGGACCGACGTGTATAACTCCGACACAAAGACTTAATCTGACACGATTAGACTCGTCTGGGTAGTTCTCACTTTTGGGACCGGTGTAAAAGAACGTGCCGACATCATCTCGTCGAGCACCGGGCACAAGATGATCCGAAGTTGTTCCGCTTTCACGATTAAGAAAAAATTTAATAATCAACAATAAGTTATTTGATGTTTGAAAGTTTAAAATTCACACCACGTAAAAGTCCGTTCCTTCGTCTCTCCTGTACTCCAGGGTGTCTCTGTAACCTTTCTCCCAAAACCCGAAACTCTCGATAACCAATGTCCGATAAGAGGTCCCCGTCTACGACTGTGTGTGTCTCCCTCTCGACCTTCAAATAAATTCTATCTAGCCCACAAAGAACCTTTTGTATAGAATTCTTACTTCTCTGTCTTTCCTCAGACAGGGAGCGGTGAGTAGACGAGTTATAGGAGAGATTTCATTAGGGTGGAAGAAGGAACCTTTACTCGAGACTGACGGACTAATTCCTACGGTTTCTTTTCGTCGTATTATATCATTTTTTTTTTTTTTCCGTCTCGTTCTTTTTGTCAATCACTTAATTACAGGACTAAAGGAAAACCCCTTACTAGAAAGGAGGTGACACACCACAGAACCACCCTCTCATTTAGTTCCTAGGATGGGGAGCGATATCTTTCGTTTCACTGGTTCGGACCGTGTCGACCCTCTCCCGTACACCGGATTCTCTCCGAACTAGTTGTCGAGGTCTTCAGGAAGGTTGTTTGCAGGAAAACGAATTAAATCGGTCTCAACCAAAGACAACAAACGTCGGTTTCTTTGATTCCGTTCCTGGATCAAGACTCTTCGTCTCCTCGTGTCGAATCATCCTTCATTCAGGTACTCTCTTCTCCCGAGTTTCCGTCTAGAATTGGTCCGTACGGTTCCGGGTGGGACCCTTACCCCTTTATTCACCCTGGTAATAGAAGAACTAAATTTAAAGACCGTGGATTTATAAATGTTTATTAAGTAGACTGTTTTCTGAATTTAGGTCTTATATGTTCCTTGTTTATGTTTATTTATTTTTCTTATGTTTTCTCAGGTTAAAAATTTACCCGTTTTCTAAATTTATATGTTAAGTTCTTTCTTTTACACCGATAATTTGTGTACCGTTTTACGAGTTATAGTAATTAGGAAGTCATGTCTAGTCAAGTCAACGAGTCAACACAGGGTGAGAAACACTGGGGTACTTAGCGTCGGACGGTCCGGAGGGACAGGTAGTGGTTGAGGGCCTCAAAGGGGTTTGAGTACAGGTAGCTCAACCACTACGGTAGGCCGCTAGAGTAGAAGACAGCAGGGGAAGAGGAGGACGGGAGTCAGGGAGGGTCGTACTCCCAGAAAAGGTTACTCAGTCGAGAAGAGCAGTCTACCGGTTTCAGACCTCAAAGTCGAAGTCGTAGTCAGGAAGGTTATTTGTGGGTCCTGACCCGAGGAAATCCTACCTGACCAACCTAGAGGAACGTTAGGTTCTCTGAGAGTTCTCAGAAGAGGTTGTGGTGTCAAGTTTTCGTAGTTAAGAAGCCGTGAGTCGAAAGAAGTGTCAGGTTGACACTTTTAAAACTCGTAATGAAATGATCGCACACTCTACTCACGTTAACACACCGTCAAACTCGTAAGAAACCGTAACGGAAAGAAACCCTAAACTTACTCTTGACTGGTAAAGGTCAGGACATTGGTGACGACTCAAAAGGTTTAAACGACCGTATAACTCACATCGTGAAAGTGTCGTAGTAGAAAGTCCTAAACTTTATCGAGGTGACCTTAAGGTAGTTGAGGTGATCGAAACAAGCATCACTGCGAAGGACTCCGGGTGAACTGAAGTGTAAGGTCCTACAGACCGAGATCCACTCACTAGTGTGGTAGCACTAGCAACCCCAGTACTTCTAGAAAACACATGTCAAGACACATAAGAACGGTAGAGAAGAATTATAGAAGACGAAGACAATCCAGGTAGGGTAAAGACAGGAAATAACTCGACTAGAAACGTACTTTATAAGGGAACCATAGAGATTAAAAGAACTTCTCTAGAGATTAGAAAGGGTAAGACAACAAAAGGAGATAAAGAAACGTAACTATGAATCTCTAAACGTTTATTTTTGGTGTTACTATATGATTATGTATGGGTTATCTTACAGATGTTAGTTTTCTGTCTATATCATTCACAACCACTCCTACACCTCTTTTGTCTTGGGAGTACGCAATTACGAAAACCACGTCAGTGAAACCCTTTGTCAAACTGGAATAGAATTTTTCAATTTGGATTGTGAAGGTATATTTGGTTGTTAAGATGAAGATCCATAGATGGGTTCTCTTCACTTTTGTATACTAATGTGTTTCTAGACATAGGTTTACAGATATCTTCGAAATAAATATTATCAGTTTGTTTACTTTTGTGAGGTGTGTAGTTAAGATCACTTACGAGTCACTATTTTTTTTCTTCCTTCAATACTATGTATGATGTTCAGTTACTAGGAGTTTTTGTAATACAATTTTTTTTTTTTGTCTGTGTTTCTGGTGTATAACACACTAAGGTAAATGTACTTTATGAGTCTTTTTTGTTTAGATATCTGTTTATCGGTCTTTTCCTTTACCGTTAAGTGAGGACTTCTTAAAGTACCCGTCTCCTCGGACCACCCGATGTCAAGTACCCCAGTGTTTCTCGACCTGTACAGACTCGTTGATTGTCTCTGTTTATTGTCTAATTACTAACGGAAACCGATCCCTATCCTTGTCCCTTACTAACGTTTACTTGTACTTTTTAGAAAAACCCTACTGTTTTTGTACAAGATTTTCACCTAAAATGTTAAGACATTTAAACGATTTTTAGTAACTTAAAATATGAATTTTTACTCAGTGAAATTATCATATATTTGATATATAGTTTCCGATAAAAATTTTTGGGGTAGAGAGTAAAGACCCTTCTTCCGTATCTCTTCTTCAACGAAAGATGGGTAACAGTCAAGTTAAGTCAAATCAACGAGTCAACACAGACTGAGAAACTCTGGGGTACCTGACGTCGTGCGGTCCGGAGGGACAGGCAATGGTCGAGGGCCACAGATGGGTTTGAGTACAAGAAACTCAGTCACTACTGTAGGTTGGTAGAGTAGGAGACAACAGGGGAGAGACGGACGGGAGTTAGAAAGGGTCGTAGTCCCAGAAAAGTTTACTCAGTCAAGAAGAGTAGTCCACCGGTTTCATAACCTCAAAGTCGAAGTCACAGTCAGGAAGGTTACTTGTGAGTCCTGACTAGAGGAAATCCTACCTGACCAACCTAGAGGAACATCAGGTTCCCTGAGAGTTTTCAGAGGAGGTTGTAACATGGGTAACATCGAAGATGAGTAACATCGACTGTAATTTACAATACAGAGACCACACTTCTTGTGTATTTAAGAATTTTGTTACTTTGATCGTCCCGGGAATATCGTCAAAATCAACTTAAGAGATAAAATTTCACTGTTTTTAGGTTGAATTTTACCAAACCAGTTTTATTGTTCACAGTTAATAGAATGTATTCACTTTTAAAGTTCCCGTACAACCAAAGTCTGTGTAGGCGTAGGTTCCCGAGTTTACTACAGTGGTCAAAAAGAGTAGAAGGAAGAAAGAGAGACAGAGAGTTAAGTCTAAAGGAGGATATAGTCGAGAACATAGGTACTCTACCAGGGTCTTTCAAGAAATTTATGTAGTTAGGGCTTCTTTTCTCTGGGAAAAGGGGTTGTCGAAGGTGAATGATTGGATTGTTTAGTGTGAGATCAAAGACTAAGTCAACCCGTTAGACCATGTGGCTGTATCAAACTCTCTTCCTTTTTTAACTAAGGGGTTTCCTTTTAGTTTAATATTATTAGTCTTCTCCTAACCTACGAACCGTCCGTTTTTATTCTCTTCCTCCACCCTCCCCCCAAGTACAAACCCTTGCGTACATGTAGTCACCACCTAAGTACAGTTACATACCGTTTTGGTTATGTCATAACATTTCATTTTATTTCATTTTTATTTTTAATTTTTTTTTATTCTCTTCAAGTTATCTCTTTCGTAAACCAATATGGGACTCCGGTTATCTTTCAACCTCGGAACGGATTCCGTCGTCCCTTCGAGTCTCCTCACACCGTTAGTACACGAAGGGGTTCGGGTGTTCTGTTCGTTCAAAGCCACAGGTCACCCGTTACACCCAGTTGTAGTACCTCTCGTGTGTGGTTCAGAAGGGAGTGTAGTCCTATAACGTGCCCAACAAGAGACACGGTCTGATGACATAGTCTCTCTTAGGACCGCCGTTTTTTCCCAATGTAAGTTTCTCCCATTAATAGAATCAGGTAAGTCCGACGATATTAACTTATGGTGTTTGACCTACCGAACATCTACTGTCTATAACTAAAGAGTGTCAAGATCTTCGACGTTTCAAGTTCTAATTCCACGATCGTCTAAGGCACAGACCACTCTCGGACTAAGTATCTCTCGACGGAAAAACGACACTGAAGTTTACCACCTCTCCGTTTCCTAGTAGAGAGGCCCTAGAGGAAGGGTAAGAACCCCCGAGACGGGAGTACTGTTTTAGTGGAGGGTTTCCGGAGTGGAGGTTTATAGTAGTGTAACCTCTAGTCCAAAAAAAAGAAAAATTAAATAAAAAAATAACTTCCTATTAACGAAATGTCTTAAAATAACAAAAGACAGTTTGGAGTCGTACCTAGTCGGTACCCATATGTATATAGAGTAGGGAAAACTCCGAGGGAGGGTGGGGAGATCCAACTATGTCTCGGGGACAAACTCAAAGACCTCGGTGTATCGTTTAAGGACAACCGACAGATAAAATGTATACCATTACATTCAAAGGTACAATGAGAAAAGTATGTAGAGTGGGAGAGGAGGGGAGAGGGACACAGGTATTCAGATAAGAGATACAGACAACCTCTAGTCCAAAATTGTGTGCTCAAAGCCCCTCTATATTTGTAAGTCAGATATCGTCATTGAAAAGACTCAAATTACTACCCTTAAGAATCTTTCAACGTTTGTCTGGATTCCCTTTGTGGTGGGTCCCTGATTGTTGTCGACTCGACCTTAGTGTCGATCCGGAATTTCTCCGCTCCTCCCTCGTCGACGACCCTTTCCCACTCGACCGTCAACTTTTACTTGTGGAAGAGTCGTTTCCGTCCAAGAGGTTCTTTGTTTACGGTTCTACTCTAATTTGTACGATCCTAGAATAATCCCTCTTGTAAATTTTCTCTTTTACCCTCCCCTGAGTCTTTCCAACCCTCCTCGTAGTCTGTACTACACTAAGACTGAGGTTCACTTCTTATCTCCTTCTTCCTACTAACCTGATTCTTGCAAAACTGTTCTAACAGTCCTCGGTTTTGACTGTCAATCTCCTTAGGGTCTAGAGAGTCCTTACGGAATCATAGGGATGACGTGTCCGATTTGCAGACCCTCGTCGGGTACGTTCTGTACCGGAACCTCGTCACGTCCCTACCCGAAGTCTCGTGTCGTCGGTCACGGAAGTCAATACAAGGGACATCAGTCTCTGCTGAACACCAACTGTGTCCGACTGTGTCCGACTGTGTCGACGCCGGTAGGCATCTCCTTACGGTGGAGTCTGTTCCTCCCTCGTCTCCTTATTTATGGTGGTAAGTGGACGAGGGACATGAGTGGAGAACCCTCACGGAGGGTAACCGGTTTGGGTGAGCTCTTGGACCTCACTGTCAGGGACCTCCGGTACGGACCTCGTGTCTCCACCTCTTACCTTTCGCTTAGGTCTCCCCGTTTGTGCTCTTGAGAAGGAGGGGGTGAGAGAAGTGGATTAGTAGAGGATGTTTTGAGAGTATAACGTCGAGTTTATAGGAAAGAGGTCCTTTAGAGTGGACTAGGTGTCCCTCACTCTAGTCCCTCGTCAAAGTTCGTAAAAACTTCGAAAGACCCGGAAGACAACAAATATCAATAAATACAAATATTGAAATTACCAGTATTTTATTCAAACTTTTGACCTTTGACTACGGGTGTTTTTGGACCTCATTCTATGTGATACCTCTTTTCCTTAACGACTCCCTTGCAAGGCGGACGAGGAGGTCGTGACCGGACGGATTCCGAGAGGTGGGGAAATGGAGGAGGAATGGGAAGGAGGGAGGGAGAGAGAGGAAGTGGAGGAGGAAGTGAAGGAAGTAGGGGGAAGAAAGAAGGAGGGTAAGAGGAGAAAGAGGAAAAGGAGGAGGAAGAAAAAGAAGAAAGAAGCGAAGAAAGACAGAGAGGAAAAAGGGAGGAATCCTAACAGAAAAGGTGGTTTTCCTTTTCGGTTTACAGAAAGTAAATGTTTACTCCTAAGTGTTGTGGTGGTTGGACTCAATCACTCACTTTTCCCCGTAAGTCAAGCCAAGGTAGACATAAAGGTTCATACCTGTTCAAAATACAGAGGATAGGTGGAGGTGTTTACTCCTCAAACAGAAGTTCATAAGTGGTGGGCGTAAAGGACCATGTTTTTCTTTTCCTTAACCCATTATTAGTCACAAGTCCTTTACTCCGTCTCCAACCCGACTGTCGGGGAAAGAAGGACTAAGACTCTGATTAATATCCAGAATTTCAATGCCTGGTTCCAGCACTGTTCACTGTAGTCACTCGGTTCCGGACTGTATTCAGTTGTTGCTCACCACTCCTGATACCGAGAAAGGGAGTAAAAGTTAAGTCAAGTCAAGTCAGTGAGTCAGCACACGCTTAGAAACACTGAGGTACTTAGCGTAGTGCGGTCCGGAGGGACAGGAAGTGGTTGAAGGTCTCAAGTGAGTTTGAGTACAGGTAGCTCAGTCACTACGGTAGGTTGGTAGAGAAGGAGACAGCAGGGGAAAAGAAGGACGGGGGTTAGGGAGGGTTGTAGTCTCAGAAAAGGTTACTCAGTTGAGAAACGTACTCCACCGGTTTTATGACTTCAAAGTCGAAGTCGTAGTAAGGGAGGTTTCTTTAGGGTCCCGACTAGAGGAAGTTTTACCTGACCAACCTATAGGAACGTCAGGTTCCCTGAGAGTTCTCAGAAGAGGTTGTGGTGTCAAGTTTTCGTAGTTAAGAAACCGCGGGTCGAAAGAAGTGTCAAGTTGAGAGTGTAGGTATGTACTAGTGACCTTTTTGGTATCGGAACTGATCTGCCTGGAATCAGCCGTTTCATTACAGAGACGAAAACTTATACGATAGATCCAACCAGTATTGAAAAGAAGGTTCCTCATTCGTAGAAAATTAAAGTACCGACGTTAGTGGTAGACGTCACTAAAACCTCGGGGGTTTTGATTTCAGACCATGACAGACGTGACAAAGGGGTAGATAAAGGGTACTTCACTACCCTGGTCTACGGTACTATAAGCAAAAGACTTACAACTCGAAATTCGGTTGAAAAAGTGAGAGGAGGAAGTGAAAGTAGTTCTCCGAAAAATCGAGGAGAAGTGAAAGACGGTATTCCCACCACAGTAGCCGTATAGACTCCAATAACTATAAAGAGGGTCGTTAGAACTAAGGTCGAACACTAAGAAGGTCGGGTCGCAAAGAGTACTACAT
>SJYO01033767.1:516924-710514 GCA_006410555.1 Capra ibex | reverse complement strand
ATCAGCCGTTTCATTACAGAGACGAAAACTTATACGATAGATCCAACCAGTATTGAAAAGAAGGTTCCTCATCCGTAGAAAATTAAAGTACCGACGTCAGCGGTAGACGTCACTAAAACCTCGGGGGTTTTGATTTCAGACCATGACAGACGTGACAAAGGGGTAGATAAAGGGTACTTCCCTACCCTGGTCTACGGTACTAGAAGCAAAAGACTTACAACTCGAAATTCGGTTGAAAAAGTGAGAGGAGGAAGTGAAAGTAGTTCTCCGAAAAATCGAGGAGAAGTGAAAGACGGTATTCCCACCACAGTAGCCGTATAGACTCAAATAACTATAAAGAGGGCCGTTAGAACTAAGGTCGAACACTAAGAAGGTCGGGTCGCAAAGAGTACTACATAAGACGTATATTTAATTTATTCGTCCCACTGTTATATGTCGGAACTGCATGAGGAAAAGGATAAACCTTGGTCAGATAACCAGGTACAGGTCAAGATTGACAACAAAGGACTGGACGTATATCCAAAGAGTTCTCCGTCCAGTCCACCAGACCATTAGAAAGTCTTAAAAGGTGTCAAACAACACTAGGTGTGTCAGTTTCCGAAACCGTATCAGTTATTTGTCTTTATCTACAAAAAGACCTTGAGAGAACGAAAAAACTACTAGGTCGCCTACAACCGTTAAACTAGAGACCAAGGAGACGGAAAAGATTTTGGTCGAACTTGGAGACCTTCAAGTACCAAGTGCATAACGACTTTGGTCCGAACCTCTTAAAACTCGTAATGAAACGATCGCACACTCTACTCACGTTAACACGACATCAGACTCGTAAGAAACCGTAACGGAAAGAAACCCTAACCTTACTTTTGACTGGAAAAGGTCAGGACACCTTTTCCAGGAGTAAAATCAGGAGTAAAATCACCCGTAAATAATAAATCCAGGGGAGAAGATTATTCTTAGTTCTGTCTTTTAGACAACCTTTTACCTCTTTTCGTCAAGAATTACCATAAAGACCTCAGGTATCTAGGTCGAGACGATCTATAAATACCTATAAAGTCAGTACGTTTACCTATGGGAGGAAAAGATAAGGACCACACGTCTTTACATCCCCGGACCCGACTGTTGGGGTCCAGGTCGACAAACAGGAAGCGGTGTGTCAAAGTGGGAGTAATTAAAGAGACTCGTGGTCTTACAGGGACTTTGAAGGGATACTGTGGTAGGAGTAAAAAACTATTTGGCTTGTTTGACCCCGAGTCGTTGGGGGGTCCTAGGTCACTGAAGTATGGTTACAGACCTAAAGAATAAAAATTAAAAATAACCTTATATCGACGAAGTGTTAAAACATAAGCAAAGACGGTACGTCGTTTCACTTAGTCAATGTACTTATGTATATAGGTGAAAAATTTTCTACAGGGAGGGTAAATCTAGTGGTGTCTCGTGACTTATCTCAAGGGACTCGATATGACGTCCAAAAGTAATCAATAGATAAAATATGTATGATCACATATATACAGTCAGGGTTAAAGGGTTAAATAGGGTACGGGGGAAAGGGGTGAACCATTGGTATTCAAAAAAGAAATGTAGACTCTGAGAGAGAAAACGTTTATTCAAACAGACATTCGTTATAATATACTATAAACAAAAAGAGAAAGACTGACTGAAGTGAGAAATACTGTCAGAGATCCTGGTAGGTACAGGGACATTTATCGTAATAAAGTAGGGAAAAATACCGACTCATTATAAGGTAACATATATACATGTGGTGTGGAAGAAATAGACAAGGAGGCAACTACCTGTAAAGCCAACGAAAGTACAAGACCGATAGCATTTATCACAACGTCACTTGCAGTTTCACGTACGTAGGAAAGTTTAACACCAAAAGAGACCTATATACGATACCAAAAAGGTCACCAGTACATACCTACACTCTCAACCTGACACTTCTTTCGACTCACGGTTTCTTAGCTACGAAAACTTGACACCACAACCTCTTCTGAGAACTCTCAGAGAACCTGACGTTCCTCTAGGTTGGTCAGGTAGGATTTCCTCTAGTCAGGACCCACAAGTAATCATCCTGACTAAAACTTCGACTTTGAGGTTATGAAAACGGTGGACTACACTTCTCGACTGAGTGACCTTTTCTGAGACTACGACCCTCCCTAACCCCCGTCCTCCTCTTCCCCTGCTGTCTCCTACTCTACCGACCTACTGTAGTGACTGAGTTACCTACACCCAAACCCACTTGAGGTCCTCGACCACTGCCTGTCCCTCCGCACCGCACGATGTACGTAAAGTACCCCAGCTTTTCTCAGCCTGTGCTGACTCACTGACTTGACTCGACTTGACTTGACCTATATACGGATCCTCACCCTAACGACCTAGTATGTTATCGGGATAAAAATCAAAAATTTCTTTGGAGGTATGACAAGAGATATCACCGACATGGTTAAATGTAAGGGTGGTTATCACATCCTTCCAAGGGAAAAAAGGTATGGGTGAGATCGTAAATAACAAACATCTAAAAAAACTTCTACCGGCAAGACCGATCACACTCCACTATGGAGTAACATCAAAACTAAACGTAAAGAGACTATTAATCACTACAACTCGTAGAACAGTACACAAACCACCGGTAGCTTAGAAGAAACCTCTTAACAGAAAAGTCCAGAAGGTGGGTAAAAAACACACCCAACAAACAAAAAACTATAAGTCCACGTACACGACAAACCTGTAAAACCTCTAATTAGGGAAGAGACATCGAAGTAAACGCTCATAAAACAGGGTAAGACTCCCAACAGAAATGTAAAACAAATAGTAAAGACAACGACACGTTTTCGAAAATTCAAATTAATCCAGAACCAAAAATGAAAACAAAAATAACAGTAATGAGACCCACCACCCAACCTTGGAATGTCGTTAGATAGTCACAAGACGTATATAAAAGGAGATTTACAAAATAGCATAGACCGGAATTAAGAAATTAGGTAAAACTCAAAAAAGAAAACACACAATTTCTCACAAGACAAAAATAAGAAAACGTACATATAGATAGGTCAAAAAGGTCGTGGTGAATAACTTGTCTGACGAAAAAGAGACACCATATAAGAACGGAGGGAATCCACCGGTATCCGTATATGCAAACAGAAACCCAACCGGTGGGACAAGGAAACTAGATATAAAGACAAAAACGTGGTCACACATGACAAAACTACTGATATCGAAACATCATATCAGACTTCGACCCCTCAGACTAAGGAGGTCGAGGTAAAAAGAAAGAGTTCTAATAAAAACGACAAACCTCAGAAAACACAAAGGTATGTTTTACATTTTTCAAAACAAAATTAAGACACTTTTTACGGGAACCATTAAACGGTTTCTAAGTAACTTATGCATCTAACGAAAGTGTTATAACTAAGAACAGTAAAAGAGTTATAACTAAGAACAGTAAAAGAGTTATAACTAAGAACAGTAAAAGTGTTATAACTAAGAACAGTAAAAATGTTATAACTAAGAAAGTTAGGTTCTTGTACCATATTGACAGGTCAGTAAACACAGTAGAAACTAAAGAAAGTCTCAGACCTAAAGTTAGGTCCTGAATATGGAGATTCGGGTCACGACACTCAGGAGTAGAGAGGTTCTCTCCTAGTGAAGAGAAGGTTACGGGGTTCATGTTAGCAAAGTAGTTCTATCAAATTCATTCAGGTTAAAAGACTTTATCTAGTGAAACTGGACTATACGCGTGTAACCTGTTTCATTGTTAACACACACGTATATTTTCGATTATGACTACCCCCTTCGGCCCCCTTACAAAAAGTTTCGTCTCTGATAAACGATGAATGAAAATAATATTACTCAAAACCCCTTACTTAAACTGTTCTTATTCTGTGGACTGTGACGTGTTATGTGTTTAGTCTTTCGGAAGGTCGTTTCACCGTCTCTTTGTACCGTCTTAGGTATCTCGATCAACAGTGTTCTTGTTTGTCCTGTCGTAAAGGGTTTCACATAACATACGTGGTAATGAGAGATCCCTACAATTCCGTTCCACCACTTGCCACAGGTTAAGACACGTTTTCTTTAAGACAGTAGAGACTTCTTCTTCTAAATTGAAGTCCTGGTCCCTAGTCAGAACTAGTGAGTTCTCGAAAACATATCGTCTCAAAATAATTTCATATGTTTCCCTGTCTCTTTCGAAGATGTATCTGTAGTCTTCCCCCCACCTTTCACAGGGGAACGATCACAATCGTTCCCTCAATATAAATAAGTCAAGTCAAGTCAAGTCAGCGAGTCAGCACAGACTGAGAAACGCTGGGGTACTTAGCGTCGTGCGGTCCGGAGGGACAGGTAGTGGTTGAGGGCCTCAAGTGAGTTTGAGTGCAGGTAGCTCAGTCACTACGGTAAGTCGATAGAGTAGGAGACAGCAGGGGAAGAGGAGGACGGGGGTTAGGGAGGGTCGTAGTCTCAGAGAAGGTTACTCAGTTGAGAAGCGTACTCCACCGGTTTCATAACCTCAAAGTCGAAGTCGTAGTAAGGGAGGTTTCTTTAGGGTCCCGACTAGAGGAAGTCTTACCTGACCAACCTAGAGGAACGTCAGGTTCCCTGAGAGTTCTCAGAAGAGGTTGTGGTGTCGAGTTTGCGTAGTTAAGAAACCTCGAGTCGGAAGAAGTGTCAGGTTGAGAGTGTAGGTATGTACTGGTGACCTTTTTGGTATTTAGTTTTCTGACAGAGTTCCAACATTTCTAGAATGATCTGGGTGAGGGTATTAAATGTAAAATTCTTTTGTCCTAATCGGTCTTTCAAAAGTCCTTCCTCTTTGACAGGAGTTCGTCCTATGTAACAACAAAATATTGGGAATTTTGACTTAACAAACAACACATTAGTAGTCAAGACCCGAATTTCTTTTTTGTAAAATACACTGATTCCTTACATCTCCTTTTTTTCTGTAAACAAGAAAGGAGGAACTCTTAAGGTCTGGGGATAGAGGAGGCCCTGGGGACCTGAAGAATAGTTGGACGGATCCTTAACTGAGAGAGTCACCCTTCCCCCATAATTACAGTTTATTGTTATCCCGTCGACGTATGTGATGGGCAAGACTTCCTAAGTGACTGTTAGGACTTTATTTGGACAAATTGTACCCGCAAGATTTTGAATAAAATTGTTCTTGTAGTTGCATATCTCAATAGATACCGATGTTATCTTTAGTTGTTTCCGATCGTACGTCTTTACCTCCTTTAACAATCTCCCGATATCCAATCGAACATCTTAATGTATGAAACAAAAAAATTTATAATTAAACACAGTCGTTCGAAAGGTACAGTAACATGGTTATACGTATACAAGGGAAGTAAGAAAGTTTAACGAGGTTCTATAAAGTAACTCACCTACCCATAGTTATAAATAATGATACTTTGTTTGATAGGATTTTGAATCACTGGATTTCTCCAGTCGACGTGTCAAAAAGACCAGACTAAGTCAGACTAACTAACGACTACTCGAAAGAATACGTAGACACCAGTCGTCCGTCCAGTCGACCTCTGTTCTACCAGATCCTACCGGATCCTAACAACAACAACAAGTCAGTCATTCAGAACAGGTCAGTGATTTAGGACAGGTCAACGATTCAGGAGAAACGTTGGGGTACCTAACGTCGTACGGACAGGAAGTAATAGAGGGTCTCTGACAAGTAAGTATAAGTAACTCAGTCACTACGATAGATTGATAGAGTAGGAGACGACAGGGGAAGAGGAAAACGGAAGTTAGAAAGGGTCGTAGTCCCAGAAAAGATTACTCAGTCGAGAGACGTAGTACACTGGTTTCATAACCTCGAAGTCGAAGTCGTAGTCAGGAAGGTCACTTATAGGTCCCTACTAAAGGAAATCCTACCTGACCAACCTAGAGGAACGTCAGGTTCCCTGGGAGTTCTCAGAAGAGGTCGTAGTGACAACCTTTCGCAGTTAAGTAACTGTGAGTCGGAAGAAGGACCAGGTCGAGAGTGTAGGTATGTACTGATGACCTTTTTGGTATCGAAACTAATATACCTGGAAACAATCGTTTCATTACAGTGACGAAAAATTACACGACGGATCCAAAAAGTATCGAAAAGAAGTTTCTCGTTCGCAGAAAATTAAAGTACCGACGTCAGTGGTACTCGTCACTAAAACCTCGGGTCCTTTTATTTTACAGTGATGAAGGTAAAAAAAGGGAAGATAAAGGGTACTTCACTACCCTGGTCTGCGGTACTAGAACCAAAAATCTTACAACTCAGAATCCGGTCAAAAAAAGTGAGAGAAGAGAGTGTGGTTCTCCGAGAAATCAAGGAGAAGAGAAAGACGGTAATCTCACCATAGTAGAAGTATAAATTTCAACAACTATAAAGAGGGCCGTTAGAACTAAGGTCAGCCACTAAGTAGGTCGGACCATAAAGTGTATTACATGAGACGTATATTCAATTTATTTGTCTCACTGTTGTATATCTGAACTGTATGAGGAAAGGGTCAAAACTTGATCAATCAACAAGGTAAATTCCAAAATTGATGACGAAGAACTGAATATATGTCCAAAGAGACGTCTACTCATACCACCAGACCATAAGGGTAGAGAAATTCTTAAAAGGTGTCAAGCAACACTAGGTGTGTTTTGAAATCGTATCAGTTACTTCGTCTTTATCTACAGAAAGAACTTAAGGGAACGAAGAGATACTAGGTTACTTACAAACGTTAAACTAGAGACCAAGGAGACGAAAAAAGATTTTAGGTCGAACATGTAGACCTTCAAGAACCAAGTACATGTCGACTTCGGATTGAACTTCCTAAAACTCGTAATTAAACGATCGTACACTTTACTCACGTTGACATGTTATCAAACTTATAGGAAACCGTAACGAGAAGAAACCCTAACCTTACTTTTGATTGGAAAAGATCAGGACACCGGTGACGACAAAAGGTTTAGAAGACTGTATAACTCACGTCGTGAAAGTGTCGTAGTAGAAAATCCTAAAAGTTATCAAGTCGACCTTAAGGTAATGGAGGTGATCGAAACGAACATCATTACGAAGGATTCCGGGTAAACTGAAGTGTGAGGTCCTACAGACCAAAATCCACTCACTAGTGTGGTAGTACCAATAGATCAAGTAATTCTGGAAAAAACATATCCTACCGTAGTGGCTGAACTACCTGTACCCAAACTCACTTGAGGTCCTCAACCACTATCTGTTCCTCCGGACCGCACGACACTAAGTACCCCAGCGTTTGTCAACCTGTGCTGACTCGCTGACTTGACTTTACTTGACTCATAATCAACAAGTCAGTATAGACTGAGAGACGTTGGGGTACCTAACGTCGTACGGTCCGAGGAGACAGGTACCTTAAGAGGTCCGTTCATATGACCTCACTCATCGTAAAGGAAGAGGTCCCCTAGAAGGGTTGGGTCCTTAGTTTGGGTGTAGAGGACGTAACTTCCGTCTAAGAAATGGTAGACTCGGTGGTTCATTCATGGAAAAAACATATCAAGAAGACACATAAGAACGAGAAAAATTAGAGAGACGAAGACAATCCAGGAACGTAAAAGACAGGAAATAACACGAGTAGAAACGTACTTTGCCAGGGAACTAAAGAGGTCAAAAGAGCTCCTCTAGAGAATAGAAGGGTAAAATAACATGAGGAGAGAAAGAAACGCAACAAGTGAATTCTTCCGAAAGAATAGAGCGAAACGATGAGAGACCTTGGGACGTAAGTCGACCCATTTAGAAAAGGAAAGAGGGAACAGAAAGTCAAGAGAAGAAAAAGAGTCTATAAACATTTCGGAGGTGTCTGGTAGGGAAACGGAAGAATGTTAAGAGAAAGAAACCCCAACAAAACCAGTGACGGAGGACATTTTATAATGGGTAGAGACAGGTAACAAGAAGGAAGTCTGTAAGACAGATGGTCTATATTAGGGAACTTAGATAAACGATAGAGGTGACGTATTGGTATTCCCTAAACTAAATCCAGAATGGACTTAACGGACCACCAAAAGGGACGAAAAAAGTTAAATTCAGACTTAAAATGTTATCCCTCGAGTACTAGACTCGGTGTCAGTCGAGATCCGGAAAAAAAAAACGACTGACATATGTCGAAGAGGTAAAAGTCGACGTTTCTTATATTAGTTAGACTAAAACCATAACTGGTGGACGACTACAGGTAAACGGAAAAGTAAGATAAGTATCCCAAGGACTTCGTTCTTATGACCTCACCCAGTGTTAAAGGAGGAGGGTACCTGGTACGACAGTCTTGGGAGGTGATACTGGCCAGGTAGAACCTACCGGGACATGCCGTACCGAAGTGACTCAAGGCGTTCAGGGAAGTGGTACTCTTCCGACACTGGGTACTTCCTCCTATACCAAGTCTTACCCTACGTTTAGAGTTCAGGATAATTCCACGGAAATAGAGAGGTGGGTCACAAGATACATATCCGAGTGGGACTCGAAGAGGTCCGGAGACAAGTTAACAGTAGGGGAGGTCTCCGGAAGGAACGCAGTGAGTACAGTACCTTGTCGGGACCGGGAGAGGTCGGGGAGAAGGGACACTATGAGCACGAATGGTGGTGAACTGTGACATAAGACCTAGACACACACACGGAGGAGAATCTTTGGTTCAAGATTCCCCCGTCTCCGGACAGAACAAACTACATAAGGGTCACGGACTAGACCTGTCGTGATCTAGATAAAAGACCAATTACATTTGTATTGGAGTCGATCTCCATTCTAAGTTTAAGGTCGGGTGACCTTTACACTACACCCACGGTTCATCAAAGAGCGGAAGGGATCAATTCTCAAGTACCGACGGAGGGAGTCCTGTCACGACCCACCCTTCCCAGAGACGAAGACTTATTCCCTAATGGAGACGTAAAGGTCCCGACTGTCGACGTCTTGTCCCAAAAGAACTCGTTAGTACTCACTGGTGAGTGTCCTCATGGAAAATACGACCGAGTCCTCAGTCTTCTGGACCAAGGTGAGAACTAAATCGGTGAGTGTGTAACTCACAGGTGTCTGGTAGTGTCGTGGAGACACTCAGTAAAGAATAGTCTTTTAACCCTCCAACTTTCGGGATACCTGAAACTTGATGATCAAGTAAACCAACAGTGGGAGAACATTCTATACATTTTTGATTCCAAAGAACGGTCGTAATACATGGACCCTTATTCTGGGTTGCTTTCATTAGTCGTCCCCGTCTCTGAGTAGAATTTACTCTTCCCCTTTTTTTGCCTTCACTTTTCTTATTGAAAGAAAACTAAGTAGTACTAAGTAGAAAACATGTTCATTGGATACAAGTCAAACCTAATCTTTTATCGTTCCAAACCGGAGAAGAGTCTTCATCTGAGACACTCGAGGTGTGTTACAAAATCAAAGTCGACGTCATACTTTGGTGAACCCTTCGAAATTTTTTTTTTTTCAATATAAAGTAACCACACCTCTCACCGGACCCAGAAAATGTAGATAATAATAATAAAAAATTACAGAAGTTCACTGACTTCATGTCGATCCATTCTAGGTGGGGAAAACAGTGACAAGTAACAACGGAGGATAGGGATCATGACGAAGAATATAAGTCTTATAAATTGGTTTTAGTAAAGGGTTCATGGTTGTACCGGATTTCACCGTAAAAGATTTAAAGGTCTTCGAGTCTCATGTATAACGAACCTAGGGGGTAACCTCTAATGGCCCCAGAACGGGACCAACCTAGGTCCCATAGACTTCGCACTGCCACGACCGCTTACTTACTAAATCTCTCTCTATTTTTTTCTTACAACGTCTATTCTTTTATCTCCGCTCTTTCTCCGACTATAAGGAACCAAATGTATCTTTCGGTTATTTCGGGGTTCTGTTCCCTGAAAGAGACAAGTGCATCCGGCGTCCGCGGGAGGGCCAGAGGGTTCCCTCACTTCTGCGTCACGCGGAAGGGCAAGGCCAGAATCTTCGGGTCCGTCTATTCACTTACGTCTCTCGGAGATACGAAGTTCCCTAGTCGGACTTTTTCTCTCATTCTCTCTTTTTCTGTCTGTCTGTGCCCCCTTGGTCCGAAAGCACCTTGCCCAGGACCAGGACCAGGTAGTGAAATAAAAGTATTCCCTGAAAATATGGAACTGAACATGTATCTCCCTTTACTTTCTACGTTCCAGTATGTCTCAGTCGTGTTTGTAATGTAGACAAAACAGAAATAGTTTTGGTCCTATAAAAGACGTATGGAAAGGGTATTTGTTACAACACATGTAATAGAAGACCGGAACCTCCGGACACCTGTAAAATACTGGGAGAAAATTATTTCCGACGAGTTGGTCTTTTGAATAAAAGGGAGTTTCACAACCAAAAAAAATTTTTATAAAGATTAGATACAGTCGGAGTTCATAACTTGTCTCAATGTAAAGAGTGCCTCGTTTCCACGTCACTCAATGTTGTTTCTTTCTTGGTTAATCGAGTTTCCAGACTATACCAATTAAGGTTCCAATGACGAACAAAAAGAATTTAAGGTTGATACAATTGATTACGTGAGGGTCCACGTGCCACCTATTCTCTATACCCTTGAATCGTCGTTCGTAACCGAGTTGTTACTTTAGGATGTGGTCGTGATAAGATTATCAAAAATTGAGAAGCTTTCCCAGACATAAAAATCCGAAGGGTACGGAGAGTGTCAACCCTCCGACACTTGTTAGTATACGCATCGACGTTCTCAGACGTATTTGGACGGTTCGATCGATCTTACGGTTGTCTCCCCCAAACTTAACTTTATAAGGAAAGTACAGGTTCTCTGAATAATCGATCTCGGGACTCAAACTAAAACAGGTCTCTTTCCACCAACCCCTATCGGGGGTAATTACAGTCTTCTCAACCACTTTCCGTGTTTTATCATTTTGTCTGTCTAAGACCAAAACCCCATCTACGAGCTCCAGAACCCTCGGGGAGTTTGGGACTAGGTGGAAACGGATAGTCCAGAAGAGGTGTACTGGAAACAGTACCCACCCTAGAGGACACCACCGAGGGTCGTCCTCTAATCCAAAGGAAATGGGACTTAATTCCGAAACACATGTAACGTTTATGTCAATTTTAGTGGCTTAATGGTCATAATTTGTAAGAAGTAACTGGGTACATTTGTCACCCACAAGAAAGCCACTAAATGAGACTTTTCCAGATGTCTTACCGTCGGGTCGACTCCCCTTTATAGGTAGAGGGTTTAGAAGTCTCTTGAAAATTAAGAGATCAATAGAGTGGTATAGTCTTGAAAAGGGTTTGCAGTTTCTATGTTCCCGTGTTTTCTAGTCATTTAAAATAAGGTACGAAACTATGTCTATAAAAATATGGGTCATTATTACTATATGTTGTTGACTCCCGAATTCAGTCTGTGATTCTTGAAATATACTCGAACTACATAATTATGTATCCCAGTACGGTGGAGACACCATGTTCACAGGGTCAAATGTGTACTTCTTTGACTCCGGTGTCTCCAATTCAAGTAACGGGTCTTGTTTTCGATCGATTTACCATGACCCAGAACTTAAGTTCGGTGGACTGAGGTCTGTTTCGGAGACGAGAATTGGTGACACTGAGTCACGGTGGATGTCCTTGATGTCACCCCTGACTTAATTATCCAGTTCTCATTTTTATGACTTACTCGTGTATCAATGTCACACATGAATTTACGACCTTCTCCTTCAAGTCACATTGTGTCACGACAACGTGTGTACCTACAATTCACTTAATAGACATACTACATATACACAGGACCCTCTACAAGTTCTACAAACGAAAGTATGTACTTTCTTATGGTCATTGTCTGGTAATCGAAAGAAGTGTCCTCCCATCGAGAAGTGGGTAAAGTTCCTCCGATGGACACCGTATCATGTCGACCCCTTCTCAACTGATAACGGCCTTTCTTTTGCGTGGATCGTGGGTGAGTGACCAATTGAATTGTTGTTACATGTAATTTGACGTTTGCGTGAGATGATCAAGGAGAATACTTAGTTTTATCTATCGGTTACCCTTAAACGACATACAGAGTCCCTTGAGTTTGCCCCGAGACATAGTTGGATCTCCCCACCCTACCCGCTCCCTCTACCCTCCCTCTAAGTTCTTCTTCCCCTGTGGATACCGACTAAGTACAGATACAAACTGTCTTTTGTTGTTTTAAGATATTTCGTTAAGAGGAAGTCAATTTTTTATTTATTTAAGTTTTATCTATCATACTTTCCTTTTTCCAGGTTTTAACAATTATCGTTGAAATAACAAAGTGACCACTTTTTTTTAGTATTGACATACTACGTAAAGGGGGATTTAAATGTTGTTACTTCCAATATGTATTTAATATATCTAGTGTTTAAAAGATAAAATATGATAAATCTTGTTTTAATAAAACTATTTATACAGGTCTTGTGTTGTATTTAAGAATTACCTACCGACTCAGGTTTATACGTTTTATATCGAAGACCAAATCTGGTACCACGAAATTTTAGGAGTTTGTACGTAATTATAAGAGATTAAAATCCCTTTTATACCGGATTTTATAGTGTACCGGACTAGAACGTAAAACCCTCTTCGGGTTCGACTTAAAGTGTATGTCACAAGGAAAGGAGATTTAATTAAAGTCTTGTTTCTATGAAAGTCCAATCATGAAGGTTCCTTACTTCCTTTAATATGTGAGTTGTCACTTTGTTTTGTCTTTTTTGCCTTCCCTGTGAAGTAATCATTGTCTCTATTCACCCCCAAAAAACCGAAAAAAAAAAAGCAAAGAAAATTTGTCTAGTGTCCTTAAAATTTATCGTCTAGTTAGTACGATGAATCCTACTCGTCTGTCTGGACTTGTGAATACTTCACTTATTAAAATAATTCCAGAACTTCCACTCACAGGCCTCCACGACCCATTTTGTGTGGTGTCCATTCTTTGCCCTTTGGATGGAGTCGTAAAGACTTTCCGTGTTAGATACCTTCCCTTCGGATCATATTATTTTGGGAATGACCTACACGTACCTTTCCTGCTACCACTCGGACTGAGGAAAAATTTCCTACTCTGGGAGTATTTAACCGGGAAGTCTAAGACCACTAAGGGCGGAGTTCGCGTTTACGAGGTCACACAATACTTTTACAAACAATTAGACGAGACAAAGAAGTGACCTAAGTTCTAAACCCTCCAGAAGAGCTTAGAAAACCTATTCGACTAAGTTTTGGACTTATCACTGGATATTTTCTTATGTATATTAAAGTGTTAGTTCATACATGGTATTTTCTATTACATTAAATTATGCTTGTAGGACTTCTCGAAAACAATGGGAATCTTCAATGGTCTTATTAATACTTTTCTTTTTTTTTTTCTCTCTACACTCTTGTACTAAGGACCGAAGTCCTTTTTGATAACCGATAAATAGATTTTGTAGTTGTTTGTTTGTTTTTTATGAATTACCTTTTTTTCTTGAAGTATTTGGTTATTTTCTTGTTTTCGTTTTAAAATAAATTGGATATTTATAACTAGTTAGGAAATAAACCCTTAGTGAGATATGAACACTATTTATGATAAGTCGTAAACATTTGAGAAAAAATAAAAAATTTGTCTCTCACTGACCAAGGTTTGACCCTTTCCTCATTGAATTCCGACATATAACAGTGGGACGAATAAATTGAATATACGTCTCATGTAGTACTCTTTACGACCGGACCTTCTTCGTGTTCGACCTTACTTTTGACGGTCCTTTTTATAGTTATTGGAGTCTATACGTCTACTGTGGTGGGAATACCGTTCTTCCCTTCTTCTTTATTTCTCGGAGAACTACTTCCACTTTCTCCTCTCACTTTTTCAACCGAATTTCGAGTTGTAAGTCTTTTGATTCTAGTACCGTAGACCAGGGTAGTGAAGTACCGTTTATCTACCCCTTTGTCACAGTCCGAAATAAAACCCCCGAGGTTTTAGTGACGTCTACCACTGACGTCGGTACTTTAATTTTCTGTGAACAAGGAACCTTCTTTTCAATACTGGTTGGATCTGTCGTGAAATTTTTCGTATCTGTAATGAAACGGTTGTTTCCAGACAGATCAGTTTCGATACCAAAAAGGTCCTCAACACATACCTACACTACCTGATATTTCTTTCGACTCACGGTTTCTTAACTACGAAAACTTGACACCACAACCTCTTCTGAGGACTTTCAGGGGACTACGTTTCTTGACTGAGTAATCTTTTCTGGGTCTACAACCCTTTCTAAGTTCCGTCCTCCTCTTCCCCTACTGTCTCCTACTCTACCAACCTACAGTAGTGGCTGAGTTACCTGTACCCAAGACTCATTTGAGGTCCTCAACCTCTACCTGTCCCTTCGGACCTCACGACGTCAGGTACCCTAGCGTTTCTCGACTTGTACTGACTCGCTGACTTGATAAAAATATTTTATAAGTATTCGTTTTCTCTATTCTTAAAAGAACGTGTATCACTCGAGAAGAGAATCTACGGTAGGTATATCTGTCTCTTGAAATCTCTTACTTTCTCTGGTTGATTCACCTAAGAGGTTTGAGACTGGGAACATTTGTTTTTTTCTTTCATAGTTTTATTATTTGAAAACATACACAGTTTGGATTCTTATCCTTTTCTTTTATAATAAAGTGATTGTTAAATGATAAGTGAATGGCGTAGTAAAAGGAAAAGTATTTTTATCTATATAGACAAGTCCTAAAGATATTTTTCAACGTGAACATCTCTCCCCAGGTACGTGACTAAACGATAAAAGTCTCGAAAGAAATCCGTAAGGTAATGGGAAAACGGAGGTACGTCGATCTTTTTTCCGTCATTTCTCATAATTTCTTTCTTATAATTTCTCTCTTTACTTAATGGTTACAGGGTAAAGTGTGTTTCTTTATTTGTGCGATTATACCGAGAAAGTATAAAATTTTCCTGTGTTTAAATTTAGGAGAAGTCAAAAATTTCATGTGTCGTTATAAAATTTCGTTTATATAACAAAATATATAAATATACAATTTACAAAATATAAATAAGGCACATAAAAATTTTCCTTCACCATGTTTGAACAATACAACGTTTTAGGAGTTTCACCTCCGAAGTGGTGTCCTACATTGAGAGATATGTAATGCCAAGTAAAGTAAATTGTTTTGTTTCTTTAAAGGACAGTCCACAGATTCGTGAGATGGATAAAGTGGAGGTTCCGTGTGGCGGTGTCGTCGGTGAGGGATAGTTACTAGGAGAGAGGACATTGTGACGACCAGTCCTTACTGGAGGGTAGAATGGAGGAGAGGCAAAAACAGACACAAAGACGGTCTGGTCTTCTCTACACGTGTCCACGAGTGTCGAGCCGGGACTAGTCCGAAGAAGTCTTCAAACCTACGTCGTTCTCGTGTGACTCAGGAGTTCCCAAGTACCAAAAGAAGTGACTTCGTGAAGTAGGAGAGTTTTCATGGTTACTAGTTCCACTACCGTCGGTCAACACGAAACCTTAGTGACTAAAGTAGAAGCATGTCTCTTTTACGGACCACGTGTGTGTCGTCTTTACTGGAAATCTCTGATTGACACATAATCTCGTAAAAGGTTTCAATGAAAGGTAGTTTCGGAGTAGGACACTCATCAAGTCTAATCTTATATGTACACGGGACCGAACCTCTCGGAGTTTTGTTTCTACGACTGTTCGACATTGTTTCTTTGAACGAAATTGAAAATTAGGTCTCTAAGGTTTGACTTAATTGTTTCCCTAAAAAAAAAAAGGAGTACTTTCAAAATGGTACTGTGTGAACTTTTAGGAGTTCGAGTGACTTTCATACTTTCCTAATCAAAGAGTCAGCACAGGTTGGGAAACACCGACCTGACATCGGGTGGTCCGAGGAGGCAGGTACCCTAAGAAGTCCGTTCTTGTGACCTTACCCAACGGTAAAGGAAGAGGTCCCTAGTTTGGGTCCAGAGGGTGTGACGTCCGTCTGAGATGGTACACCCGGTGGTCCCTTCGTCACAGGTCATTAAGACTAGTTAAAAAGACGAGGTTTGGTCAGTTATTTTGATGTCATAATTCTTCATGTCATAAAGAATAGTTCTGCCACCCTTTCCCCACGAATTAAAATTCTCATTTAGGTACACGTGGTGTTAGTAATTGTATTTTGTATTTATCGTATTGAATTGTAGTAATTGTATTGTTCACTGACTCGTCTCGTTTGTCTAAGTAGGATCTTTCTCTCGCCTAGTAGTGGACCCTGTATTTAAGTATACGATGACAAAGTACTAAAAGTTTTGGTTAAAGAGGTCGTCGATCTCGGGGGACTTCTTTTTCAGAATTCCCATTAAGACGGTCGAGACGAAACTAGTTTCGTGACTATCAGACCACTCGTTTACTTTTTTAGAAGACCGTAAAGAAAAGGGTAAACAGTAGGATTTTTTTCTTTTTTATCAAATTTAATGGAATTTAAGTTCTAATTGAATTCTTATAAGTAAAATTTATTTTGAAATTATCTTGTTTATCCTTTGCACCATTTTCAACTCAAGTGTCAAAAGGATGATAGAAGGACAGAGAAGACACCTCAGGTGTTCATTTAGTTCGTCCTACGGAAGAGTTTTGTTGGTAAACTCCAGTGAGCGAAACGGTAAAAATATATAAACAATAAAAAAAAAGGATAGTCTTTTTCGTTGTATGAGGGTTTAACCTGTTTTAAACATTTTATGTATTTTTCTTAAAAAATTTTTAAGAATTTTTGGTAGGGATTTAGATGGTGGGTCGTTATTGGTGATTAACGTAAGACTTCAATTACAGAAGGAAAGAAAAAGGATACGTTTATAATACATTGACCCTAGGAGACCCATACCAAAAGAAAAGACGAAACTTCATGAATGACTCTTCTCAATTTAACCCGAGTCACGACGTACATTAAACATAAGTTGAAGAAAAGAAAGTGAATAAAATAGTACTAAAAGGAGTACTGTAATTTTAATAAATTTTAGTAGAATTAGTGATCTTTTATAGGGTATTTTTCCTATGTCGTATTAAATGAAAGAAAACCTTTATTTATATTATATTGTTTACCAGATATTTGTGTTTCCTAATAACTCAGGAATTAAAAAAGGAATCATATTTAAAAATCTTCACGTTTATAACCCAAATAATTCCGACATCAATGTATGACGGTCTCAAAAGATCTTTGTGACGTCATTAAGTGTAAGGGTGGTAATGATTTACTCTTACTTAAGTGTAGTGTGGTGACGGTAACGACTTGTAAAAAGAAAAAAGAAATGGTCAAATTAAAAATTTATTCAAGTGATAATGTTAATGGTCACTCCAATTTATAAAATAGGTACAAACTGGTATGTTTAAAGTACAATTTCGTTAACTAAGAAAAGTAGAAATTTTCTCCCATTGTCAGTGTCTTAAAATGTTCCTTATTTACGTTATTAAGTTCAAATATCAGGAACCGTGTCACATACCGTCTATCATTACACGATCAACCAAAGAAATAACAATGTAAATGTTTGTACAAAGGTATTTTATGACCCCTTTTTCCTTAATGTACTGTCCGGCCGGAATGTTTTTGCCCGGTTTCCGTACGATACAGTACGACCATCCAGATGACTTATATGGAACAAAGAGATAATTAATAACAAAGAGGTAATAATCTAGAATGAACAATACATGACGTTGGAGACTTGCTCTGATGACGGAGTGAAGTCTTGAACATGAAATATTTCTGAGGTTCTTTTATTTTAGTAAGAACTTTTTCATTTCGTAAGAGTCAGTGACACTTTTTGAATAGTTACAGAGTGTTCTCTAGAAATCTGTGTCCTTTTTGAAGTCGTAGTAAATTTGACAAACTTAGAAAGTAAAGATTCACAAAAAAAATTACACTAAGGAGTTGATCATACATTAGATAGTTGTAGTGATATTCATTATGAATTGTGTCCTGATCATTACTTAACTCAATGACTTTGACCCTAAAATAATGTGGTAAAAGATAAACATGTACAAACTTTAAAAGATCGTATTATTTCATTTTATATGTGTGTCTCCTTTTTTAGTCACTGTATGAATTTTCATTTGGGTGGTGAAATCTTAAGAGAAACATCGCTTTTCGGTCGACCATTCGACGTTTATGGTTTCCACCGTCACACTTCGCTTAGGCAACTAAAGGTGGTCGAGGTTTTACAAAAGCACGACACAAATTTTAGACTGGTTTTGTTTCTCTGTTTTGGGTAATTAGAAAACACATTAATATCTTTGATATTAATTAATAAATATTTTAATTTACTCTCGAGATTAGTACTACTAACGATGGTAAAAAACTTATGTCAAAAATACTATATGAGAATGTAAAGAAAAGAACGGTTCAGTAGTGGTAGCGGGTTCTCTGTCTACGAGCGGTTCGAGGAGACGGGTACCTTAGGAGGTCTGTTGTTATGACCTGCCTAGCGGTAAGGGATGAGGTCCCCTAAAGCACTGGGTCCCTAGTTTAGGCGCAAAGGACGTAACGTCCGTCTAAGAAATGACAGACTCGGTGGGTCCTTCGGGTAGAGTGTTTACCCCCTTTCGAACTCCAAGTCGCTCCAACATATTGAACGGGATTGTATATCTCGAAGAGTCCCCGTCTATGTCTCAATTTATATAAAAGTGTGTGTGTACATTTTTCATACGACACAACTATTTCTCGTGTCCGAGACTTCTACCTGTGTAAATTTGCATCTAAGATTGTGAATGATAAACACACTGGGACCCTTTTAATGGTAAATGGAAGAGAATTGATATTAAAAGTGAGAGTCCCAACAACCCTTCTGGTTTATTGTCTACATTTCACAATAGTCATGATTGTGTAACGTACATGAGTTTTATGACCGATGATAATATTATATTTTTTATACGTATAACGACCATATAGTACGGAGAATGAAGTCCTTTTATAATTCTGGTAAATTCAGTACTTTTACCATTATTTGAAATTTCTCGGTAATCCTTTGTTTGTAGACCAACAATGTCTTTTTTGTGTTCTTAAGTACTTTATGAACAATGACGCACCTCTGTGTCACACACTGTATAAGTTCAAAACATTTAAAGAAACTATTACCATCTACCTATCCTTCTCTTACGTAAGGGGGAACTCTTTCAGTTTCCATTGCTAGGAGTGAATTTCCACAAAGAAATGTACCGTATTTGTTGACCAGTGTCCACCTTTCGTGTGAAAGATGAAACCAAACGTTACTCTTTACTTTTCGGTGTATCCGATACATACACATACTGTGTCTTTGTATTCCGTTAGTCAATTTTGTAAACTTGTTCGTCCGGTCAGTGATCCAGTCTAGTGTGCGTCACGTGTCTGACGGACTGTGATTCGGTTGAGTTTCTGATGACGTGATGTCTGTCTTTAGTCGAAGAAAAAGTGTTACCAATACTTCCTCATGTTCTCACAGTTGATACTGTCTCAGTTGTGTTCTTCAGTCCCGAGTAGGAGTTTGATTCCACAAGAAGTAATGTTGTCTGATTGTCAGGGTACATAGGTTATTACCGATTTGTTGAAACGGGTTTGTTATTAATTCGGTGATAGACACGGAGGAAAGTATTTAATAGGTGATAGTCAGTGGTTATAGGATGAGTCCGTTGTACAAAATAAGTAAAGTGTTTCCAAATAATTCCTGATTACTGTTTCTTTCCCTCTTAGAGTAGACTAACAAAAAACGGTCCTTTTCCCCCAATTCTTTTTCCGTTAAAATTTCAGAAGTGTGTAAAAATTACACCGTTTGTTTGTGTTGGAGATAAACGTTTGGAACCTTTGTATTTGTGTTGACTTATATTTCCAACAACGAGTATGAAATTTTCAAATAATACTTTTTGTTGACTTGTTAAGATTTTCGTTGTCAAGTCTTCCTTTTATTTGTACCTTACTAATGACCTGTCTATGGGTTGATTTCCTTCTATCTGAAAAGATGTTAAGGATTCTTCAGAAGTCTTCTTTAATGTCGTTGGTTGAACAAGAAGTATTCAAGGTCTTCAAATGTTAATTACGTAAATTGGTATTTCATTTTCAGGTCAATTAGAGAATGAGTCAAAGTTAAGAAAACTTTGGACAATTATGGTGTTCGACCTAATTTGATAAACTCTGTGTAGATGTATACTGAAGTGTTCTTCGACAACTTCCCTATATTCTTCTCAATGAAGTATGGTTCATGACAACTAGTCCCAGGAGTCTGGCATCTTCTACTTACTTAGACGGGTGTTCCGAGACGAGTAGCCGTTTCAGGAGACCCAGTCCAAGAAGATGTCCAACTAGACCGACTAGGACTTAGTCACATCTATGGTTTAAGTAATACCTTAGGTGGACATCATACCTTCTGTACCTTTGGCTGATCCCACTTTGTTAGACGTGCATTACGGTGACCGTTTTCACGAAAATCAACGCATTTCAATGTCTTGTCATAGTTGTTGAATTAAGGAAAAAAGAAATACTTTCACATACATACAACCATGTGTATGTCTATTTTCAGATCTTTCTCTGTCTGGTTTACAATTAATTCTCGTCAATAAGAGAAGGACACCCTAATATCAATAAAATTTAAAAGAAGAAATATGTAGAGGTTAGAAGAATAAATATATTACTTATCGATGAATATTGATAAAAAATCATCATTTACTGGAAGGGGAGGGTAGAGTACACAGGCAGAGTAACACATTTTGGTATTGATGTAACAGAGACAAAAGAATTATATATCGTACAGTCATAAGAGAATGGACCAGAACTCTCTGTTAAAGACATAATATTAGATCTTGTAATGATTCGTGCATTGTTGAGTACGAGAAAGACCTGAGTATCAGTTTTATGAGTTTCTCACCCACCTTTACAAAATTAAAGTTCTGACAATTTTGTAACAACATTCACAGCTGTCCTTAGAAGTTTTCAGACCACTCGAGGAAACTTTGGCGTGATGACCATCGTTATGACAGTCTTCTTTTTGTCGTCAGGAAATCACTTATTTAATTGGAGAATATATATGTTTATCGTGAACTAAGTACTTTTAAACTTTTAAAAGTAAATGTATAATTTCCTCTACCCACTTCACTTAGTGTGGTAGGGTTTTATGGGGTCACTGAAGGTTCTCTCCAGATAGTCTACAGGTGGAATTGTGTGTGTAAATAAGTAGATAATTTCAGGATATCTATGTTATCCAATACGACCAGATGTTAAGTACTTGTCCAACATACGACGACGACGACCACGATTCAGCGAAGTCAGCACAGGTTGAGACACGGTGGGGTATCTGACGTCGGGTGGTCCGAGGGGGCAGGGACCCTAAGAGGTCCGTTCTCATGACCTCACCCCACGGTAACGGAAGAGGTCTTGTCCGACATATGGACCTCAATTTTTTCTGACAGATTTTACACCATAAAGATTCCCTTCATAAAATTCACCATCAATCCAAAGATCTCGTCAGTTATTCATGACATATAAGTCCTACTTTTTAGGTGTGTTTTGATCGTTAAGTTCTTGTATTATGTATTATATATTTAATAAAGAAGACGTAGTCCACAACCACTTATTCCTTTTCGTCCTATTTTAATCCTTGTAAGGTCCCACTGACTCCTTATAGGTCCGTAAATATTCTGGAAATCTCCAACCCTGAAGTTTAAGAAATAAGACAGATTAAAATGAAATTTTAAGTGAATCACCCCTTCTATTCCTATGTTTTAAATAAATTCTAGACCTTACAAAAAACTAAATGTGTTTTTTACTCTCACTGTTTTCTTTTTCTCCATTTTCTTTTTTTTTTAGAAGGTCTACGTTGATTTGGTGACCTTCTCTCTACCTTTTGTCTTTCTAATACACTCTACTTTACTATTATGTCCCGTTCCTCCCCGGATCGAACTGAGTACAAGTCTTTGTCCCCTCCTACCCTATCATTTCCCTGATGACCCTTTCCCCTTATTCTAGTGTCGACACGTTCGCCAGGGATCTCCTACGTTGTCCTGATCCCGTCCTATCGACTCCTTCTACGTTCGTGTGTTGTCTCATAAGCATGATACGGACCATAGTGTTATTTTCGACTTTTATCTTTTTTTAAATTTGGTTACATTAAGAGTGTAGAATTTGTGTATGTGACCTCTTCCTTTACCGTTGGGTGAGGTCATGAGAACGGACCTTTTAAGGTACCTGACTCCTTGGATCATCCGATGTTAGGTGTCCTAACGTTTTTTTTTGTGTGTTATTTATGTATGTACGTAGGGATTAAAAAAGTATTGAATGAGTAGACACCCTTTGATGAATACCTTTATGATTGAGTGGGAATATATGTTTCCCCAGACTTACCTCTGTGCCCAGAGATTTCTACGGATACCAGATGCTCACAGTGATGAACTAGTGACATGTGTTGGTTCGTTAATCGACGGCGAAAGACACGGCAAATCATGGTCCGTACAGTTAGATTGTCTACGAATCTTTTGTTCTACTTGAGATTGTAAAATTTTTTAATGACGCCTTCTTTTTGTTTAGACCCTGTTGTTTTAAAATGTTTCCAAAAATATTTTTACAAATTGAATGACAAGTTCCAACTCGAATAATTTATAGAGGTGACAACAAAGATCTTGAAATAGTTGTATCAGGTGTGCTAGTCCTATTGTGAAGTATCGCTCTAATTACTCTCTCTGAACATTTCTATGTTGTAGGAGGCTTCCGTACAGAACAGATCTGACCTTACAAGTCTTTTGGTACCTTAAATAAAAATTGTTAATGGTTTTCTGATAGTCGACTCTTAATACTTTCAAAAATCTTGAATCCTTCTTTCAGTATGTTTGGACATAATGGCATCGGTGGACGACACTTTTATACAGTTTTTCAAATTATAGACAACCCTAGGGTCCAGGTAGAAGTGCCACTCGTTTATTTCGATTAGATTTTTTCTTTTATGAGAAATAAACTTTTCTATATCCCTAGACCCATCGCCCTAGTACCTGCTGTAAAATGGGAAAGTCGAAAAGAGAGTTAAGTAAAAATTACCTTGTCAAAATGGGTACTACGGAAAGAGTGACATAAGAATGAAATATGGTATACGTGGTCTAAAAATTGTCCAGTCAAGACAGTTTAAGAAACTTCGGATTAATTCGTCAGTGTCTATCTTGACATAATGGTACTGTTTTACATAAGTTGTCGATACTAATATTTTTTATTAGAGATTTTGCATTTTTCATGTATCTACTAAAATGCTGTGACGTAAAAATGACGACATTTCAAATTTTGTGTTGATTAAGGTTTTCGTCGGTTCAATTGAAAATAAATGGTGTAGAATTTGATGAGTTTCTTATGTGTCTTCTTGACATGTTTTTTCTAGAAGTGCTGAGTCTATTAGTGCTACCACACTAGTGAGTGGATCTCGGTCTGTAGGACCTTACACTTCAGTTCACCCGGAATCTTTCGTAGTGATACTTGTTTCGATCTCCTCCACTACCTTAAGGTGAACTCAATAAAGTTTAGGACTTTCTACTACGACACTTTCACGACGTGCGTTATACGGTCGTTTAACCCTTTTGAGTCGTCACCGGTGTCCTGACCTTTTCCAGTCAAAAGTAAGGTTAGGGTTTCTTTCCGTTACGGTTTCTTACGAGTTTGATGGTGTGTTAACGTAAGTAGAGTGTACGATCAATTTCATTACGAGTTTGAAGAGGTTCGGTCCGAAGTCGTTATACACTTGGCACTTGAAGGACTTCAAGTTCGACCAAAATCTTTTCCGTCTCCTTGGTTTCTAGTTTAACGGTTGTAGGCGACCTAATACCTTTTTCGTTCTCTCAAGGTCTTTTTGTAGATAAAGACGAAATAACTGACACGGTTTCGGAAACTGAGACACCTAGTGTTATTTGACACCTTTTAAGACTCTCTCTACCCTTATGGTCTGGCGGACTGGACGGAGAACTCTTTAGGCATACGTCCAGTCCTTGTCAATCTTGACCTGTACCTTGTTGTCTGACCAAGGTTTATCCTTTTCCTTATGCAGTTCCGACATATAACAGTGGGACGAATAAATTGAAGATACGTCTCATGTAGTACTCTTTGCGACCCGACCTTCTTTGTGTTCGACCTTAGTTCTGACGACCCTCTTTATAGTTATTGGAGTCTATACGTCTACTGTGGTGGGAATACCGTCTTTCCCTTCTCCTTGATTTTTCGGAGAACTACTTTCACTTTCACCTCTCACTTTTTCAGCCGGATATCGAGTTGTAAGTCTTTTGCTTCTAGTACCGTAGGCCAGGGTAGTGAAGTACCCTTTATCTACCCGTTTGTCACCTTTGTCACAGTCTGAAATAAAACCCCCCGAGGTTTTAGTGACGTCTACCACTAACGTCGGTACTTTAATTTTCTGCGAATGAGGAACCTTCCTTTCAATACTGGTTGGACCTATCGTATAACTTTTCGTCTCTGTAATGAAACGGCTGATTACAGGCAGATCAGTTCCGATACCAAAAAGGTCATCAGTACACACCTACACTCTCAACCTGACACTTCGTCCGACTCGCGACTTCTTAACTACGAAAACTTGACACCACAACCTCTTCTGAGAACTCTCAGGGAACCTGTCGTTCCTCTAGGTTGGTCAGGTAAGACTTCCTCTAGTCGGGACCCTAAAGAAACCTTCCTTACTACGATTTCGACTTGAGGGCATGAAACCGGTGGACTACCCTTCTCAACTGAGTGACCTTTTCTGAGACTACGACCCTCCCTGACCCCCGTCCTCCTCTTCCCCTGCTGGCTCCTATTCTACCGACCTACCGTAGTGACTGGGCTACCTGTACTCAGACTCACTTGAGGCCCTCAACCACTACCTGTCCCTCCTGACTGCACGACGCTAAATACCCCAGCGTTTCTCAGCCTGTGTTGACTCGTTGACTTGACTTTGATGAGTTTTGTTACAAACAAGGCAATAGTAATGACAAATAGGACTAATGTTGACCTGGGTGTAAAACAATACGTATCTTCTTAGTGATGACTGTCTTTACCAATTCACCACAATGCGGATTGTATTCTTTTGAATCAATAATCGAAGGTAATTCTCATAGGGGTTAACTGAATATTAAGAATTTTGGTTCCTGACTGGAGTATTAAACCTCTTAAGTCGATATATTTAACTGAAATTTTGATTATTGAATCTATAAATTTTGTGTTATTTTTATAAACGTCTTTATTTAGAATTGAACCCAAAGACCAAAGTATTACAGTTACTCACATACGAGTGTTCGTCCTGTGTATGATACATGACCATGGGTCGTCCGTGAGTAATTTCGATATAGTTTCCGGTTCAAAATATGTAAATTGGTTCTGGTTTCCGATTTCTTTATAATAAATTTGTATAACCCCTAAATGATTATAAAAATCATGAACTTTTGAAGAAATTTTTGTACGTCCTTGTCTCACTAATGAACTTGTGAGAATTAGTAGATATAAATGCAAATGAACTATTTCTGGGGTCTAGTTTAACAAAGGGAGACTTTCTATTGAAAGTAGTAACATTTTGTGCTCCAAACGAGAAACCACTATTGACCTAAATATTTTGAATTTACAACCCTGACATATTACAGAAATTTGTGGTTAATTTACGTGTCTAATTTTTTTATAATAGAGGTACGGAAAACAAGTTAATTCTCGATTTGAAGAGAGTACTCATTCGGTCTGTTCATAAATCATCTATGAGTCTGAATGTCTTGATTACATTGATTTAGTTTTAGTAATTATTTTTACATTTTTTCTTAAGTGTTTTTACAAAATTTAAGTGATAAGTTTTCAGTCTTGTAGACGGGAAGTAATGCCCTTTGAGAATGGATAGTTAATTTCGTTACTAATACAAAAAGTGTAAATGTAAAACCACATTGAGTCGTGTCCGGGCTTCTTTTCCTAAGTTTCAAACTTCCACCTTAAGTAGTCCCTTTTGGACTTTTAGTTTACTATTAGTTAATAATGATTTTAGTTGATCGTTTTTAGTTAATCATTGTCGTAAAAGATGATATAAGACCTGAATTATAAATTTCGAGTATAAACACCCTCCTTTTTTTGGTAAAATTGTAATATGTTCGCTCACGTTTATGTAGTGAAAGTTCGGAGAGATTTGTATTGGGGTCTTTCTTTATAAGACAATTGGTTTCATGTAGATGTTAATTTGATTTTGATTACTATGGATTTGTTGAACCTCCAATGAGAAAGGATGTAAAACCCTCCTTTTTGCGTAATTATGTTTCTGGTACAATAATATAATTGTCCTTTTTTCCTAAATAAATCCTTTCGAATTAGAGAGAAACCAGTTCTAAAAAAAGGGTTTTTTTGTTTCTTTTAATTACTTTATTTTTTACTCAAGAAATTTTTGGACTTTACAAGAGTGGATGGACTTATTACGTGAGGTACTCTATAAGGACTCGGTTTCGTAGAGACGTTAAGTGGTGAACGAGATTATACGGCCAGTTTTGTTAGACTTTCTTCTTATTCTAAAATTCTGAATTTCTTAATAAAAGTTTTAGAATTCAGTGAGGAGGTCATTGTATAAACTTGATGATTGAATTTTTAGTATAAAATCCAAAAGGACTAGGTATGAAGATCTGATTTGACATTTTAAAATGTCTTCTTACAAATTTATTTTTTTTAAGACCTAAAGATAAAACATTTTCAGTTTCAGGTAAAGTAACCACAAAAAATACTAAACATGAAAAACACAGGATTCTTTCGAATGGATTAGGTTTCAATATTTCTGAAGGAAACACAAAAGAAGATCTTTAAGGTCAACGTTTAAAGTGTGAATACTGAAACTAGTTAAAAAAACTCAAGGAGACGTATGATACTCTTACCCAGTGTTAAGTCTCCGAACCAAACGTATGTCTACAGGTTGACAAAGTCTTAGTGAACGACTTTTAAACGGAAACGTGGGAATAGTTGTTATTAACTAATATGTGTGCACTCAGATAAGACCTAGTAGAGAAGATCCCCAGTCGTTTAGATCAAATTACTGGTAAAAACATATAACAAAGGTGTAATAGAAGCCGACGAAAACGTGATGTGACCGTCTTAAATTGTCGACGTGTGATATACCGAACATTTTGGTTTTTTATTCATGATAAACCAGGAAATTTCTTTTCCAAGCGATTAAGGACTAAATAAAAGGTGACTATGTACATAAATAGGAAAGTGGTTATAGTGTAATGAAATAACATCGAAATCTCATATAGATATCATTTTATTTAGAGTTACATTTCTTTTAACCATAGAACTATTGCTATTATGACTCAGAAGGTTAGGTGTTTGTGTCTGAGTTTATACAGAAAATCAAATAAATTCAGAAGAAACTAGTTGTCAAAAGTTACGTTATAATAAAAATTTTATAAAGTTAAAGTTTTTAGTCTGAAATATATAGAGTATTCTTTTCTACTCTTCATTTTTCTATATTTGGACAAACATTGCAAGGTGTAAATGTGGAAGGTTGACTGATTCCGCGTGGTTTAAACAAGGGTGATTTTAAGAGTCAAGAACAGAAAGAGCAAGAGAAAAAAGAGATAGAGCCGATACAGGGACTACGACGTAAGCTTGGGTCTCGAACAAGTAAAGACGTTTCAACTCATCCTGTTTTAGGTACCTTAGTGACTATAGTGGTCAACAAAGAAGTGACGTTTCTTTGTCAACCTTTTTAGAAATGTGTGTCATAAATTAAATGATGATAAAGAGAAGAAACACGTAAAGGAAGAATGGAGAAATTATGTGGTTTGCGAAGTACTTTCTGTAGAAGTTGATGTGACAGAATCACGAGTTAAGGTTCTCCTTCTCTCTTTTCCCATAGTCCGTCCCCTGTATCGAGTTCAAATCTCCCTGTTTTACGGGGGGAGTGAGGAAAACCCCGAAGGGTCCACCGTGATCACTATTTCTTGGGTTTTAGATTCTCTACACCCAAGCTAGGGACCCAACCCTCCTACGGGACCTTCTCACGTACCGTAGGGTAAGGTCATAAAAACGACCTCTTAGGGTGCCTGTCTTTTAGGACCGTCCGATGTCGGGTACCTCAGTACTTTCCAGACTATGTTGACTTCGTTAAATTGGTGAGGAAAAGGACCCGGTCGATTTGAACAAGAACCTTAATATAAGGTAATTAAGTTTTTCGGAATTTTTTAACTGTGCACAATGACAATTGAGTAAAATAATAACTCATAAAATACAAACGTTAACTTGATAGTTGAAACATTCGAGACATTCCATTTTCTGGTTCATAAAGAACGAATAAAAATGTAAAGGATTCTACCCCTTGAATCATTAAAAGTTTTGAAAAACGACTAATGATTTAATTATCAGTTTTGACTTAGTTTATTATTGTGTCGTTTATGGGAGTGGTAGAAGTGTGACAATTTAAAAATAGAAAAGATGTGGTGAATTTAAAAACAGTATATGTACCAATTTCAAAATAATATCGAAAAGAAAATTTTTCCTTTACTACGTCTATATGATTTTTGTTGATTTTATATGTATAATCTTTATTTACTTATTTCTTTGAAAAATTTTTCCCTTTATTCAAGGAGTTAGTTCCCTTGAACAGTACACTTATCAAGTGGGTTGACCTATTTCTGGTAGACGGTAGAAACACCCTATTTTCGTGTTGTCTGAACCTACGATCTTATAACCAACGTATTCTGTGTCGAGAGAGACTTACCGAAGGGGGGTAGGGGGTAGGACAAGACCTCAATTATAGAATAAACACACGTGTCTATTAATTTTAGTGAATATGAGACCCCATGGACGACGACGACGACGATTCAGCGAAGTCAACACAGGTTGAGACACGCTGGGGTCTCTACCGTCGGGTGGTCAGAGGGGACAGGGACCCTAAGAGATCCGTTCTTGTGGCCTCACCCAACGGTAAAGGAAGAGGTTACGTACTTTCACTTTTCACTTTCACTTCAGTGAATCAGCACAGGCTGAGAAACACTGGGGGTACCTGACGTCGGGTGGTCCGAGGAGGTAGGTACCCTAAAAGGTCCGTTCTCATGACCTCACCCCACGGTAACGGAAGAGGCGACCCCATTGATCTTCAAGGATTTAATGTTTTTGACTATTCTGTAAGTTCTTTGTTATACTTTTGACCGATCGAGTATTTTTTTCAATTTGTATGAAGCAATAAAATAGTGTTTATGTTAAAAGTTTGACATTGAGTAAATTTTTCAACATAAAAGTTTCTCATAGACTACCTTACCTTTTTACGAGAGTTAATACGATTTAAATTTTTCCAAGATTATTAGATGTGTATCGAAAATATTCTCATGTAAAATATAGTGTAGTGTACATGACACAGAGTTTCCTTTAGATATGTGTTTTACGATGGTCACCGACTGAGACCCATCCTCTTAATGACTATAAATAAAAGAAGATATATGAAAAGATATGAAAAATATACAAAATGTTGTTGTTGTTATTTTTATGATGTGGATTTAGTTCTTTCTTTTGGTGAATGAGACAACCGAGGGGAAGTAGTCCATTCTACAAAGACCATGTGACTTCATCTATTAAAGCTTCTTTATCTGGAGAGTTCCCTACGACGTGTGGTGCCGTGTAAAGATGGTTTAGAAAGTTTTATAGAAAGGACCTGACTCCTTTACTGAACTGTATATGTTGAGGTTGACACTAGTTGTCTATTGATCTTCTTACTCCGTTGTAAACTAATCCTTATTTTATGAGTTCTTAAACTGATATAAGTTTGTGTTATATATGTTTATACTTTATTTGTTCTATCCTTCGTCCAAAAACGGATACGTTATTTCTTTTATAGTAGATTAAATTTTATATTGACGAATGACTGGGGGAAGGTAAATAAATATTATAGTGGAAATTTGTGTAATCCTGAGTATTGACAGTACTATAATTGAACAGATCATCAGTTCTTTAATCTTATACAGGTAAAAAAAGATAAAAGTTTCAAGGAGTTATTAGATATTATTTATCACTAAATATGAAGTGTCGGAATTTTTTAGTGATAGTTTTACAATTGGCGATAAGCAATTCTTTGATTTATTGGAACTCGGGTGACTAAAATTTCCTACATTGTGTTTCACACTTTACGTCTATATTTTCGGGCGTCTTAGAATTATTCCTTTACCGTCGGGTGAGGTCACAAGAACGGACCTCTTAGGGTCCTGCCCCCTCGGACCACCCGATGGCAGATGCCCCAGCGTGTCTCAGTCTGTGCTGACTTCGCTGAATCGTCGTCGTTGCGTTTCACCCTTTACGTCTATATTTTCGGCCGTCTTAGAATCATTGAATGTCGGAACCCTACTACAAAGGTCGTATGACATGTTCGAGTATCTCTAGACGGTGAAAAGAAGGAAATCGTTTAAGTAGACAGTCCATTTGAAGGTCCATCACGTCAAGTAGTCTTTATCGGTATAGAAAATTAATAGTAATTCCTAAATTTCGACTCAGTAGGATTCTTGCGACTGAGACGTTGAAAAACCTGAGTAATTTAACCCGTTTAAAGAATCAAAAAGGAAATAAATAACCCCCGTCCCCCGTACGGGGTATCGGACACCCTAGAATTGAGGAGTCGATTCCTAACTTTGACCCGGTACCGTCACTTTCGGGTCTTAAGATTGGTGATTTGGTGGTCCCTTGAGGATATAGTCCGTTTAAAGGATTTACAATCAGTACATTCTTTCGTACAAATTTAAGACCCGAAAGGACTGAAATTCCCCAAAATTTCTACAGACCATTTCGTTTTGTTATTTTTATTCTAACGGACACTTTGATGAAGTCCCAAAACTTTACCGTTTAGTAACTACAGGAAATGTAAAGTCTCAGGTCGAACTGTTTTAGAATCATAATTTTTGGTAAACGAATTATAAAAGTTATAGGAAGTACTCATCAGACTTTTGACTCTATTTTGTTGTTCGGTGTATTTCTTCACATTCGTGTTTTTTCCCCAAAGACTATGAGAAGAGTCGCGTAAACGTCCCTCTTCATGATAAACCAGTTCTGTTCCTCTTTATTATGTTGAAGGTTTTTTGGATCCCTTGTTCGTTTTATTCGGAATAGTTCTTTTATCATACTAGTTTTACAAGAAGTTGAAAGTTTTCTATGTTTCAAGTATCATCGAGAAACCACTATTGTATCTTCAGGCGTCAAGTGGTTCGTATAATCTTCGTACAAAGTCTCGTAGGTATTCGAACAAAAACAGGATGTCTTTTTGGTTCTCGTAACCACTCTTACGAATTAAATTTATTTGTAAATTGAACCGATATGTTTGAAATTAGTTCCTAGATAATGTGTCAAGACTTTCATGTCTCGTGGATTTAATAGAATTAGTGTATTTTTAGTTCAAATTAAAGTGGAACGGAAGTGAAATGACTTTTCTCATTCTATTGCATTAAGGAGTGGTCCGACGTTTCGAATCGTTTAGAGTAAATAGATCCTGGTGTTCGAAGGACCGTTATTGAGTTTAGAAATGTTAGGACCGTTGATACTTTGATATCGAGGTAATTAAATAGAAAATGGAAATTCGTTCTTTTGACCGTATGACTAAGAAAACTTTCTTTCAATGATAAGACTGTTACCGAACCAGTATCCAATTTGTGAGAAGTCTCTGAAGACCTTACTGATGAGAAATTCATACGAAAAGAGGAGTGTTACAGGTATACGGGGTGAATTCTGTATTTGTATCTGTTAAGGAAATCTATGTCTTTGTGACAAGTATGTGTCTTTCTCTATTTTCGTTCGTTATCGTTCGAGGTATGGTGGGTAAAGGAGGTGAGGTCAAAACAAAAATGTTTGACCAAACGTTCTTTTTGTTATGTTATCTTTGTTGACCAATTTTCTCGTATAATAATGATTCGAAATCTTTGAGATTCTGTGAAATGCTTCCGTTCTATAATAGTAGTAGTAGTTGTGTCGTTGAATACTAAATTCATGGTCGGATAAACCAAGGTAAAGAATTTAAAATAGGTCTCTTAGATATCGAAGATGTGTTAGATGAGAAAGTCTTATACTATTAATTCATATCAAAAATTCCATCAAGAACATGTTTTTTACATAGACAAGTCTTGTCTTTATTTTCGGAAGTTCTATCTCCCCTTTCCGACTTGTTAAGTTTAGCTTTCGCAAATTTTGGTCATAAATAATTCGTTGATAATATACAGTTCATGAGGAGTCTAAACTCCATATCTTGACTACTCCGGTCATTAAGTCCAGTCTATCCCATACCTCTATTATGTCACTACACATTTATCTTCCGTTCCAGAGGGTAGGAGTACCTCGAATTTAAGACCATCCCTTCTGTCTGTTAAAGTTTGGTGTTTATATTTCCATTTATTTTATAAAGTTGTCCCGATAGATGACTTTAACGAGGTGTATCGCGGACTCCCTCGAGTCCGACTTATAATAATCCAAATGGTCTCGTCATCACGCTGTCCGAAATCTTTTGTGTCGGATTGTAAGGGTCCTTGTGCGTCTAATGTTGACACGGAGAGTGTGACAGGAAGAATGGTCCGTAGAGAAGTAGACCTTACTGACCTGGAAGTGTCGGACATACCGAAGTAGGTCCTCAAAAAGGACGAGTAGGACGCCACTGACGACACAACATCCGATTTTTTTTTAAAAAATTTAGAGGGTAATTACACAGTAATCTTGAGAGCAGTTCGTTTAGACAATAAAAATATCCAGGTCGGTATCAAATGTAAATGTTTCGAAAGTGTATTCCAAGTAAGGTCAAGATGTAGAGTTCTGAGTAAATAGTTAAAAACTGTTGACTTGTCTCTCGACACGACAATGACTTCAATCATCGTATCTGACGACTTCCTCTTTTGATTGTCTATGTCTCTTAAAGAAGAGTCTTTGACTGAGTTGTAAGGACATCATCCAACAGAAGTTTCTTTATCTTCCACCATCAAATACCGACGGATACGAGACGACGACGACGATTCAGTGAAGTCAGCACAGGCTGAGACACGCTGGGGTGTCTGCCGTCGGGTGGTCCGAGGGGGTAGGGACCCTAAGAGGTCCGTTCTTGTGACCTCACCCAACGGTAAAGGAAGAGGTTACGTACTTCCACTTTTCACTTTCACTTCAGCGAATCGGCACAGGCTGAGGATCACTGCGGTACCTGACGTCGGATGGTCCCTAAAAGGTCCGTCCTCATGACCTCACCCCACGGTAACGGAAGAGGCCTCGGATACGAGACGATTATGTGAGATTTAGGTGGATCTTGTATTGGTTAGACACCACCAATTCGTCATATTGGGTTTAGAGATTTTCGAAGGAAAAAAGGATTTGATGGAAAGTAGACGTAGAATCAGATAAGAATCCTTCTGGTTCCTTGATCAAATGCTCTTGTGAATAGGAGAATCCGTTATATATTACTCCCTGATTTGTCGAATCTTTATTTTATCGATTTTGACAACTGCCACTGAACACCATCTTGTGGTACTTCTCATGTGAGGGAGTTCCTAGATGGCATGGTAAAGTTTATGTCTGTCGATGTCAATATTACCTGATTTACGTAGACATGTCAGAAGAAAAACGGTAGTCTTTTTAAACGAACGTTTTACTTAATCTAGATGGACACTTGTCTTAATTGGTGAGGTAGTGAATGCAACTTATTTGTGAGAAATGTGGAGACGATGTCGTCCCTCGTGTAATATTGATATTTACTACCGATAAAAATGTAGGAACCTTGGGTTGTGTAACGGTCTGTGTATTACCTACGAAGTATTTACAAGTGACAGACTTATTCATTCGACCAAAATCTAATGCAAAAATTATTTTTCGTTGATTTCTTAGTTGTCTACTTATTTGTTTAATACAATATGTGTATATTCCTTATAATGAGTTAGTATTCCTCACTTCATAACTATCTACGATACACTTGATGTTTTTCCAATAAATTCATTTTCTTTAGTGTGTACCTTCTGGTGTGTAACACACTGAGGTGACTATACTTTAATTCCGTATCGAGTCTCTACGACGTGCAAGTCCAGGTCTGGTGTCGTCTTTTCGTTATAACGTTATTTGACTCAGTGTATTTAAAAAGTCAAAGTATACAAATGTGACATGACATCAGATAATTCAGACGTTGTCGTAATACAGATTCATTTATTATATATACGGAATTAAATTTTTATTAAATAACGATTTTTGACGATTGGTGGTAGACTCGGAAGTCGTTTAAACACGACCACGTCCCAGAGTGAAACTACAACTACCGACGACTTCCAGTACCTCCGGACACCGTTAAAGAATTTTATTCTGTTATTATTTCAGATGGAGTACCTGACCGAACGAGAAAGTGCTTACTAAAGAGACATCGTACACTATCAGACTATGGTAAAATGGGTACCAAGTCAAGTCAAGTCAGCGCAGGCTGAGAAACGCTGGGGTACTTAACGTCGTATGGTCCGGAGGGACAGGTAGTGGTTAAGGCTCAAGTGGGTTTGGGTGCAGGTAGCTCAGTCACTACGGTAGGTCGGTAGAGTAGGAGACAACAGGGGAAGAGGAGGACGGGGGTTAGGGAGGGTCGTAGTCTCAGAAAAGGTTACTCAGTTGAGAAGCGTACTCCACCGGTTTCATGACCTCAAAGTCGAAATCGTAGTAAGGAAGGTTTCTCTCGAAGGGTTTAACCTCAGTCAACAGAGTTTGGGACACACGAATCATCGAGTCAGTACAGGTTGAGCAACCTGACATCGGACAGCCCGAGGAGACAGGTGCCCTGTGAGGTCCGTTCTTATAACCTCACCCAACGGTAAAGGAGGAGGTCCCCTAGAAGGGTTGGGTCCCTAGTTTGGACGGAGAGAACGTAGAGGATGTGACCGTCCACCTAAGAAATGGTGACACGGTGGACCCTTCGGGGAGTTTGACGGGACGACGTAAGTGATTCAAATGCATTATAAGACTTAGGACACGACGGTAAAAGTTGTCAGAAGTGTTGTAGAAGTGACCCCGCCTCAAGTAAAGTTCTTTGGTGAAATGAGTAAGTATGTTTCGTTGAGAAGTAGACAACTTCAATCTAGTCCTCTAAACCGTTAAGTATGGAAATCCGTCAGTGTAGAAATCCGAGGTGAAGACTAAGATCAAGAGAACAATAAAGGTGGTGTAGAAGTCAATGAAGGAGGTGACTTCAGAAGTTGGTTGGTTCCAGTAGGTACTCCTAACCTTAGGTGAAGAAGGTTTGAGGACACATACAACTAAAAAAACTGGAGAAGGGAACTTAGTGTTTGCAAGAATTATCGAAAGTCTTACCACTTAGGAAAGGTCTTCCAAAAGTTAAACGGATCTAGGTAGTTTCCTTAATAATAGACGTCGTCGATGTCGGAAGACTTCAGAAAAATAAACCGACGTGACCCAAAATCAACGCCGTACACCCTAGAAGTTAGAGACAACGTCGTACGCCCTAGAAATCGACACCGTTACACTTGAAAATCGACACCGTACTCTAAATCAAGGGACTGGTCCCTACCTTGACCCGGGGGAGTGACACTTACGGCTCAGAATCGGTGACCTGGTGGTCTTTTTAGGGACTCTACATAAAGAATTTATTATTCTGAACTTTAAGTTTTATTGAGGACTAGACACCCGATGTCTTACCTACAACACAATCGATCGTCCTTTTGTTATAAGTAGAGTGACATACAGAGGTAGTCTTAAGAACCCACAATCCATGCATTAGTTACTAATAATTATAAAACTTTCGTTAGGAAAGAAAAGACTCGTTGTCCAGAGTTGTCACTCGAATTTTGTAAGTCATTTCCTACAATATTTGTCTACGCGACATTAGGTCCGAAACGAAAAGGTAAATACCCGTGTCCGGGTATGAAGTATTCCTGGGATCCTAAAATCCTTATCATTTACTTATGACCGAAGTTGAATTTCAGTAGTCGACGTGATCGGGGATTGTTCAGTCGGACAACGACTTCGGTCTGTAACTGAAGAGAGGCCGACACTTTCAGGATGTACCATAACAGAAGGTTGTCTTCCGACAAAGCAGATGTTCCTTTTAGGAACGAATCACATCGGTAGCAATAATTAATAGAGTAGGTCTAGACGATCCATTGAACAATGTCGTAGATGTAGTCGTAAACGTCGAAGTGGAACGTAAGAATACCATACTTCTACCGAAGAAATGTATATGGAATTGGTTGAAGACGATTGAAGTTTGAAAAGAATACGTCGAAAGAATGGAGAGACCCGGAAGTGCCTTGACCTCTCCCGGAACGAGACTTAATCCGAAACCGATTTCTTTTACACTACCGACCAAACTAGTAGATGGGTCTGGTGAATTTGAAAGAGGTATGGTTGGTATTCCGTCAAAGTGGAAGGAAAGTAAGTACACAAGTGACCTCATCGTGAAAATTAAGGGAAGTCATTGAAAAGGAAATGTAAATGTTGAACCGATTGAAACCATGTTCTCCGATTCGAAAACTGTACAGAAGGAGTGACTCGACTTAGTAAAGATCGAAAACTAAAGTGAACTTGAGAAAGTTGAGAAGGAAAGTAAACTTGTGAATTCTCTGACGACGAAGACGACGATTCAGCGAAGTCAGCACAGGCTGAGACACGCTGGGGTATCTGCCGTCGGGTGGTCCGAGGGGACAGGGACCCTAAGAGGTCCGTTCTTGTGACCTCACCCAACGGTAAAGGAAGAGGTTACGTACTTTCACTTTTCACTTTCACTTCAGTGAGTCAGTACAGGCTGAGAAGTTCTGGGGTACCTGACGTCGGATGGTCCGAGGAGGCAGGTACCCTAAAAGGTCCGTTCTCATGACCTCACCCCACGGTAGCGGAAGAGGCTGAATTCTCTGATGACATCCCGTTAATTGACCGAATTAAAGTTCTATGAGAACATGGAGCCCCTTGACCCTCCGAGTTCTTTTCCCTCTCATTACCTCTTCTCGACCAGTCCCCCGTCACTCTTATGTGTGTGAATGGTTAATCAAACGTCTGAATGCATTCATGTCTAACACAGTGGATTTTGTTAGTGTTGACTAGTGGTATTGTTTGTACTATTACCTTTTCATACTTTATGACACTCTTAATGATTTTACGCTGTGTTTTTGTGTTTCACTCGTTTACGACAATCTTTTTACCGTGGTCTTTCTGAACGATCTACGTCCTAACGGTGTTTCAAAGTTAAGACCCCCTTTTTTTTAGGTCATTTCGTTTCGTGTTATTTTACTCCATATAAACGTAGGTCTTATCCTTTTAGTAGGTATCTTTGTCTTTCGTCTGACCACCAATGGTCCTCCCTCTCACCTACTCATTGACGAATTACTCATGTCCCAAAGGAAAAACCCACCATTTTTACAAAACTTTAACTCAAAGGGATCCCGTATGAAGAAGTATTCGTATTTATTTATAGTTTCTTTTTCAAGTTATAGAAAATATGACTTGTGATTGAGTGTGTTGTTTTGATTACCACATTTTACGACTGTTCCTCGTACACGTAAATTCCCAAGACTGAATTACTTTAAGTGATAAGTAGTACCCGATCAAGAGACTCTGGTTCGTTGTCAAACCGAGGAATAGAGACCTACGTTATCTAAACTGTTAATAATGTTAGTTGCCTAAAGTGATCCAAGTCTTTCGGTCGAAACTTTATTCGTCTTTAAAAATAACACTATTTTGTATGTGTAATCTTTACACATATTTTAAAAATAACACCATTTTATATGTGTAAAAATAACACCATTTTTAAACGGTAAAAGTAGTAAAAATTCTCACGTCAAGCCGTCGTAATTCATGCAAGTGTGACAACATGTCGGTGACGGTGGTAGGTAGAGGTCTCGAAAAAGTGGAAAGGTTTTCCTTTGAGACACTCGTTATTTGTCATTGAAGGGTAGGGGGGTGAGGGCGGGATCCGTTGATGGTGAAAGAGACAGATTCACGAACTGAAGAGATCCTGGAGTATATTCCCCTTAACCGTTTACCCCCGCTGAGAGATGAACACCACGAAGAGAGAATAACTTCTGATGCCCAAGATCCCGAGAACCGAATCGGCGGGTCCCTGTACACCTTCTACACCGTTAGAAGGGTCTCGTCCTTAGCTTGGACACAGGGGACGTAACCGTCCGTTTAAGAATTGGTGTAAGAATTGGTGATCTAGTGGTCCCTCTAGGTTTTAAAGGAAGAAAAACTCCAATTTATTATAAGGTAACACACATATATGGTAAAACAAATAGGTAAGTAGACGACTACTTATAAACCCATATCATGATGTAAAACCGATGACGCATATTAATATACCGTTTATTTTCGCACCAATATTTTTCCGACCCAATACGAGTCAGAGATTTAGTACAGGTCAAGAAACGGTAGGGTACCTGACATCAGGGAGACCGAGGAGACAGGTACCCTAAGAGGTCCGTTCTAATGACCTCACCCAACGGTAAAGGAAGAGGTCCCCTAGAAGGGTTGGGTCCCTCGCTTGGGTTTGTGTCCAAGACGTAACACAGAGGACGTAACCGTCCACCTAAGAAATAGTGACTCGGTAGACCCTTCGGGATAATTGTCTAATGTTTGTTAAGTTTTTATAAACATATCTTAACTGATCTGAGTCATTAGACATCCGGTTAATCGTTTTAAAAAGATAAAACATGGTTGACCCAAATTTTAATTATCTTTTCGTATATATGTTTTACATCTTTTATTTCTCTATTTCGATATTATTTCTTTACATGAAAATGTACAATGAACATTCTGTTACGTCGACCGATAAGATTTCCTTGTAGATCTACGGGAAGGACGGTTCGTACCCTGACTCGTTCAGTCAAATTGTACTTGTACTAAAGTGATATGTGTTTAATCCATTGGTTACTGGGGAGTGAGTATTTTCAGTAAATGTTTACTGAGACATGTGTCGTCAATATATATAGTCTCTTTTTACCTTTGTGATCTCAGTTCTAGTTTAATTGTAAACACTAATCCGGGGAAAATCGGGTGTGTAAGTTCGGTTTATCGGGAGTGTGGAGATGTCAATTTTCCACGTCTCTTTTGTTTCCAGTGATACTTGTATAGTGAATATTTTGATCAAGGGTAAGTTTGTTACACGAAAGTAAAGGAGAACGTCGTTTGTTCCTATTATCTTTATGAACATAGTAACAATACTCATTATTTCACTTTACTGTGGCTATTTCGAACTTTTAACGAATCGTGAATCATTATTCGTTAGGTGGATTCACAAGGGTAGTAATAATATAAGGGGTATCTATGGTCGTTAATAGATGTTGGTAGGATCTCTGAACAGCTAGAGAGGTGAGTATATCTACAAAAGTTCTATCTACATTAGTTTGTTACGTTACAATTAGTTGATGTTTTGCTTTTATTGTGTAGAGTGTTTCTATGTCTTAAAGTAATACAATTACTTTTGTGATAAAAATTTTACTGCCATTCTGTGTTTTATCGTTGACTTCATCCCTCTTGATTCGTACTACTTCCTTACCTTGTAGGTTTGTATATAAAATTATGGCCGTGGAGGTTAAAGTAATGGTTATTTAAAGGGGTCCTTAGGATACTACCGTGTGTGGTACTGGTAAATGAAGGGGGTCGAAATAGATGATCGTCGTGTGTAAGAAGAGGTGGATCTTTTAAGGATGAGTGACAGGAGTCTTAGAGTCAAGTGTACAATGAAGGACATTAGAGAGGGTATGAGGGGTTTGGAAGAGAGGAAAGTACCAGGGTGTCGTGACTTGACTGTCTGACAGGAGTCATGAGTCTGACATGATGTAATTCAAGGTATTCGCACAGAAGACGATCTGAGAAGTCAAGAAACTTTCGTACCCGATACAAAAGTCACAGGTCGTGTCACGTACTGTATTTTCTGTGTGTTCTACGTACTATTTAACTTGACTTGGGATCTAAAATCTTAACCCTTCCCGGTTTTCCCCTTGTAAACAAAAGTCTACGTTTTTCCTCTGAGTTTCTTCTTACTCACTAAACGGGTTCAGTGTCTCTGTCACCAACACTGTTCTGAATGATGAGTTCAAAAGAAAGGGTCATTTTAAGCACTCCTGTTATGTCCCACAGAGGAAGTGACAAGGTTTGACCAAGGAGTGCGTGTCTTGCCCCTATATATTCTCTAGGAGTTCATCCACGAAAAAATAATGTTTGTGATATTTACAGTTAGGTATTTACGACTCTTTGTCTGTTTACGATCAAATTAAAAACGTGGTAAGAATATAGTTAAGGGTTTATTCTTAAGTCTCTTTATTCGTCTTAGTGGAGCATGTCGTAGTATAATATACTTTCGTTATATACAGTTTGTAAAACGAAAAACCGTAATCACGTAAATTTCACGTCGGACAAAGGTCCGAATGTCCAAAAGTCTTCGGACAGATGTGTTTGACTTATCACTCTATTGATTTTGACTGTATGACATGTGGTTGTACGTTTTTATAATAAATATGTCATGTCCGATACAGTTTGCGATTATTTTACGTTCACTGTTGAACGGAAACACCTTTGATCTGTGTTCCTAAGTGTAAAACTCCTTCAAGTTCAAGTGGTCGGTTGTCGATGTGGTGCTAAACGACGGTCGTACCTCTCCGCGATTCCTCTTACGGAGGAAGGTCATTCATTTTCTGGACCTAAAATAGTTACCCCTTCAGTCATTTTCTCGGTCCCGCAGGTTACTTGTTTATAATTTCCTTTGTTCGTCAGAGAAAAAACAGAGAGTCTTAATTACCTATAGTCTATCATACTCAGGAAGGTCCTTTAAGTGGATTCGGTCAGGGATCTTAAGAGACTGTGTATGACGTTAGATTCTCCGGATACTCCGATTTTTTCCGGGCCCGTGATAATTCCTGGGAGGTCTTCCATAAAGAACGTGTTCTTTCCCTGTGCTTTCGTGATGGTCCGTGTTTCCACCTTGGCAGTCGTTCCCTCGTCGGAAACCCGCCCAGGGTTGCGTTGGAGACTCGGAGTCCGGGAGGCATGCGGGGGCAAGATCGGTCTGCGGGTCTGGGTCGTGATCTCTAGGGGAGTTCCGCCCCGTCACCGCTTGAGGTGAGTCTCCCGAGCGTCCGGGAATGACTGAGAGTCTCGATCCCTCGCTTATGTGGGGGAGTTTCTCGTTGCCGGTGCCGGTCCGCGGCGGCGTGGGGACTAGTGCCTAGCCGGGCGGACGCCGGAAGGGGCCGGACGGGGGGTTGGGCATCCGGTTCGGACCGACCATAATCGGGGCTGGGCCGACGACCCGGGGCTGAGGCGGACGTACCAAGGTTTGCCACCCTCGCTCGTCACCGATCCTTTTCCCAGTCGGGCCCCGGGCGGCGGGGAGTCGTGAGTGGTACCGCTGAGGGGATTCGGACGTCGAACTTCGTGGGTGGGGCGCGCCTCGGAGGGCGCCAGTCCACTGAGACGCCGGGGAGGTTCGGGGCGGGGGAGATCGAGGCGGAAGCGTGGGTCGTCTGCCGAAGAGCTAACCAGGGGGTTGAGGGCGCACAAATAACCAGGGACAGTGAAGTGCCGCCTGACTGCCTGGATCCGCGGTCGGTTAGAGAGGTGCTACACACTCTCCCGCCCCCGTTACGCCTCATGGCCCCTTCGAGAGCCGCCGTCCTTCCCCGTCGGCCTCTCTTTCCGTTATGATCTCAGAGAGGTCTTCCCTTCTCACCTCACTCACCTCGGTGGGGTCGTGTCAGTGAAAAACGGAACTGCACACATGAGCGTCGCGCGTGCGCGTCTTCCTACCGGTCCTAACCAAACGCCCCGTCAGCCTTGAAGATCAGGATTGGTTAGGTCCACGGCGTTCCGCCCCGCCGGGTCGGAATTAACCGATCGCGTCGTAAACACGCGCCCAAAGAAGACCAGAGTCGACACCCACAGCAAGATCAGGCGCGGTACCTCAGACCAGACTAGTCCGCAAATCGGGGCGCGGACCCGTAGCGGCTCGGCCTCCACGACTCCACTCAGGCCGACACGTGCGGGGTCATCGGGACGCGGGAGGAGTTTACCCCGGGGTACGAAAAGGGCGCGTTTCCGTCCTAAATCCGAGATGTAGTTCTTTTAGGATGGCCGTTATCCGAGACACTCGACCGGCCTCCCCGCTCGCCGGGGACCCTGGTCGATCGTAACACTCTACGTGCCACCACCCTTTCCCTCTCTCCGCCTCTTGAACCCAGCAAAGGGACTTTGAATGACTCTCACGCAAATGCCGTCTCCGTCTGCCCTATGTCTTGGGTTCCTTCCGTCACAGACCACCGGTGCTGTACGTCATTTGCTTTATCCTAACCACACGCCTCGGCGCCGGACACGGACGAAAATTAAATTTGTTTGTTTATTTTCTTGAAAGGTCTTTCGGAGCCTCCCCAACGACAAACGCGACTCTGAGCTAACTATCTTCGACGGTCGGTGCCCTTCTACACCCTTCTCCCGGGCTCGACCGTGTCGTTTGACATGTTTTCGGGCCTCTACCGTTCCCGGAAACGTTCTAGGTCCCAATCTTTATTTCATAAAGATTTATGAAATTTGACACCTCACGTCCTGAATTGAGACCTCCCGTCCCGATCCGGCCCACGGACCCGACACCTAATCAACTCCCTTCCCTTCCTCGTAAAGAATTTTCTGTCCTTCATACCGGAAGACGTGAGAATTAGTAAATCTTGTCACCAAGACTTTCACATCAGGGACCTGGTCGTCGTAGTTATAAAAGAACAGTGAATCATCTTTACGTGTAAGAACCCGGGGTAAGATCCGGATGGCTAGTCTTTGAACCCTGAACAAAAGTGTGCGAGGTTCCACTGACAGTATCTGTAATTCAAACTCTTGATGACTAAATTTCCTTCCTCCTTGGGACCAAAGTGGACGGACGGAGACAGACGGTATCAAGTACGAACAAGGTCATTACCTTCCGACTTTCTTCCCAACCGGAAAAAACTTCCTAAAGTTCTTGAATTAAGAAGGACTTTCCTAACCTCGTGTCACTACAAGCCTCACTCCCCCAAACAAGACAGAACATTTTGGGACAGGAGAGAGTTTCCTACACTCAAAGTAAGGGTCGGGGTTTTTCTCACACCCAGTCTTACTTCAGGTGGTCCGACTTAAATAACGAATGGTTTCATAACCCGTTTGAAGACTTTTTCTTTCTCAAAATCACTTACACAACGAATCCTTTCGCCTCCTCATGAACGCTGACAGGGTACACTTCACACGACCAGACAGACGTGCTTGGTGTCTTTGGTCGTTACGTCAGTACACGGACCTGGAACGTCGAAGGACGTACTTCACGGGGAACCTGTCCCATTCATCCAGGGTGACTTACAGACTTATGAGACCACACTGTGACTTCAAATTAGTATACAAAAGTAGAGACCAACATAATCAGGGACAATGTTGAGACAAAATCTTAAAAGTAGATCTTATACATCTTATACAATGACATCTACTTCAAATCTTGGTAACACAGTTCAACGTCTTTTTTTGAAAAAACGTTACTAGAGAAATGAGAAATGATGCATGAAAGGGACTCGTGAAGAAAGGAATATGTTTCCGTAGATAGTTTGACGGTGATCGTAGTAGGAGGATTTAGTGATATTTATGAAATTTATGGTAACATAATAAAAAGAAGGTTACAGTGTCACTAACTCTCGGTTCGATACCGTTCTGAGTGTACAACTCTGGTCTAGAGTCGTGGTGGTCAATGATCAAGACACTCAGAGAACAAAGGAGTAGACAGTTCACCCCATTCTCCATAGGTAAACCTCTTCTGAGAACTCTCAGGGAACCTGACGTTCCTCTAGGTTAGTCAGGTAAGACTTCCTCTAGTCGGGACCCTAAAGAAACCTTCCTTACTACGATTTCGACTTTGAGGTCATGAAACCGGTGGAGTACGCTTCTCGACTGAGTAACCTTTTCTGAAACTACGACCCTCCCTAACTCCCGTCCTCTTCCCCTGCTGTCTCCTACTCTACCGACCTACGTAGTGACTGAGCTACCTGCACTTAGACTCACTTGAGGCCCTCAACCACTACCTGTCCCTCCGGACCGCACGACTAAGTACCCCAGGGTTTCTCAGCCCGTGCTGACTCGCTGACTTGACTTGACTAAAGTGACCTATTAACATTCCTTCTTTGTTACATGATATACATCGTGAGAATTGTGTCACGGATAGTGTGTATTCGTAGTACGATGTGACTATTTTACCACCGTAACATTTGTGGTAACTGAAGGTTACCCAACCGAGCGGTAATGGTAGTTTGAGAGGTCGGAGAGAACTAGGGACGATTGGAGTTCGATGTCATAAGTGAATTGTCCGGTACGTGAAATTACTGACTGAAACATTTACGTGACGGAAAAAAAAAAAAAATTTGGACCCTACAAGAAGATCGTTCGAGGACAAACAGAATTTTACTGGAGTGAAACGACAGTGTAGGAAATAATTCGAAAAGAAGGGGTCCGTCTCAACCACAGGGAGTCAGCAGCAGGGAGGACAAAGAGAGGGTCAGAGGCAGAGGACAGGGAAAACGTGTGTGAGTGGGAGGGTGATGAGGGTGTGCGGTGAGGGTGACGAAGGGAGCAAGCAAAAAGGTTACCTAATGTTTAACCGTGGAAACAATTTTATTCATTGGTATATACATAGAAGAGACAAAAAATTAAGTACCTGAAGAGTGCACTGTGATCACCATTTCTTAGGTGGACGGTCACGTCCTGCGTGTTCTCTGTACCCAAGAGAGGGACCCAACCTTTATAAGGGACCCCATCTTTTACCATGGGATCAGGTCATAAGAACGGACCTTTTAATGTACCCGTCTCCTTGGACCGTCAGGTACCCGGACCGATGTCAGGTACCCTGGAGTTTCTCAGTCTGTGTTGACTCACACGTGTGTACGTGCGCACACGTGTGTGTGTGTGCGTAAAAATCAAGTGTCGAGCCGTAACCATCATAATACAACATAAAATTTAATAGACGTGTGTGTACACTGTACTGACGGAAAGATATCTATACTCGATAACGTTCGTGATCAATTGAACAGACTGTACCAATGACTAAAACTCATTTACTTCGATTTGGAAATCCATCTCACTGAACGGTGTCTTTATTAATTAAAACTTTTCAACTGAATAATTTGTTCACAATTTCCATGATTATATCTCGTGAATGCTAAAAATACTAAGTAAAGAAAAAGGAAAGTTTCCGAATGAATTAATTTGAAAGACCGAACTTGTTCTTCTACATAGTCTCAACAGAATTTAGCAAACTCACAAATAACCCGGACTTGAGTTTATAACCTTATTCTCTGAATCGTCATGTCAAATCGACGTGTCTTCGTCACTTGAACCGAAGTTTCTATGACGTTTCCATACTCCGTATATTAATTTTGAGTCATGACTATGCATTTAACTTTCATAGGTTACAGGACCATTAAAAGTCAAATTTTTTATTAATTGTACGACTTCACTGTCTTACATAAAGAAAATGTAAATTTCACTGTGTAAATACTCAAACATAAACGTAAAAGTCAGGGAAACTTTGTTATAAAAGATTGTTTATTGAGACACTTGTGACGAAAATGAGTCGATACTCAGGTCAGAAGGTGTTTGTGTCGTCCACCTAGAACTGAATAGGTCCGGCGAAAAGTGGTGACGACGGGACGAAAGTCGAACGTTCATTCACAAGGAAAATGGCAAGTCATTTCAGACATTAAATATTTATTTAAAGAGTAAGGGTTTCTTATGAAGATTAAATCAACTAAAGCTGAGTTTCGTATAAAAGGATTTATTGTTATCACCGGTTCACTGGGCTCAGAGTCAAATAGGGTGTTGTCTAGACTGTCGATCCTTAATCACAACGGACTTCCGATGAACGGTTATATATTCGACCCATTAGACTAAAGTCTCAGACGGAAAAAATTTAGCACTTTAGACAGTAATTTTATCGTAAATCAACACTAAAAGTCAGTGTAAAAACTTAACAACTAATGTTGAGAAAAAGTTCATTAAAGATTTTGTCAAGTTATTATTTAAGAATTAAACTTAGAAACCCCAATAGATATACATATGACTGACTTTACAATGGGACCTTTATAACCATTAACGACAGAAGTAGATTTCAACAGAACAAAATAGAACGATCTTTTGAGGAGTCTTTTGTTTTAATCAACCGACAACCTGTTATCCAAAAAAATGATGGATTGGTGATTAAAACTACACAAACCGAGGTAATCGATGATAATCACTAATTAACCGGAATTATCTTTTACGGGAAATTAAGTTATGTTGATATACCTTCCTTGTACCGATAATATCCTTTGTTATACCTGTCTAAATGAAAACTTTGGTTCAAAGTGACTCGTTTTTTTCTAAGTTTATCCAGACAATAGACTTTATTCTTCGAGTGAAACATAAAAAGTAATCACCAACAACACTTAACAATAATCCCTTCTTCAAAAACCTCCACTCTCACCAAATATAAGGACATCATCGTATTTATATTCGTAGAACACAATTTCACTTAATTTATAAAATTGTACGACATTAACGGTGAGTCGTTTAATCAATTATAGACTCTAAATGATCTTTCTCAAGATATTCCGTACTTCGCGATGTCATCTACAGAAATACACAGGACAAACCATGTATTGTCTATTGCACATATAAAATTAAGAGCGTCATGTTACTTATTGATTTATTTATCGAAATTTTCCATTCAAATGTACTAAAAATCGATTACTATATACACACTTCATTTCCCTTTTAATTTGTCTACCCTCGAGAAGTATTTCGGACTCACCTTTCCTTTATTCAACTATTGACCAACCAGTTTTTTCTATTGTCATGACTAGAATTCTTGACGTTAAATAGTTTAAGAAAACATCCTAAGATTTCCATTTCCACCTGTCTTTATTTTACCGTCGGTGTAGACCTCATTTTTTCCGGTATAAACTAGCTGAGACATTTGTCAATCTTTTCTAACCCGTCGTCTAGCTGTCACTCATTAAGTAAGGTACAAAGTCCTTACACAGTGAACTTTTACATTTGGACGACCATTTTCAATTTATAAAAGTTTGGACGTTTGATCGAGGAAAGATAAATGATAGTCAAGTCAAGTCAGCGAGTCAACACAGGTTGAGAAACACTGGGGTACTTAGCGTCGTACGGTCCGGAGGGACAGGTAGTGGTCGAGGGCCTCAAGTCAGTTTGAGTTGCAGGTAACTCAGTCACTACGGTAGGTCGGTAGAGTAGGAGACAGCAGGGGAAAAGGAGGACGGGGGTTAGAGAGGGTTGTAGTCTCATAAAAGGTTACTCAGTTGAGAAACGTACTCCACCGGTTTCATGACCTCAAAGTCGAAATCGTAGTAAGGAAGGTTTCTTGTGGGTCCCGACTAGAGGAAGTCTTACCTGACCAACCTAGAGGAACGTCAGGTTCCCTGAGAGTCCTCAAAAGAGGTTGTGGCGTCAAGTTTTCGTAGTTAAGAAGTAGTGAGTCGAAAGAAGTATCAGGTTGAGAGTGTAGGTATGCACTGGTGACCTTTTTGGTATCGGAACTGATCGGCCTGGGAACAACCGTTTCATTACAGAGACGAAAAGTTATACGACAGATCCAACGAGTATTGAAAAGAGGGTTCCTCTTTCGCAGTTTGAACGTCTGATCGAGGAAAGATAAATGATATCTACTCTAGTTCAAAATCATTCTTTTAATGACAAATAAAAGTCATCGTTTTAATGACAAACAAAAGTTTATTTATCGAATTATCGACAAATAAATCGAATTATTGATTTTTGTTGTTATTCACGACATTAAGGCATTTAAGTACGGGTCTCTCATCTAAGAGGGAAAGCTTTAGACTGTTCTTTTCGGTTTCTTTTCTATCGTTCTATTAAGGGGAAGAGGAATAGGATCATGAACCGGTAAACGCTATAGATTAAAAATAAAGACTAGGTTTTATATGGGGTTTTGACTTTAAATTTTAACCTCTTTTTACTTGAGTCTACTATATATATATATATATATAAAAAAAAAAGGGGGGGATTTCCTCTTGGACCTCTAAGTCGATGAGGTGGTGTCTTCTTTTTCTTCTGTCACTAACTTGGAAGTCGTTTCCCACTCCGTATAATTATGATCTGTTTTTAACTTTAAACATGTTGTCCTAATCACATGCTACCTAAATCACGTCACTTATCGGGAAACGACGACATCGTCGAACGGAATTGTTCTCAGTCTAAGATGTAAACATCGTTCTACCTACCTGGATCTTTAATAGTATGATTTGTTTTATTCAGTCTATTTATGGTTACTATACAGGAAATATCTACCTTAGCTTTTATACTGTGTTTACTTAAATAAATACTTTGTCTGTCTGAATGTCTGTGTCTCTTGTCTGAACACCAACGGTTCCCCTTTCTCCACGTCCTCTCCCAACCTAACCCTCAAACACTGATAGTCTACGTTTGATATATATTTCCTACCTATTTGTTGTTCCAGGATTACATATCGTCCATATCATCCCTTGATATAAGTCACAGGACACCATTCGGTATTACCTTTTCTTATACCTTTTCACACATACATATATATACACACACACACACACACACACATTGACTTAGTGAAGTAACATGTGGTCTTTGATAGTGTTGTAACATTTAGTTGATATGAAGTAAATTTTTGTCTCAGTTTAAAATCGATTTAAGACAGTCAATTAGTAACTATTATGGTCAAAAAGTTCGTCATCAAATGTGTTCATGACACATTAATTCTTATAAAGACTTCCCGGTTATTTGTGTACTTTTCTACGAGTTATAGTGATTAATAATCTTCTTTCTTTCACAATCAACGAGTCAATACAGGTTGAGACAAACTGGGGGACCTGACATCGGGTGGTCAGAGGAGACAGGTACCCTAAGAGGTCCATTCTCATGACTTCACTCGCCGGTAAAGGAGGAGGTCCCCTAGAAGGGTTGGGTCCCTACTTCGGCCCAGAGGGTGTAACATCCGTCTAAGAAATGGTAGACTCGGTGGTCCCTTAGTTTTGAAGTCACTCCATAGTGGAGGACGATCAGTCTTACCGGTAGTAGTTTTTTAGATGTCTGTTATCTACCATCGCACCCACACCTCTTCTCCCTTAGGATGTGACAACCACCCCGACATTTGACTATGTCGGTAATACCTCTTATCATACCACTAAGGAATTTTTCGGTACTTATTTAGATGGTATACTGGGTCGTCGGGGTGACAACCCGTATATGAGGAGACTCTTTTGGTATTAACTTGCTCCGTGTACATGGCGTCACAACTATCCTCGCAACAAATGTTATCGATCCTGCACCTTCGTTGAATCTACAGGTAGCTGTCTAGTTATTTCTACACCACACACACATATATATATGTGTATATGTACGTTACCTTATAATGAGTCGGTACTTTTTCATGTGTAAACTCAGTGAACACTCCACCTACTTGGATCTCAGACAATATGTCTCACTTGATTCAGTCTCTTTTTGTTTATATCATAGTCAAGTCAGTGAGTCAGTACAGACTGAGAAACGTTGGGGTACCTGACGTCGTACGATCCGAAGGGACAGGTAGTGGTTGAGGACCGCGAATGAGTTTGAGTTCAGGTAGCTCAACCATTACAGTAAAATTTCGTATATATGCCTTAAATCTTTATACTAACTACTCGGAACGTCCCTTCCTAACCTCTGTGTCTACATCTCCTGTGTCAGTCCCTCCCTCTCTCATCCTGCTCACCTCTTTCATTGTAGTTGTATCCATGTGATAGTGCACATTCCACCTATCGACCTTTCTTCAACGACACATCGGGTCCTTCGAGTCAGACCACAAGACACTACTGGACCTCCCTACCCTACCCCCCTCCCCTCCCTCCGATCCCTTCCCTCCCGTACATACATATTAATACTGACTAAACGTAACAACATACCGTCTTTAGTTGTGTTGTGACATTTTTCAAAAAAGAATTATAAATTTAAATTTTTTATCTTCTTTTTTATGTAGACTTCTGTTTGACAAATCCAAGTTTAGGACGAAATAGTGGATGACCGAGACACTTGGAGTTAAAGGATTAGATATTTTATACTAATTACAATCGTGGATAAAGTATCTTAACACCACTTCTGACTTCCTCTATTATTGTTAATTTCACGAACCAAGTTCCGAACTATTTACAATTGATAGTAGTTCTTCAGAACTTGACGAACCTCATATTCCCTCTCACTTTTTGACTACACAATTGAAGACAAAGGTAAAAAGTAACATCATAGAATAAGGGACAATGGAATTAATTCTATCTGTAAAATTTCATTTATTCGAGCGAAGAAAGAATGAGTAAATATTGTATTCCTCAAACTTTGTAATTTTTTTTGAAAAAGAGAACATCTTTACCTCTTACATCATCTCTGGGATGTATTTGGCGTCTTTCCACTTCTAGACTGTGTTCTAATACTTCTTACCTTTTCCTTGTAAAACCTTTTACGACGGTCTCGTGTCTTCCGACGTTGTGTCACTAAAGTCGAAGGTCTGACTGAACACGACGTTTGGTCGTCACGTGGACGGTGGAGTTCCTTTTACACTCCTGAAACCTTTAAACACATTTGAAAATTTTGTTTCTAGGATAAGAATTGTCGTTTCTTCGGTCGGAACCCCGAGTCGTCCTACCGAGACTATTACCCGTCGTTTAAGTAATCTAGTTGGTGTCACGGACCAACTGAGTCGGAACCGAGGGGTGTCCAGACGTGAGACGTTTTACATTAACTTCGGTGAAACGAAAAAACAAAACAAAATTCGTTTTCTGTCAGCAGACGGGATAGGTATTATACTTTAAGTCCGACTTACCTCAGATTTCTAAAATGAATCCAAAAACACATTTAGAGAACCAAACTTATTTAGGTATATACCATGTTAGAATTCAATTATTGATAATAAAAATATACGTAAGTTTCACATGCACAATAGTCAGACCCTCTTAAGAACACTACGGTTTTCGACAGAGGAGATTGCCCTTTTTTCTGAGTCGGTCCAACGACTTGACTTGGTATGACGAGGGGTCTCGTGTTTGAGAACTTAGTCCGAAAGACCCAAATTTTGGGACGAGTCGAGAATGGTGGACACTTTGGAACTTGTTCAATAAATCGAAGAAATAGCAAGTAGGCCAATAGGGATATCGGGTCTATCATTTCTTAGACGGACGTTACGTCCAAGCTAGGGACCCAGTCCTTCTAGGGGACCTCTTCTTTTACCATTAGGTGAGGTCACAAGAACGGACCTCTTAGGGTGCCTGTCTCCTCGGACCACCCGATGTCAGGTACCCCAGTGTTTCTCGACCAGTACCGATTCACTGATTGTGTGTAGGAAGTAGATATTCATCCTTATTTTCTCTACAGATGGAGTATCATATTAACCTCCTCATAGACTCGGTTATGAACATTTCGTAAATCACGTCGAGGACCATTTTCATAAATCATTCATAATTTTATATCTTTCTTTGTGAATATCTCCAGAGTGTATTAATATATAATCGTAGTATAATTTTTTAATTCTTTGTTTGGTTCCACACTGTTGTACCTACCTGGATCTCTCACAATTTGATTCACTTCATTCAGTCTCTTTCCTTTTATGGTATACGAGAGTGTACACCTTAGATTTTTGTTTGTCTTTGTCTGAACCTATGTCTCTCGTTTAGCCACCAACGGTCTCCCCTTCCTCCCAGCTCTCTTACTCACTTTATCTACTCCCTCTAATTTTCCATGTTCGATACACAATATTTATTCAGTACCCCTACGTTACATATCGTATTCCTCATACCAATTATTACATTAGTGACACACTACTGTTTACCGTTGACTGACCACCAGTAAAGTATTGCATATCTTTATAGTTCAGTGATATAACATGTGGACTTTGTATATATATATACAACATTTAGTTAATGTGAAATTTTTTCCCTCTGGTTCTAAATAAAAGAAACGATAGATGTATGACTTTTTATATTGGAATGATTTATGATGAGTAAAATGTTGATACCTTTTCCTTTGGATAAATCCTACCATAGTCATTATTATCAACAACGAAAGATAAAGGATATTTATTCCATATTATGGACGATGTATCTTGTCTTCATCGATTTTCTCACTAAAAAAAGGGGGTCGGGGAAAATTAAGATTTGTGAATCGTTCGACAACCCCAATTTCCGGTACTAGTTTACTAAGGTTCTGTCCATATTATAGGGTGTCGGGACACCATCTACCCTTACTTACACTCGAAACCTTGGTGTACGTCAATACAAATTTAAGACTGAAACGGTGATTATCTGATTCCTTTAAAGTGTTGGAATGACTCGAAGTCAAAGGAACAAACTTTTTATATAATAGATGGAACACTCTTAACTTCCATTACAAACATTTCACACACTATGAATCTTCCGTAAGTGATTTATCATGAAGACAATAATGAAACTAGATTTTACCCACTCAAAAAAGGAGTAAATAAAATTCTTCCATACATTAGACCAAAACCACGGTTCTAAATCTAAGATCGAAACGTAGTTTTAATTTCGTGTGAGTAATTTTTTTTTTTTAACACCATTTTATGTATACAGCAAAGGATAGAATTGTCCATTCAGTTATACCAGTCGTTACGACGTCACGAAGGGGCCACCGAGTCACCATTTCCTAGACGGACGGTTACGTCCACTATTCCAAGCTAGGGACCCAACCCTTCTAGGGGACCTCTTCCTTTACCGTTGGGGAAGGTCATAAGAACGGACCCTTTAGGGTACCTGTCTCCTCGTACAACCCGACGTCAGGTACCCCAGTGTGTTCTCAGTCTACGTTAAATCACTGATTTGTTTTTTTGTCATCACACATCATGTCAGTGTAATACACTAGAGGTCTTGAGAAGTGGGGTCTCTCGACTGAGATGAGAGCTTTGGGTAATTGTTGAGGGTAAGGAGGGAGGGAGTCGGAGTCTGTTGGTGGTAAGATGGAGACTTAAACTGATTAGGTCGATCTTAGAAGTAGATTCACCTTAATCTGTCATAAAAAACCACACAAAAAAAAGTGAATCGTATGACAGGAACTCCAAGTAGGCATAACACCGTATACAGTCTTAAAGAAAGGAAAAACTCCGATTAAAAGGTAACACACCTATATGGTGTGGCACAAATAGGTAAATAGACAGTTACTTGTGCATCCAACGAAAGTGGAGAACCGACAACGCTTATCACGACGATATCTACACACACACACACATATATATCACAAAGAACCTCTGGGACGAAAGATAAGAAAACCCGTAAATGGGTCTTACGATCCAGTAGATTAAGATAAATTTTTAAAAACTCCTTGGTGGTATGAAAAAGGTACCGTTGACGTAGTATAATGTAAGGGTGGTTGTCACGCGTCCTCAAGGTTAAAGAGGTGTAGGAACGGTTGTGAATAAAAGACGAAAAAAAAGAAAAAACCAGTCATCGGTAGGATTTAACCATACTCCACCATAGAGTGACACCAAAACTAAACGTAAGGGGACTACTGATCACTCGTGAAAAAGTACTCGAATAACCGGTGAATCCTTTTACAGACAACTTTAGGAACGGATAAAAAAGATACCTAAAAACAACGACAACTCAACAAGAAATATATCACATTTATAATTCGGAGATAAATTTTTTACTAACGTTTATAAAAGAAGGCAAGGATTCCAACGGAAAAGTGACAATTAAAGTACTCTTATTTAGAATCATGATAAACACTGGAAAGAATACGGAATTTTCGTTTGTTACCATTAATAAAACTAATAGACCATCTTATTCTATTAGTTTGGTTCTTATTCAAAAGCAATAAACAAAACAAAAGAAAAAAAATTTAAATAAAAATTAACCTCCTATTAACGAAATGTTAAAACACAACCAAAGACGGTATGTAGTTTTACTTAGTGGAAAGTTGATAATCCAACCACGTTTTCATTAACGCCAAAAAAATAACAACTTTAAAACGACAAACTATAACCTTATGTAAGAATTTATTTACACCAATACAATGTATAATAAAATTACGTGTAAAGAACGAAATACAAAAAAAAAAAAAACGATTACTGTGATCGACAAATAAAATACAAATAAAAATTAATACCTTTACTACAATCTGTTTTACGTTTAAACTCGTTAAAAGAATGGGCTCAAGTTTTACCCAAAATTTCATCACCTCTATTGAGCGTTGTAGTTGTTACGTAAACCGGGCCCTTGACGATTCCTTGTATATCACGTCACCACCAAGTTCTTTAAAACGTTTCCTCTGCTCTCGGAACTTATACTTCTCGTATCACCGACCGGTAACCTTCAACTGTCAGTGGTTAACTGTCGGTAGTAACTTCGACTAGACGAATGTTGATGTGTCCTTCAACGACTTCTTAAGTTGTAGCTGGTAAGATACCAGTAAATCGTAGATTTCGTTTAACCTTTCCACTTTTTCGAGTTATTCACCCACGGAGTACTCGATTGGTGTTTATTTTTCTTTAGTAGTAAAACTTGACAACAAAAGAGAATAAGACATGTTGTTGTTACTTGGTAAAGAGTTGACCTAACACCGTACGGTGTTTTTCACCTAAAATATACTGTAGGTCACTGCTAGTCGAGTCACCAACCTGGTTCTTCCTCGAGGTTTCGTGAAAGGTTTCGGTTTGAACGTGGTTTTTTACGAGTACCAGTGACTAACCACCAGACGACGGTCAGACTAGGTGATGTCGAAAAACTTAGGGTCGTTTTGGTAATGTAGACTCTTCGTCCAGCTACTCTACGTGGTTTTTGATGTTGGCGAACGTCGACTGTAGCCAGTTCTCTTTCCTGGGTTAAGAAGAGGTGTTGTCACGGGGTGGCGTGTAGTGTGTTGGTTGTGAAGTTTTTAACTTGTTCTGACTCTTGTTCTACCGTCTCCTCATCCACCACACCTCATGTAGAGAGAGGTGCCTATGTAGTCCTTATGTGGAAGTATGTGTCTTCACGTACGTCTGGTGGTCGACTCTCACCTGTCCTCATGGACCGGTCGCCTTTTCTTATATATCTTGGTGCGTTTTGAGTCATCCTACTTCCCTGACCCCCTTTTTACCTTCACAATCATCCTAACCTGGACGGGAGTCGTCCACCCCCTTGATTTCGTCCCCAGGTTAGGAGTGTAGCCCCGTTAACAGACTCAGTCTTCTCTTTGTAAATTCCGACTCTCACTTTGTCAACTAGACACCGGTGGATTTACCTTACTCTTAGTATTAGGAACGGTGTCGGTGTGTATGGGGTCTGTCCTTGCGATCAGGGGACCTTCCACGTCACCGACCCTCGACCTCAAATACCTAACACCGTGTTAGGGTCTCGATCCCGATGACAACTGACCTCTCTACCTAACTTCCCTACACTCCCTCCTCTAGTACCACCCTTTACGGTCACCTCCTTTCGGTCCGTCGATACCTTCGTTCCAGTATGACGACTCGGTGCACATCCCCCACCTCGGTAGTCGTATCAGAGAGAGAGGGGTGTAAGGTCGTAACCATCGACTTGTTATGGTTCCGACCGGGTAGTTTGCGAACTGTGAGACTTGATGTCTCATCCTGGGGTCGGTCCCCCTGGGGAGATACACGGACTACACGACTTGTTGTCTCTTTCTGGGGTCCGTTCCCTGGGAAGATTCACGGACTTACCTATCTCGATACCTTTTTCTGACCGTTTCTCCGGAAGACTAGTGGCCGATGTTCTCCGAATTTTTTTCTGAGACTAACTATCCCGGTATTGAGAATACGACCTCCGTCAGGTGCACGGACGTGTGAACCGTGGTGGTCCCAAGGGCGTTCGGTTCGTTGACGTGGTGGAAGTACCAGTTGAGAGTGACCCCGTCTCGACGGTTTCCGTTTTTTTAGAACACAGATACACGCGTCCCAGCGAAGCCAGTACAGGTTGAGAGACGCTGCGACATCTGACACCGGACGGTCCGAAGGTGTTTGATGACCTGGTTGGAATCCTCCCGTCTTTGGTTTTCCTTCTTTCTTTAATTGGAAGAAGTTCCTTTCTTAAGTTGAAAGGAACTTCGGACCCTTTTCCTCTGGAGTTTGTGTCATTCAACTTTTTTTTCTTTCTTTTCCGTCTCTTTATGATGTGTTTATTTCCTTGTTTGATATTTGTGTCTTCAGGTTTATTTACTTCTCCTTTATCCGTTTGATGGACTTTGTCTTAAGTCTTATTATTATCATTTATCATTTCTACTACTTTTTGGAACTTTTGTTTTTACCTCTTTTACGTTCTTAGTTACTTGTTTCTGGACCTTTTTAATTTCTTATTTGTATGTCTCTGTTCGTTGTGTTAATGACTTTAATTTTCATGAGATCTTCCCTAGTTATCGTCTTATAGACTTCGTCTTCTTGCTTAGTCACTCGACCTTCTATTTTACCTTCTATTTCTTCTTCTATTGAAGACGTCCCGTCTTATTTCATTTTTCTTACTTTTTTTTTTGTTCCTATCGGAGTCTCTGGAGACCCTGTTATAGTTTACGTGGTTGTAAAATTAATATCCCCAGGGTCTTTAGGGTACCTACCTCCTCGGACCATCCGACACCAGGTACCCCAGCGATTCTCTCACTGAAGTGAAAGTGAAAGTACGTAACCTCTTCCTTTACCGTTGGGTGAGGTCACAAGAACGGACCTCTTAGGGTCCCCGCCCCCCTCAGACCACCCGACTACAGATACCCCAGCGTGTCTCAGCCTGTACTGACTTCACTGAATCGTCGTCTTCTTCCTCTCTTTTTCTTTCCCATACTCTTTTAAAAGCTTCGCTAATATCAACTTTTAAAGGGGTTGTACCTTTTCTTTTATCAGTTAGTTCAGGTTCTCCGTGTTTCTCAGGGTATGTCCTATTTGGGTACCTCTTTGTGTGGTTCTGTGAATGACTAGTTTGTTTCTGGTTTGTGTTTCTTTCTTATAATTTTCGTCGTTCTTTCTTCGTTTCTCATTGTATGTTCCCTTTGAGATATACGAATTGTCGACTAGAAAATCGTCTTTGAGACGTCCGGTCCTCCCTTACCGTCCTATATAAATTTTATGAATTTCCCTTTTTAGATGTTGGTTCTAATGACATGGCCGTTCCTAGAGTAAATTTTAACTACGTCTTTATTTTTCGAAAAGTCTGTTCGTTTTCAATTCTATTAAGTTTGGTTTGGTCGAAATGTTGTGTACAATTTCCCTGAATATATCAGTTCTTTTTGTTCTCTTCTTTTTTGTAGATGTCTTCGTGGGGTTTGTTAATTCTTTTACCGTTGTACTTGTATATATAGTTATTAATGAAATTCACATTTACCTAATTTACGAAGTTGGTTTTCTACGTTCGACCGACTTATCTATGTCTTTGTTCTGGGTAAATATTCACGACAGGTGTTCTTTGGGTGAAGTCTGGATTTCTGTGTATATCTGACTTTTACTCTCCTACCTTTTATATAAGGTACGTTTGCCCTTCGTTTTCTTTCGACCTCCTCGTTAGAAGTATAGTCTGTTTTATGTGGAATTTCTTCTAATGTTCTCTATTCCTTCCTGTGATGTATTACTAGTTCCCTAGTTAGGTTCTCCTTCTGTATTGTTAACATTTATAGCTACACGTGGGTGGTATCCTCGTGGAGTTATGTATTCTGTTTGTGATTGTCTGTATTTTCCTGTGTCCTTCTCATCTGAAATTGTGGGATGCGTGTGGTTACCTGTCTAGTAGTTTTGTCTTTTAATTATTCCTTTGTGTTCAGAATTTACTATGTAATCTACTCGACCTAGAGTAGCTGTAGAAGTCCTGTAAGGTAGGTTTACGTCTTCTCATGTGTAAGAAGAGTTCACGTGTACCTTGTAAGAGGTCCTCTCTGGTGTAGAACCCAGTGTTTAGTTTGGAGTCATTTAAATTCTTTTAACTTTAACATAGTCCGTAGAAGGGGTTGGTGTTACGATACTCTGATCTATAGTTAATGTTCGTTTTTTGACGTACTTTGTGTTTGTGTACCTCTAATTTGTTGTGCAAAGATTTATTGGTTGTCCGATGACTTCTTTAGTTTTCCCTTTAATTTTTTTAAGATCTTTGTTTACTGTTACTTTTGTGTCGTTGAGTTTCGGACACCCTACGTCGTTTTCGTCAAGATTCTCCCTTCAAATGTCGTTATGGTAAGATGGAGTTCTTTGTTCTTTTTGTAACTTATCTGTTGGATTGAAGTGGGGATTTTGTTGACCTTTTTCTTGTTTTTTCGGGGTTTTAATCATCTCCCTTTCTTTAGTATTTCTAGGTTCGTCTTTATTTACTTTTTCTTTACTTTCTGTGTTGTCATTTCTAATTATTTTGATTTTCGACTAAGAAACTCTTTTATTTGTTTTGACTGTTTGACAATCGGTCTGGGTAGTTCTTTTTTTCTCTCTTCTCAGTTTAGTTGTTTTAATCTTTACTTCTTCTCCAATGTTATCTGTTACGTCTTTATGCTTCCTAATATTCTCTGATAATACTTGTTGATATACCGTTACTTTATCTATTGGACCTTCTTTACCTGTCTAAGAATCTTTTCAAGTTAGAAGGTTCTGACTTGGTCCTTCTTTATCTTTAATACCTGTTGAGTTAATGTTCGTGACTTTGACTTCGACACTAATTTTTTTGAGGGTTTTTTGTTTTCGGGTCCTGGTCTATTGAAGTGTCCTCTTAAGATAGTTTGTAAATCTCTTCTCGATTACGGATAGGAAGATTTTGAGATAGTTTTTTAACGTCTCCTTCCTGTGAAGGTTTAAGTAAGATGCTCCGGTAGTAGTGGGACTATGGTTTTGGTCTGTTTCTGTTGTGTTTTTTTCTTTTGATGTCCGGTTATAGTGACTACTTGTATCTACGTTTTTAGGAGTTACTTTATAATCGTTTGTCTTAAGTCGTTGTGTTTTTCGAGTATGTGGTACTAGTTCAACCAAAATAAGGTTCCTACGTTCCTAAGAAGTTATATATATTTAGTTAGTTACACTATGTACAATTTAACTTTCCGTTTTTAGTATACTATTATCTACGTCTTTTTCGGAAACTGTTTTGAGGGTCGTGGGTAAATACTACTTTTGAGAAGTCCTTTTCTTCCCGTATCTTCCTTGGATGAAGTTGTATCATTTCCGGTATATACTATTTGGATATCGTTTGAAATAAGAGTCACCACTTTTTGACTTTCGTAAGGGGGATTCTAGTCCTTGTTCTGTTCCTACAGGTGCAAGTGGTGATAATAAGTCGGTGAAGGTGGTGATATCAAGACCTTCAGGATCGATGTCGTTAGTCTCTTCTTTTTCTTTGTTTTCCTTAGGTCCAACCCTTTCTTCATTTCGAGAGTGACAAACGTCTACTGTACTATGACATGTCTCTTTTGGGATTTCTATCATAGTCTTTTAATGATCTCGATTAGTCACTTAAATCGTTTCAACGTCCTATGTTTTAGTTATGTGTCTTTAGTGAACGTAAAGATATATGACTGTTACTTTTTAGTCTCTTTAATTCCTTAGTTAGGGTAATTAGTAACATTGTTTTTCTTAATTTACAGATCCTTATTTGCATGGATTCCTCTGTTTTTCTTGACATGTATCTTTTAATATTCTGTGATTACTTTTTTTAGTTTCTACTGTATTCGCCTCTCTATAAGGTGTAAGAATCCATCCTTCTTAGTTATAACACTTTTATTGATGTGATGGTTTACGTTAGATGTCTAAGTCACGATAGGGACAGTTTAATGGTTAACGTAAAAAGTGTCTTGATCTTGTTTTTTAAAGTGTTAAGTATACCTTTGTGTTTTCTGGGGTTTATCGGTTTCATCAGAACCCTTTCTTCTTACCTCGACCTCCTTAGGTGGAAGGACTGAAGTCTAATATGATGTTTCGATGTCAGTAGTTGTGTCATACCGTGACCGTGTTTTTGTCTTTATATCTGGTTATCTTGTTCTATCTTTCGGCTCCTTATTTGGGTAGGTGCATACCCATGGAATAAAAACTACTTCCTCCGTTCTTATATGTTATCTCGTTTCTGTCGCAGAAGTATTTACCACGACCCTTTTGACCTGTCGATGTACATTTTCTTACTTTAATCTTGTGAAGGATTGTGGTATGTGTTTCTATTTGAGTTTTACCTAATTTCTGGATTTACATTCTGGTCTTTGATATTCTGAGAATCTCCTTTTGTATCTGTCTTGTGCGCTACTGTATTTAGTTCCGTTCTAGGAGATACTGGGTGGAGGATCCCCTTACCTTTATTTTTGTTTTCATTTGTTCGCCCTGGACTAATTTGTTTTTTCGAAAACGTGTCGTTTCCTTTGAGATTCGTTCCACGTTGCTGTCGGGAGTCTTACCCTCTTTTATTATCGTTTACTTTGTTGACTGTTTCCTAATTAAAGGTTTTATATGTTCGTCGAGTATGTTGAGTTACGTTCTTTTTGTTCGGTTAGTTTTTCACCCTTTTTCTGGATTTGTCTGTAAAGAGGTTTTTCCTGTGTGTCTACCGATTGTTTGCGTACTTTTCTACGAGTTGTAGCGAGTAATAATCTCTTACGTTTAGTTTTGGTGTTACTCCATAGTGGAGTGTGGCCATCTTACCGGTAGTAATCTTACAGATGTTTGTATTTACGACCTCTCCCACACCTCTTGTCCCTCGTGAGAAAGTGACAACCACCCTTACATTTAACTATGTCGGTGATACCTTCTACCATACCTCTAAGGAATCTTTTTGATCCTTATTTTAGTGGTATATTGGGTCGTTAGGGTGAGGATCCGTATATGGGACTCCTTTGGTTCTGACTTTTTCTGTGTACATGGGGTAACAAGTAACGTCGTGATAAATGTTATCGATCTTGTACCTTCGTTGGATCTACAGGTAACTGTCTACTTACCCATTTGTTTAACACCATGTATATGTGTCACCTTATAATGAGTCGGTATTTTTCCTTGTGTACTCAGTCAAGACTATTCCACCCACTTGGATCTTGGATAATATGTCTCACTTCATTCAGTCTTTCTCTTTCTCTTTATAGTATAAGATTGAGTATAAATTCCGTTACTGTGGGGTGAAGTCATGAGAACGGACCTTTTGGGGTACCCGCCTCCTCGGACCATCCGACGTCAGGTATCCCAACGATTCTCAGCCTGTACTGACTCACTGAAGTAAAAGTGAAAGGTGAAAGTATGTAACCTCTTCCTTTACCGTTGGGTGAGGTCGCAAGAACAGACCTCTTAGGGTCCCTGCCCCCTCGGACCACCGACGGCAGATACCCCAGTGTGTCTCAACCTGTGCTGACTTCGCTGAATCGTCGTCGTCGTCTTTTTACCATGACTTCTTAAATAAATGTCCCGTTGTCACCTCTCTGTATCTTTTATCTGAATACCTATACCCCTCTCCCCTCCTCTTCCACTCTATATACTTTTCTGTACCTTTGAATGTAATGGTATACATTTTATGTATCGGTTGCCCTTAAACGACATACCGAGTCCTTTGAGTTTGTCCCCGAGACATGGTGGGATCTCCCCATCCTACCCGTCCCTCTACCCTCCCTCCAAATTTTCCCTCCCTTATATACATATGGATACCGACTAAGTACAACTCCAGACCGTCTTTTGTTGTTTTAAGACATTTCGCTAATAGGAAGTTATTTTTTATTTAACTGATTTTTTTTTAACTTACTTAACCAGATACTTCAAGACGGAGTAGACGGTATAAACGGACCGGAGAGCGGTTGATTGATGGTGATGAAGTTCGTAGAATTGTTAAAAAACGTCCCTTTTGTGAAGGTGTTGGTAGTCCTCCGTCTTTTACGAAAGGTTCTCAAACAGCTTAGGACTTTGTACGTGAAGATACGATGTCATTATTTGTTTGTAAAGAACAACCGTTTTTACACAACGAACATTACCAGGGATAAAACTAATTATTTCTATACAAACTCAGATCAATTTTACTAAATTTTAAGTGTTAGACTCTATCGTTAATGTAAACGTGGTTGGATTATCAACACCCCATCCCCTTAACATAATTGTATCAGAACAGCAGATTCCTCTTCCGTTACCGTGGGGTGAGGTCATGAGAACGGACCTTTTAGGGTACCTGCCTCCTCGGACCACCCAACGTTAGGTACCCCAGTGATTCTCAGCCTGTACTGAAGTGAAAGTGAAAAGTGAAAGTACGTGACCTCTTCCTTTACCGTTGGGTGAGGTCACAAGAACGAACCTCTTAGGGTCCCTACCCCCTCAGACCACCCGACGACAGATACCCCAGCGTGTCTCAGCCTGTGCTGACTTCGCTGAATCGTCGTCGTCGTCGTCGTCGTCAGAACAGGTTTACGAGAGGATCTCGACCTTAGGAAATGTCAAAAAGTTGTGTAAGTAAGGGGTCGTTGTCTTCGAAAGATGAATCACCCAAGTATATAAGGTCACGACAACATTTCTAAAAACCTTCGAGTAAAGAAATTGTCGAGGAGAACCGAATAAATTGACTAATTTTTTACGAAATAGTACTTTCAAAAGTTTACATATGTTGTTTACATACAGGGAAATGATCTCCTTTTATGTGACTATCGCGTATGACTGATGAGTTTGGGTTGTCAATTCTAAAACGGTGTGAACGAAGTGATATAGAGGGAAAAAGGACTTCAGTAAATTAGGTGTAATATTTGTGTAATGATAATAGTATGAAGTGTTATAATTGTGTATATCTTTAAGACAGTAGTTTATATGTTAAATCTTAATTTAAAGGGATTTACAGAGACTTTATAGAAATAACAAATAAACGAGTTTAGTCCCAGTTCTGTCCCAGGTGTGAACTGTTCTCCACCGATTAAAAATTAATATTTTCGTTATGTACGAATAACAATTTTTTAAGTTTATTAAGTCTTTATTGCACTGTTCATTTTAAGGGAGAGAGGGGTAGTGGGTTAAAGGTGCAAGGTGACAATTCAAAGAACGTATTGGATCTTTTAAAATTGTGTATATATTTGTATTGAAGTGTTTATCCTATTATGGTATATATGCAAGGTATTAAAAAAGTATTGTTTTTAGTCATGTAGTTCTAGATAGAAATTGTCGATGTTCCGTTGGAGGATATGCATACACCGTTTTAAATTTAAATATGACTATTAGTGTACATCCAACACAAGTAACCCGGTGAAACGATGTCATTTACAGTAGAACGTATGTGGAGACGGGTGATCAAGTTTATACCGACTCCCTATTTAAAGATCTTTGCCTTAACGACCCACTTTCACACCCGTAGTGAAAATAAACCTAACCTATGTATAAGTAGTTCTCACTTCTTAAGACAAAAAGGGTGTGGGGGTGATTTAGACTATCTATTTTACACCCAGTACTGCTGGAAAGTCTAAAGGAGACGGCTCGTCAAAAGAAAGAAAATTTTTTTAAAATAAAATATAACCTAGAGAGTCTTCAAAAATTACTGACAAGTAAGTCTAATTTTTCAGGGTAATCTTTATCAATTATGATCGTTTCGTAGTCAGATTTTTTAAAAACTCAATTCATGTATGGTTGTTGATTTTTATAGGTTTTTTAAAATTTATTATATAGGTCTTTTAATTTCGAAGTGTAAAGTTTATTCTCTCCGATTGAAGACGTCATTGAAAGTGAACACACCCAGACCGGATTTGTTTAGGGAGTTTCCCTGAAACCTCTTTTCAACAAAGAAATCCATCTCTTAATGTCGTATACTCCCTTTTAACTTTAAACTATTGATAATCTAAAAGGGACCTAGACAGGACAGTATATCTTCGGTGTTTGGTATACACCGATTTACGTGAATATTACACCAATTACGTTGACATTTTGCCTTAAGGATTAAGGATTAAAAATAATTTACATTTTTATGATCTTTTATAAATTCTACGAAACTTATTGAACTCGTACACTTATATAAAAAGGTGTCATTTAAAATACTTTAGATTTATGTTTAATACAGACTATTTTTGGATCTTAGATTTGACTACATATAAAATTCATATTTTATGTGTGGTCTAAAATCTCTGAATCATATTTTTTTCTTATATTTTATCGAATACTTGTTAAAAAATATTACTAATCTATAACTTTACAAACTATATAATACGGTTTATTTAATAACTTTAATTAAAATGGTCTAAAAAAAAATTTCTCTTCGATAGTCTGTAAAATTTTAATACATAAACTGAGTATATAAAGACAATCCGTCACCACAAGATCTAATCTTATTGATTGACCCCTCTGAGGTAAAAAGACCCCTCTTCTAAGTATCGTAAGGGGCGGTTACACTTCAGGACACCTCCCCTTCTTATTGGTATGATATCTATCTTGATATCTATAGGAGATCGAGAAAGACTCCGACGAAAGTTTTGTGGAATTTCGTAAAATGATTCGGTGACAATGACCGGGTACTTTCTCTCTAGGTCGTCGGTAGAGAAGACTATAAGTGGGTGATCGGTCAGTCGAACGTCGTCCGGCTCCACACGGCCATGACTTTTAGAATCGAAGGGTTGTCCGTAATCACAAGGTCTCCTTGTAATATTGGTTTCTTTACGTAGTCCTCCTAATTAGAGAAGTAGAAGACGGGGAGAGGGGTGTGGGTACAGGACATGAATTTTTTTTTTTTTTTTCATAATACCCTGTTTTTTACACTTTGACAACGTACCGATTAATTTTTGATTTTCATTTTTGACGACTGGGTTCTGTCATTACCCCTTATGGTACTTTTAGTTCAATCGTCACTCCTTTAATTTTCCTTATAAATGAAAACTTATTATTTCGTAAGGAACAATGAGTAAAGTACTTCAATCAATTCACTGCCAAGATAGGGGTATTTCGTCCTCCTCTCGTCAAAAGTAAACTAAAGAGTGCTAGGTAGCAAAGATATAAAGAGAGTCTTTCGACTTGTGGTGACGTAAGAGAAAAGTGTATAATGTATAGTCAAGGGTCTGAATGATCTGGTATCTAAGTATTGACTCTTTCTGTCCAGTCCTACCTCTGACGGTCACAGTCCTGTCCCGTCTTAATCCTCTCCCGTCTCCAGACGTACAAAACTAAGAGCTTTCCCTCATGTTCGATTTTGTTCAAACTCCTAGAGACGGGATTTAGATGTAACGAAGTGTGATCTCGTTGTTTCCATCATGTTTTACAGTCGAGTGAAACCTCGTTTAGTTTTACGAGCCTTAAGAAACGTGACCTCCTCCATTGTGACTGTACGGGACACACTATCAGGTGACCCAAGAAATTAGTTTCATTCGACTGAAATTTCAACTGTATACGTTTCATCCTCAAAAGGATGGATGATGAATTTCGTACGGATATGAATAGTGGGTTTCATCCATGTGAACTTTTCTTTGGTGTAGTAAAGTTGAGTCACTAGAATGTTTGGTCTTTTTTAAGAATCCAGTGAAAGAATATCGGTGAAAAGTAGGTGTTCCTTCCGTTGTCAGTATTGGAAAAACTTTGTTTTATTCATCTTTCGGTCTAATAATTCTTAGAAGTCAGTACTACAGTGGTGGTCAGGGTCATTAAAGGTCCGGGTACCCTCGTCGTCTCAACTCCTAATCCCTGTTCAACCTTTAAAGGAATTGGACAACCGTCGTCAGTGGTGTATCTTCACAAAGAATTCGCTCCCTTTCTTTTTTTTCTCCTCCCTTCGTATAAAAATCTGGTTAATAAATTTCTTCTTTGTTATTTTACTGAACGAATTCAAATCGGTGAACTCAAACAAATTTTGACTATTGATTTCCCCTTTTCTTCTAAGGTCGTTTTGATATCATTTTGTCAGTGTACTGAAAGTCCCCGTATAGACCTCGTTCAAAATTCACTCTTTTATACAAGAGGACGGGAAAAGTACACTTTCTACCTCGTGAGATCTTACTATAAAAATTTTAACATTAAGTGTTGGGTGGTCACTCAGTACTTTAGTTTAAGTACCTCGTACTAATCTTTTAAAAATTACTTTGGTTTATATCTCATCTTTTATAGTCTCGAGTAGTATGAGACACCTCGTTTTCAGTGTCATAAAAACAAAGTGCGTACACACTCATATGTATATGAACATACGACCGAAATAACTCCTAGATTCGGTTGTAGTTTTATAACCTTTCAGTGAAGAGACCCCCTGTTAACAAAAATTCTATACAAAATGTAGGTACCAAGGTTTCTCAAGACAACATTTGTTTTAATATTTCGAAAATTTCGGATTATCCCGAAGGGACCACCGAGTTTACCATCTCTTAGACGGACGTTACGTCCTCTGAGTTCAAGTCATGGACCCAACCCTTCTAGGACCTCTTCTCTTACCGATGGGTGAGGTCATAAGAACGGACCTCCTAAGATACCTGTCTCCTGGGACCACCTGATGTCAGGTACTCCAGTGTTTGACAGTCTGTTTTGACTCACCGATTGTGAAAGTGAAGACCCGAAAGGATCCGGGAGAAAGACTTTACACCTCCTTAGTCGGAGTTTGATGTCCGTCAATCAAGACTAGTGAAGTGACGTTACCAGTAACTCTTGTATACAAGTTTGAAGTGCGACAGTGAAGTTCACAAGTGTGTTCATACTTAATGTACGATGAAAATACGGTCAGTAAAAACCAGACTCCGTAAAAAAATTAGTTCCATTATCCAAAACTGTACTTCGAAAAAAGAGGGATTTATTAGATAAATCTTAGTTTTACATTCATTTTTTGAATAATGTGAAGAAAGTGTCCTGTAAATTTCTTCTGTTTACGACGAAAATGATTTCCTTTTTGTCTATGGAAGGTAAAGGAGACTCGGTACATAAAGACGTCGTTATCAACCCTAAACTCTACTTGAAAGCTAAAACTTCGAAATCGTCCGTTTAATAAGTCGGTGAGTACAAAGTCCGTGACACACCGTGAGTAAGACGTCGACACTTTAGTTTGTCGTCCACTCTGAAAATCGACCCCAACGGAAAAGACCGACAGGTTTTAGACAAGTTAACCATCCTTCGACTCAGTCAGCTTCTCTAATTAGTAAACCCGTCTAAGTACGGTATATGATTTCTTTCTGTGGGAGGATGGATTTTAAGGGTAGGAATTTTCACGTTCTTACAGCAGTCGTTTTACAAGAGTCGGGAGATACCTTCTACATAAAAGGTCACTAATTAATGGTGAAGGGTCTCATCTCGACCCCTTAACTCCGTCCTGTCTTCCCCCCGGTCCACCCGGACCTTAACGAGAGTTCTTGATTTTCTTAACGAGATTTTCTTGAAGTATCTCTTATTACAGTTGAACAAGAAGACTTAATCTTTATAAAAAGTAGTGTGTATTGAAAAGTGTCTCGGGTCTAGAACCCGGAATGGTGAACATCAATAAGGGTATACAGACTCATAACCTTTTGAGTCACCAGGTTGGGTACTGGAACTATTTGGATGACTTTTCATTCATCCAGAAGTAGAGGTTCTTTAATCCAAAATACGGAAAATAAGACCCCTTATTGTTGACGTATAGAGTTGAAAAAAAGTTGTAATCGGGTAGTTTTCACTATTGCACCTTTATCTGGATTAAACATTCATACCAGGAAAGATTTTGAGACAGATCTAAAATACTAGGATCAGTGAAAAAAGAATTAACTAACGGAAACAGGGAAAGGGACGATGGAAAAAAAGGGTTTCTTCATCGTCTGATTCTTTAGGACCTGCCTTGACCAGATGTCCTGTTTTCCTGGTAAGTGAAGTCGTCGGGGCGGGTCATGTCGGACTAAAGGTGTCGTAGGTCTACCTACCAGTGGTAGTCCTACCTAGTTCCCGCTATTCGTTATTTCCCATGGAAAAGAGAAACTGGTCGTTGGCTCTCTGTTTCAGGAACCGGAGGAGACTGTCGGGAAGTTTCCATAGTCGTAGTTTTAGGGTCAACGTCAAGTGTTACTTTAAGTACCAGAGACGCAGACAAAGAGGATCTTTACCCCTGTCTGGTGACTCAGATGTCTCCTCTCTTTCCTGGTAGTCATACACCTTAGGCGTGGACGGTTGTGCGTAACTGCTCTGTCTCTTCTGAATGTTCCAGTTCGTTTTGACTGGTCTTGGTTCTTCCAAGCTTTCTTTTCGTGGGGGGCAACGGAGAGGTATCCTCTTTAGGTGTCGTGAGGTACCTCCTTCACCGTCCTGACGCTTTAACTACCGTCCTTCCCACAACCTTTTTCAGGGAATAGTACGAGTGATGTAAGGGAGAACAAATCAGCGAGTCAACACAGGTCGAGAAACACTGAGGCACCTGACATCGGGTGGCCCGAGGAGATAGGTACCCTAAAGGGTCCGTTCTTATGACCTTACCCAACGGTAAAAGAAGAGGTTGTAAGAGAGAATGGGACTCATTTAACCCCGGGTTGGGTTATACGGGTAAACAGCACATATAAACTGACTTAAAATTTTATCGAACCGTACAGAGACTCTGATGGGTCCGGAGTCTCCGGTTTCCTTTTGACCGAAATGATCCGAGTAGACCTCCTCCCGTTTCTCTGTCCTGTTGGAGCGACCGACCGGAACTCGGAGTTATAAGGGAGTGGACCACGTCGTATACGCGTTTCGTGTCCTTTGTCAATTTGGCATTATTATTCTGACCCTCGTTTCGAACTAAAACGGCACGGGGACTCCTTTATCGACTCTCTTGACCTCTCTCTCCTCTTACAATTCAGACACCGACCGAGAGGAGAGTCGGGTAGGATGGAGATGAAGGAGTCGGGTCCCTCGTCTCCCTGTTCCAATCTTCTGCGTACTCGACTCGGGACGAGACAGGCGGGGAGAGGAATGGCGAAGTCACGTGAGGCCGGGGTGGACATGACGTCCTGGAGATAAAGAAGTGGTCTCCCGAGAGAGAGATCACCTTCGACTAAATAGTTGGGTCTCCAAAGTCCCTTAATTATTGAGACCCTGGTCGGGTGATCGTCGTTGACTAATGTCGGTCACATATTTATGAGGTTGAGAGAGGGGGGAGTCGACTTGATCGAGACTCGCCCAGGGTGTCACCCAGGGTACAAGGGGTGTCCTAATTTGAGGTCAATGGGTGTCACTATTGACTGAGGTGGTGTGTGTCGAACGACCAACGGAAGGAAGGGGTAAAGTGAAGGGGTGAGGAGTCACAAAGAGAACCCCTGTGGAGGGGTTATTTGAGGACCGTGAGTCTAAAAAAGACGAAGATTCCTATGGGTTTGATTCTGTTTACTGGAGGTAGGGGTCGCCCTTTGGTCCGGGGGCCCGTGAGTGTCGTACATCCACTACTGAGGGTGTGAGGTGTACAGGCAGCCCTTGCTCTGTTTGAGTATTAACTGCTGAAGACCCCGGTCCTTGAGTCCTCACGGTTTCAAGTGGAAGTCGAAGAGGGCTCCGAACATAGACCCCTCCTCCCCACGCCTCGTGTTACCCTCACTCGGGGCTCTCTTCGACCCCTACGGTCCGATTAAGAACAACCCTCGATTTATGAGGAGTTGGGAACTCAGTCGGTACAAAAGATCTGGAGTGTAGGGTGGTACACACCAAGTGACCCTTCAGCAGTGTGGGAGTCCGGGATTTACGTCTGAAAGGATTCAGTGACCCCTTTCATTCTTTTGGTGTCATAAGGAGGAGGTCCATAAATGTTAGACTTTACCTTCCTTCTAGTTATATAGAATTAACCGGATGTCAGTGTACTTGCTCCCGAAGGGGACACCGAGTCGACCATTTCTTAGGTGGACGTTACACCCTCTGGACCCAAACTAGGAACCCAACCCTTCTAGGGGACCTCTTCCCTTTCCTATGGGTGAGGTCCTAAGATCGGACCTCTTAAGGTACCTGATGTTCAGGTACCCCGGCATCTCAGTCTGTACTGACTCACTGAAAGTGGGTGAGTGAGTGAGTGTACTCACTCGTTTTTGACCCATCTTCGACACACCCCTCGTCACAAGACAACACGTTGTACCAATTTCCCTTCTACCATACGTAATATCTTTCCGTTTTACGAGTCGTAGTGACTAGTGGTTTAGTTTTGGTGTCCCTTTATGTTTAGTTTTGGTGTTACTTTATCATGGGTGTGGTAGTCTTTTTTTGTCTTGTATGGTTCACAACTGATCCTACACTACTTTAATCTTGGGAATTATCACCTTTACATTTTACTACGTCAATGATACCTTTTGTCGTACCGTCAAGAAGTTTCAGAAAAAATTCTTGATGGTATACTAGGTCCTTAGGACGAAGACCCATATATAGGTTTTTTTAATTTTCGTCGCAGAACTTCAGGATAAAAATGTGGGTGTAAGCACCGTCGTCATAAGTTTTGATCGGTTTTCCACTTTCGTTGGGTTCACAGGTAGTTGTGTAATTACCTATTTGTTTTAAACCATATATGTATGTTATCTATAGTAAGTCGGAATTTTCCTTTCTTTTAAGATTGTGTACGAAATTAAACCTACTTGGAGTTTCTGTAATGTCATTCACTTTATTCGGTCAATCTTTTTCTGTTTATGCCATACTAAGGTGAATATACTCCAAGGGTCTTATCAGTTAAGTCTCTGTCTTTCATCCTACTGCCAAAGGTCCACGACCTCCGTCCTCCTTTTACTCCCCATAAACAAATTACCCGTGTCTCAGAGTCAAAACGTTCCATTTTTCTCGAGACCTTTAGTCGACGTGTTGTTATACTTGTATCAATTTCTACGAACGAGGAACCTTCTTTTCGATACTGTTTGGATCTGTCGAATAATTCTTCGTCTTCTGTAGTGAAACAACTGTTTCAAGACATATCAGTTCGATACCAAAAAGGTCATCAGTACATACCTACACTCTCGACCTGGCATTTCTTCCGACTCGTGGTTTCTTAACTACAAAAACTTGACATCACAACCTCCACTGAGAACTCTCAGGGAACCTGTTGTTCCTCTAGTTTGGTCAGTTAAGACTTCCTTTAGTTGGGACTTATAAGTTGTGTTCCTGACTACGACTTTGACTTTGAGGTTATGAAACCGGTGGACTACGTTTCTCGATTGAGTGATCTTTTCCAGGACTACGACCATTTCTAACTCCCGTCCTCCTCTTCCCCCGTTCTCACCTACTCTACCAACCTAAAGTAGTAACTGTATTAACTGTACTCAAACTCGTTTGAGACCCTCTCTCACTCCCTTCGGACCCCACGACATCAGGTACCCCGGTGTTTCTGTGTCTATGTAGACTCACTTGTTGTTGACATTGATAAGAATCATTAACGATTGTAACATTTAAAATACAATGTACACAAAATATTTTAATGTCTTTTTCTAATCTTTTTCATGAGACCTGTACTTCAAATTCCCTATGATCCTTCTATTGACTAACGACGTACCTCTTTAAACTAAAAACGACTTACCGTTTTCAACTAAAAATCTTAGTAAGAACTTTCTATTTTTTTAGGGATCGATTTTAAATTACCCGTCGTTGTTTTCACAGGAAGTCAACCACTCACCTATTATATTTCACACCATGTAGGTCTGTTACCTTATCATAAGTTGTGTCTTTTTTTTATCTTTTCTTTGTTTTTGGGTAGTTCGGTACTTTTCTGTACATTCGCACGATCCAGCGAAATCAGCACAGACTGAGAAACGCTGGGATACCTTACATCGGGTTGTCCGAGGAGACAGATACCTTAAGAGGTCCGTTCTTATGACCTCACCTAACGGTACGGGAAGATGTCCCTAGAAGGGTTGGGTCTCTGACTTGGGTGCAGAGGACATAACCGTCCCCTCAAGAAATGGTGATTTCGGTGGACCCTTCGGGACTTTTCTGTACCTTCTTGGAATTTTTGTATAACGGTTTACTTTCTTCGGTCAGACTTTTCCAATGTATGACATACTAAGGTTTATATACTGTAAGACCATTCCCGTTTTGATCCCTCTGTTATTTTTCTAGTGCTAACGTCCCAATCCCTCCTCCTTGCTATTTGTCCACTTCGTGTCTCCTAAAATTCCCGTCACTTCTATGAGACAACTACTCATATACGGTAGTATGTGATAAACAGGTTTGGGTAAACAACAACAACAAGTCAACGGTTCAACACAGTCAGAGACACTGGGGTATCTGACGTCGTGGGGTCCGAAGAGATAGGAAGTGATAGAGGGTCCCAAACAAGTCTGAGTACAGTTAATACAACTACTACGGTGGGTTGGTAGAGTAGGAGACAACGGGGGAAGAGGAGGACGGAAGTTAGAAGGGGTCGTAGTCCCAGAAAAGATTACTCAGTCGAAAACGGTAGTGCACCGGTTTCATGACATCGAAGTCGAACTCGTAGACAGGAACGCTACTTATAAGTCCCAACTAAAGGAAATCTTAACTGACCAAACTAGAGGAACGACAAGTTCCCTGAGTTCTCAGAAGAGGTGGTAGTGTTAAACTTTCGTAGTTAAGAATCCGTAAGTCTGAAGAAATACCAGGTTGAGAGTGTAGGTATGTACTGATGACCTTTTTGGCATCGAAACTGATATACCTGCAAATAACCGTCTCACTACAAAGACAAAAATTTATGTGACAGTTCCAAACAGTATCGAAAGGAAGGTTCCTCGTTCACAGACAATTAAATTACCGACGTCAGTGGTAGACGTTACTAAAACCTCGGCGGGTTTTATTTTAGACAGTAACAAAGGTGAAAAAGGGACAGATAAATGGTACTTCACTACTCTGGTCTACGGAACTAGAATCAAAAAACTACTCAAAATTCGGTCTAAAAAAGTGAGAGGTTCAGAAAGTGGGAGTAGTTCTTCGAGAAATCAAGGAAAAGTGAAAACCGGTAATCTCACCATAGTAGACGGATAGACTCCAACTATAAAGAGGACCGTTAGAACTAAGGTCGAACACTAAGTAGGTAGGACAGTAAAGTGTACTATATGAGAAGTACCACCACCACCAAATCAACGATCCAACACAGACTGAGAACACTGGGGTACCTGACATCGGACGGTCAGTGGCGGGGAGTGGTGATGGGGTAGGTACCCTAAGAGGTCCGTTCTTATGACCTCACCCAACGGTAAAGGAAGAGGTTATGAGAAGTACCCATGTAGTGATTAGGTTTGGGTGTCTTACATGTTACAGTTCTCACGTGGAATTAAATTTGATACCTGAAACCCACTAATACTACACAGTTTTATCCGAATAGTAACGACTACTACGCCCTCCGAAACGTATACACCCTTTCCCCTATTTACCTTTTAGGGACAAGGAAGGGGGTCAAAACTATACGTGGATTTTGAGATTTTGAATTTATAAATAAAATTTTTTAGTTGTTTATGAAAGATAAACGTCTATGGTACGATTTTCAAAATCAATATATTTGAAAGTAGGGGTATTGTCGTGGTACTTCATTCAGATGACAGGGGTAAAATGTCTACCCCTTTAACTTTCTCTTCTTATTTTATTTATAAGACGACTACACCGGGTTGTCCCTATACTCAAAAATTTTATGTCAGAGGAGAGAAAGTTTAAACGGTTCTCGGTCCGTTTACGTTTGGAACTCGGTTGTGTCGGGTGGGGGTAGGTCACTTTCGCGTTGTCTCTAGTGGAACCACCGACTCAACGCTGTCCTTCGGTCCCTCCCCTTCTTTCACTTTCGGAAGGAGGCCGTCGGACAAGGAGGGGACGTGACCGTGGATGGACCTCGGAGTCTCGGTTCGTCGGTTTGACTCTCCTTGTCGGAAGGAGAACTCCTGTCTTCCAGGTCCGAGAGTCGGGGACCTGTGGTGAAAGGATCCTATGTAAGAATAAAGATGACGAAGTAGACGGGGTGTAGGTGTAGAATATAGTACACTGAAACATCAAGGAAGGTGATCTCTACCGTATAAAATGGGGTAGGGTAACTGCGACTCGAACCGGTACGCTCAACGAAACCGATCACCATACACCCACCTTCACTATCACCCGGTTAAGGTTCGATCCGATATCCTTACACGGGAGGACGAGGAACCGGTAGTGGCACCCTTCTCTTACTCTCTGTGGACCTTTTCTGGACAGGAGTGACTGGACGTAGGTTCGGGTCAAGTTGAGTCGGATCTAGTCTTTGAGGGATGGTCACCACACACCCATTTTCAAATTGTTGGTCGGTAGACTAAAAAATTTTTTTTTAGGACTAAAAATCGTAGACGGTTACCACATTTATAACTAAAGTGGTACGGACTAAAATTTCATGATAGTCCTACAGTGACTTATTTCTCAACTCTTCTCTATCCGGTATCGTGTGATAAAATATCAGAAAGGTGTTATTGTTATCCGTATTTATTGGAGTACTCGTATTTATTATCACTTTACATCATTTTATTAATCCTTAATAATTCAAAATGTTATACATTATAGAACCTGAAGGGACCACCATGTCACCTATTCTTAGACGGATGGGTACGTCCCCTGTCTCCAAACTAGGGACCAGACCCTTCTAGGGTGTGCAGTGTGTCGTTGATTCGGATATACGGTGTTGATGAGTCCGGTACGAGATACAGGGTGTTCGACGTTGACGACTCGGGTACACGACGTCAAGGACTTCGAAGACGTGGGATCTCGAACACGAGACGTCGGTTTCTTGGTTGTGTTACTCTTCGGGCTCGTGGTGTCGATCTGTCATCGGGGGTGAGAGACGTTGATCTGCTTCCGGCGTAAGTCGGTGCTTCTGGGTCTTGTTGGTTTCTACTTTTATTTATTGCATTCTAACACTATAGAAACAAAGTTATAAAGAAATTAACATGTAAATATGTTAAATTAAAAATTATTACCAGTACAAATTGTTGACCGAATGTTCTAAGGAATAGTACTCGATCACATTCAACCCAGGTAGTATGATTAAGGGGTCGACTGAGTTTTTACACGTCTCTCTTTATTTGTTAACAAAATTCAATGACACTGAACAATATGTCGTTCCTCACATGTACCCACACTGAGTAATATGTTGTCATGACACCGTTATCAATTGGTTAGGTAGGTGGGGTTTCAACCCAGTTTCATAGATTCTAAGAGAAAGGTTTAAGGGTCTCTTCCGGGAGACATTAGTATTCCAGTGTATACGTCAGTGTCAGGTATTCCAAACCCTGTTCGTGGAGGAACGGAACGGTTTCCTAGACTAATTTACACGAATCTAGGGTTAGACTCGGGATCTGACCCTCAGTCCTCCGTGTAGAGACGTGGATTTTAAGACCTCTGGGTCGAATTTGTTCGATAAAGGGTAAACAGAGGCAAAAGCTGGGAAACTATACAGGAATGAATCTGGGTAACTACTGAGAATCGTGGGTCGGACGACATTTTGACCAGGGAGAACAACCTACAGTCTCGGAGACTTCTAAACATACCGGGGAGGGATGACTCCCGGTATGGAGGTGAGTGTTGGAGTCTCGGAAGAGTATCGAGGTGGGTCTTTATGTTGACATGAAAGATGTCAAGAACAATCCCCCTTTGAACCAGTAAAGGAGGGAGAAATATTTGTAAATTTGAAGACCTCGTATTCCGTATGAGAGAGTTGTGTGTATCAGGGAGGGTCTCCAGGGAGGAGAATTTTAGTGTGACGGGTCATTCGTCCGGTTAAACGGTTTGTTAGGAAACCGACTCACTGGTTAAACGGTCTGATGACTCCTACAAAAACTACAAAGGAAAGTAGAGTGTCGGTCTTGGGTACTTGGACACCCGGGTCGAGGTGGTTCCCGGTAGAGGACTCGTGGTACAAAAGACTGTGGATGTGAAGAGGTCACGAGGCGTTCACGGGAGTCGTAGGTGACCGGGTGGACGTCGAGGACGGAAGGGGTCCAGTCGGACGAGCGTGTGTCTCGTGTAGGATAAGAGTCGGGGGCTCAGTGTGATCGGGAGAACGGAGCGGAGGTGCGTCTCAGTACGACCTCGGTCAACAGTGTCCACACACTTTCGGTCGACACGTGTAGAGGAGAGTCGAGACATGAGTCACCACAGTATAACCATCGAACTTTAGTCGGTTTCAGTCGTTTCCAATGTCTAGTTAGGGTAGGGGAGAGGGCGAGGTCGACGTCGCCCAACAATTTGCAAATGGTCGTGATAGCGGACGTCCATTGTTTTGAAGCAGGTAAGGAAAGAAGACCGACGAGTCTTTTGGGAAGAGTCTGAGGTCCCTGGAGTCCACCAATGAAGAACGAGACTTAAGTGTCACACAGTGACATTTAGGAGTAAACCGTTAACCAGTAGACTGTAAACCCTCCCAGGACGTATGTGTGATCGCACCGTCAAAGTCACTTCTTGTATGACGGGACGTCACTCCCTTGTCACCAAGAATACCTTTTCAGTTTGACTTTAACAACCAGCGAATCAACACAGACTGAGACACGCTAGGGTACCTTATGTCGGACAGTCCCAGGGAACAGTAAAGAGGTCCGTTCTCACCCAACGGTACGGGAAGAGGTCCCTTGGCAGGACTGGGTTCCTAACTTGGACCCAGAGGGCGTAACGTTCGTCTGATACGGCAGACTCGGTGGTCCCTTGTGGTCAAGACCACCCCCACCCCGTTTTTATCAGAATCGATAATGTTACCGGACACCGAGGGGTTTCCCGGTGTCATGTATTTGTCTATGTGTCATGTGGACACCGTAGTACTTCTACCTTGGACCCCTAATCCTTTCTTTACCAATTTTTCCGAGAAACACCTCGTCCGTCTCTGTACTTTTGATCCAACTCTTCGTACGGGACGACGTATTCTATATGTGGACATATCCTACGTAGGGTTACAATATGTTGTAATGAGCCTCTTTATGATTCGCTAAGAAAAAGAATGTAATACCCAATTCACACTAAAAATTCGAAAACCCAACCCCCCGAACCATAACAATTACTTTATGTTATGTGACACATTACTCCTACCCCTACTATTCTTGAAGGGAGACGACAATGAGATGTTGGGGTGTGAACCGGAGGGTAGGTAGTACACCTCGTGACTTTTACGTGGAAAGTGTGGATGTTTCTCTATTGTAACCGGTGAAGTTGGTCACCTCGTCGCCGGCTCCTTCTGGTGGTGACCTCCGTCCATGACCTGTGGTCTCCGACTTGAGTCCGTTCGTCGAGACGGAGGCACCTCTACTCTCAGGAAAGAGGGGAACACCTCTCTCACCTTCTACGACGTTCCGAGTATTTCACTGTTTTGTTGAAGAAACACCTTTTACTAGTAATCTCTTTTAAAGTTCTAAACTAACAAGTCGACACCACACTTCTGGATAGATCTTTCATACACTAAGAGTCTCTGTACAGTAAAGGACCACCTTTGTCTTAAGACCTCCTTTGTACCTCCTACTCGTATGTAAATAAAGGTAGAAATATCTGACACCTTTCACAATTGACAATCAGCGAGTCAGTACAGACTGAGAAACGTTGGGGTTACCTGACATCGGGTGGTACGAGGAGACAGGTACCCTAAGAGGTCCGTTCTTATGACCTCACCTAACGGTAAGAAAAGAGGTTCCCTAGAAGGACTGGGTCCCTAACTTGGGTCCAAAGGACGTAACGTCCGTCTATGAAAAAACCCACACCGCCCCCCCCCCCGTCCCCCAAACTTGAAAAGAGAAAATGAATAAAAATTTAACTTCCTATTAACGAAATGTTTTAAAACAACACGTCCGTCTGCAAAGTGGTAGACTCGGTGGTCCCTTCGTGACATCTGACACCCACAGGAGCGGTTACGGTTCCGAGACGATGACGGTGGGGTGACCCATACGTGCGGTGCCTGTTCTCGGGACGTCTCCGTACCACAAATAGTGTGTGCTGTGTCCCGTCCGAGGTTGTCATTGCGATAGATATGAAGTGATCCGAGCGTAAGATTCCCCGAATTTCAAAAAAAGGAAAAAAAAAAAAAAAAATCAGTATATATTACAAGTGATATACGTGATTTTGAACTCTTGGATTGGTGGGAGTATCCTACCAAGACGTGACAACTACATCATAGAGTAAATTTGAAGTATCGACGGGGATAGTTGTCAGTGACATAATATAGTGGTAAAATGGTTCTCACTCGGATCAGGACTCGCGGGTCTTGGAGAATAGGTACCGTGGTAGGACGTGTCAGTGTGTGAAAGGACAGATTGGAGCGGTAAAAGACCTTCCGTCTCAACGATTACTTACATAGTGTGTAGGACCGGGGTCCTCTGGACCCCTCACTTATCTTTACTCGACGGGTCGTCGGGGTAAGTCGCTGGAAATTGATGGTGAGGGGAGACGAGTGTGTTCACCAAACTTCATATCAATTAAGAAAAGAATTTAAAATAAATTCTACCTCCTACCTCCTACTAATGAAATGTCACAACATAACCAAAGACGGTGTATTGTTGCATTTAGTCGGTATCCATATGTGTATACAGGGGACGGAGAACTTAGAGGGAGGGTGGTGTGGTAGGATCGGGAGAGCCAACAGGGTCTCGTGACCCAACTCGAGGGACACAAGAAATCGTTGAAGGATGATCGATAGATAAGACATACACCACTATATACACAAAGTGCGATAAGAATTTAGCAGGGTGGAAGAGGAAAGGGACAACACGGGTGTCCAGAGAAGGAGTACAGACACAGAGATAATGACGGGACGTTTAGTAGTGATGGTAAAAAGATATAAGGTATATAAACACAATTATATGTTATAAGTAAAAAGAGAAAGACTAGATAAAGTGAAACATCTTGTCCGAGAGTGTGACCAGTCTTACCGGTAGTAGCTTTTTGTTATGTACGACCTCTCCTACACTTCCTTTCCCTTGGGAGAACGTGACGACTACCCTTACATTTAACTAGTCGGTGTTACCTCTTGTGATGCCTTTAAGGAAATTTTTTTGACCCTTATTTTGGTGGTATACTGGGTCGTTAGGGTGAAGACCCGTATATGGGACTCTTTTGGTGTTAAGTTTTTCTAAGTACATAGGGTCACAAGTGACGTCGTGGTAAATATGATCGGTCCTGTACCTTCACTGGATCTACAGGTAACTGTCTACTTGCCTATTCCTTCAACACCATGTATATGTGTTACCTTATAAAACGACAAGTCAACGATTCATTGCCTTGTAACTTCACTTCACTTCAACGAGTCAGCACAGGCTGACAAACGTTGGGGTACTTGACATCGGATGGTCCGAGGAGTCAGGTACCTTAAAAGGTTCGTTTTTATGACCTCACCCAACGGTAAAGGAAGAGGTCCCCTAGAAGGGTTGGGTCCCTAGCTTGGGACCAGAAGGTGTAACATCCGTCTACGAAATAGTAGACTCGGTGGTCCCCTTGTAATGAGTCAGTTTTTTCATTGTTTAAACTCAGTCAAGATCACTCCACCTACTTGGATCTTGAGATGTCGGAAAATTCCTCTTTACCTCGGACGTCGTATTTCGACGGGGGACACCATCATTCCTCCCATCATTGTTCCGGACAGATGTATCAAAAACACTTCCGGTGGTTGGAATATTCTCTCGAAAGAGTATAATCAGAGGTTTTAAGTTTTTGACCGACTCAACACCCATTGGTATAGGTTCTCTCGATAGTTCTCAGGGGTTCGTCAAGACGACTTCATGGTTTTATGTTGAGGGAATGGAAGACCGGTCGGGTTTCAGTTACTAGAATTAAACCACAGGACAGACTAACTGTGTGTCATACAAGAGTCCGACCCTTTCTTTTTCTTCAAACGAATCGAATTAGTTGTTGATCCTTCCAGACTCGAGGGGGTGAATAAACAGTTATCCGGAGTCAAAGGTTCGGAGGTTCCCTTTCGGGACGTCCCTACCTATCTATCACTTTTATTTACTACGCCCGATCACACTCTGTTATTTCTCGCGACACTTGATACTCTTGGGCCTCCTGAGGACGGTACATATTTTCCCGTCGGTGACGAGTCGAGGTCGGTGACCGGTGGTGTGTCTTTACGTCCAGGTCAACGATCTCAAGGAGTCAGGAATACCCTAGGGTCCTTAAGTTCAAATTCATTTTTGAGGTACGAAAATTTACAACTGTTGACTTAGGTTAAATTTGTGTGTAAATAATATACACCCTCAGTTTGCGTTGTATAGACCTTACATCTAAACCGGGTACTCGACCAACAAACTCTGGTGACCAAACCTCACCACCAAGGTTTGGAACCGACGTATAATTGTAGTAGTCCCCTCGGGAGCTTTCAGAATTGTGGGTCCGGGGTCAGGACTGGTTAATTTAGTCTTAGAGTTCACACCCTGGTTTAGACGTCATCAGACCAGTTCCTCTAGTCTCGACGGTTTACAGTAGGACGACAAAACACCACTGTCGATACTGGGTACCTTACCTCCATTACCTGAACTGTACGAAGAGAACACAGAAAGTATAGTCGAACCTCCGGGACTCCTTCTGACCTTATTAAGAACGACGAACACCGTCTGTTTAAACTTCCACCCCTCCCCAACTCCCGTCTACCCTCCGAATATCTTGTTTCCTGGACCTCTGGACTCCAGTCCCGGACGTCAGGTCCCCAGGTAATGGTCCCAGACATCGGGATCTACTCATGAAAGGGTAAGGTCTTTAGAGTCACAGAGGTAGACATTTTACTCTTATTATTGGAGAAGGACGGAAGGAGGACCCTTCCACATTTCTAGTTTACTATTACGTAATTTCTGAAATGTCGAACACTTCGTTTATATAGTCCATGATAAAGAGGGTCATCTTCTAAAATAACGATGAATACAATGTTACCCCAACACTTTGAGGAGTCTATCCAAGTCTTTTTACTACTAATTTTTAGAGGTCCGGAAGAAATACTCTACATCTTATTGTGACAGGTTATCTTTATATTACACTCGATGTATATATTAAGTTTTTTAAGATTATCGGTGTAATTTTTTCATTTTTCTTTATCCACTTGAATTAAAAGTATTTTCGTAATAACTTTATATTCATTATTTCTACACTAGTATTTAAATGGTAAAATTTCATATGTTAAGTCACCAAAAAGTCATCTCTCAAATGGTGAGATCAAAATCTTGTAAAAGTAGTGAAGTCCTTTTTTTTTGTATGAGTGGTCGTCAGCAAGAGGTAGGAGGAATGAATTTTGAGGACTGTTGGTTATTGCATAAAAGATGGAGACATCTAAACGGACGAGACCTTTAAAGCACATTTACCTTAGTATTTATGTATACACTGGAAAGCGTAGACTGAAGAAAGTGAGTCGCATTATAGAAATCCCAAGTAGGTATTTAGCTATGAACTAAGGAAAAGTACCGACTTATTATTAGTAATATTCCTGTTATATGGATGGTGTAAAACAAATGGACAAGTAGTCTATCATTTGTAACCACAACAAAGATGAAAAACCGATAAATACGTATTACGACGATTCCTGCAAACACATGTTCAAAAACACAACTGAACACAAAAGTTAAGAACTCTGATATGGATCTTCACTTTAACGACCAGTATACTATTGAGGTACAAATTGTAATATCTTTGATGGTTTAACAAAAGATTTCACCTATGTATTGAAATGTTAGGTTGGTCGTTACAGACTCTCAAGGTCAAAGAGATTTAGGATCGGTTATGAACAGACGGTAAAAATAAAAAATAAAATCAATTAGGTCACCCCGACTTTATCATAGAGAAACATCAAAACTAAATGTAAAGAGAGAACTGATTACTACAATTTTTAAAAAGTATACGAATAACTGGTAAAATGTTAAGAGTAATCTGTTTACAGATAAGTTTAAATAGAAAGAGTAACTCAACATTCACAAGAAATATGTGGGATCCATGTTCAGGAAATAGTCTATTTGCTAGACTTTTATAAAAGAGGGTAAGACACCCGACAGTAAAGTAAAAGTACTACCACAGGAAACTTCGTATTTCTAAAAATTTAAAACTACTTTAGATTTAAATAGTTGAAAAGATAGAACACGAAAAACTCAGTCTATATTGAATGAGGATATGATAGAAGATTGTTAAAATATCAAAATCGAGACTGTAAATCCAGATACTGGTAAACTCAATTGAAAATAAATATCTTACGCCACCCCGAAGTTGAAAATACAGCAATAGTTCGTACCACAGGGTCGTAGTAAACAACGTTTCTGATGAGAAAGGGGTGACTTGACAGTACCGTGACAAGAGTTTTTAGGTAACTGGTGTTTATTTTACCAAATTGAGATCTGAGAGTCAACATAGGGTAACTATACAGACGGGTAGGAATGTAGTATTGTCTAAAAAATAAATACATCGAATCATCATCTAAAACTTCAGCCCTTTACGTTCAGGAGGTTGAGATAGAAGAAGAAGACAAAAAGAAAAAAACCAAGGAGAAAAAGTTATAACAAAAACGAGAGGACCCAGGGTTCTTAAAGGTAGACTTAAAATCCTAATCTAATAATTAAAGACGTTGCTTCGATCGACACTCAGACTGTTCTGACGTATATCTAGTAAAACCTCTCATGACAGTAGAATTATTGTAATTCAAAAGACTGGATAATTGTACCCTACAGAAAGGTAAATGAACACAGTAACAATTAAAGAAAGTTGTTACAAAGTATCAAAAGTCTTATATTTCAAATATGTAGAAACCAATTTAAGTAAAGATTCATGAAATAAGAAAGACTACAATGACATTTACTTTATCAAAAGAATTAAAATAGATATCTTACAACTAACGATTACATACCTTTATGTTAACTAAAAATGTAGAATCTAGGACGTTGTAACGACTTGAATAATAATTAAGATTATCAAAAAGAGATGGGAGGAATCCTAAACGATATATGTTTTAGTTCAGTAGACACTTATCTTAAAATGAAAAAGGAAAGGTTAGACCTATGGAAAATAAATAAAAGAACGGATTAACGGGACCAATCTTGGTGTTCATGTTACAAATTGTCTTTACCATTCTTATATGTAGGAACAGATCAAGGACTAGAATTTTTCTTTCGTAAGTTGGAAAATGGTAATTCAAATAATAATGGACCCCAAAAAAGTATCCACCCGAAATAGTTCGATTCCTTCAAGATATAGATTAAACGAATCACAAAAGGAGTACTTTTCCACAAGTTAAAACAGTTCACGAAAAAGACGTCGATGATTTTACTAGTCCACTATAGTAGGAAATAAGAAAATTATACTGTATAATGTAACTAACTAAAAGAATACAATTTGGTTGAAACGAAATAACCTTGTTTAGGGTCAAACACTACACATATTAGGAAAAATATACAACGATATGAGACAAATCATTATAAAATCACTCTTATAAATGTAGATATAAGTATTCCCTATCACATGACATCAAAGTAGTGTCCTTCACTTCAGACGGACCAAAACCCTACTCCTATTCAAACCAGAAGATTTTACTCACTCTTTTACAAAGAAAGAGAAGATTAAAATCTTGTAAAACACTTCCTAACCACAATTGAGAAATCTGTAAACTGTCGGTATACCCGGATCCTAAAAAATACCCATCAAAAATATGATCAACACGAACAATATTCATTTTGAATATAACAAAATGAACAATATTCAGATAAGTCTAAAAGCCAAGGAAAAAATCGGTCAAAAGGCTACAAACACGGAAAATTCCTTAGAGGTAAAATAGATCTAATAGATTAGATGACCGTATATTTAAAAGTATTATAAGAGAATATTAGAAAAAAATTAAAACCATTCCGACCATCACTACAGGGGAAAAGTAAGGTAAGTAAAATCATTAACTCAGAAGAGAGAAAGAGAGATCAAGTTCTATCGATTCCTAAACAGTTGAATAAGTGGAAAAGTTTCTTGGTTGAAGAAAAGTGACTAAAAGAGATGACAAAGAGACAAAAGACAAAGTTAATGAAGAGATTAGAAAGAATAAAGGGAGAAAGATGAACAAAACTCAAATTGAACGAAAAGATCAAAGAATTCCACCTTATAATCTAATAATCTAGAAGAAAAATTGTTATATTCTCAAACATCGATGTTTAAAGTAAAGATCAAATCTACATGGGGTATTCAAAATCGTACAACACAAGAGTAAAAGTAAGTAGAGTTTCATAAAAGATTTTGAGTTAAAATTATTATTAAAATAAATCACTTTATATAGTTTTTTAGTAGTAAAATTATCCAATGGTTTTATTTTCACAAATACTCTATAAAAGTTAATAAAAATAATATAACTGAAACTTCAGGTCACGCATAAAATGTAAATATCGCGTAGAGGTAAGTCTGTGATTTCAAAGTAGTCTTCATGAAATCTACATAAATCTAGAGTACTTAACTGTCTAAGAAATGGTGACTCGGTGGACCCTTTGGGAAATAAACATAAATCTAACGTACTTTAACTATCGAAAACTTTTCGTTTAATTGTACAACTTCAACAAGATTTATATGAGATACCAAAAATTATTAAATTAGTATAGTCAAAACATAAATTAATTTTTGATTATTTTACATTTGAAGTCAAGGAGTCAGTGTGATCAATACAAAGTTCACTTTATAATTTTATAAAGTATAAAATTAAGTTTGTTGTAAGGATCCTGTATCTATAATAATTAGAGGTGAAAAGTTAACTACTCGAATACGTTCTGGTCAGTTGTTCTAGTCCCTTGAATACATTCTAGAGGACCAGTCCTTCTCCGACTTGATTGCGTTCGAGACGAGGACCGACCTTTGTCTGGAACCGTTACTAACAGAGGACGACACCACAGTGTCCATAACAGGGTTTCCGACAAGCAACTAGGACTTAGTGTCTTGTCTTAGGATCGAAGAGAATTGACGAGTACGGTGTCTTTCGACCGGGTCTCGGAGACCTTAATCGAGGCCACTCGTCCCTTCAAACTCCGACTAAGGAGTGGTAGAGATGGTAAAAAGTATCATGGTGTCACAATGGTAGACTACAGTTATTTCTTTCTACCAGTCTTCCTCGTTACACGTATGTACATCCAGGTTGGTTGGGTGAAGGGTAGAAGACATCTCTCGGTGATTCTAAGGACTGTCTCCAACATCTCTTTTTAAGAGGACAACGGGTCACCTCACTTTTTGGTGTCTTTACAGGTGGTACGTTTAGTTTTGATGTTACTCTATAGTGAAATAAGGACAATTTTACTTACAGTAGGTTTTTTGTTCTCTATTGTTCACAGTCACTCCTACATCTCTTTTCCGTTGGAAACACATGACAACGACCCTTGCATTTGACCACGTCGGTGACACGTTTTGTCACACCACAAAGGAGTTTTTTAATTTTTATCCTGATGGTACGTTAGATCGTTAAGGTGAAGACCCATATATAGGTTTCCTTTGATTGTGACAGAACTTCTCTATGAACGTGGGGTGTAAGTAACGTCGTAATAAATGTTATCAATTCACAGGTAGTTGTCTACTTATTAAAAAATTACACAGTCTTATAATAAGTCGGTATTTTTCTTTCTTTAAGACGGTAAACGTTGTTGTACCTTAAACTGTTGTAATACGTCTCACTTTATTTAGTCTGTATCTTTTTGTGAATGACATACTAAAGTCAATATTCATCTTAGATATATTTTTTTTTTAGTGGGTCTTGAGTATACTTGTTTACTCACCAAACAAATCCCTTGTTTAATCACCAACGATCTCCACCCCTCCCCCTCCCAAACCCCTTTGACCACTTCCACCAGTTTTCCATGTTTGAAGGTCGATATCTTATTTTCAGGACTCCTATATTACATGTCGTACGACTGATATCAATTGTTGCGTCATAATATATATACTTTCAACGATTCAATCCTCTAGAACTTTCAAGAATAGTGTTCTTTTCTTTAACATTGATACACTCCACTATATTAATTGATTTGAATGACACCTTAGTAAAACGTCACATATGTAAATAGTTGTTAATACAAATATGAAATTTGTTTTTGTTACAATGGACAGTGAATATAGAACTATTTTGACCTTTGTTTGAAATGTCTATTCCACTGAGTCTACCATTTCTTAGGTTTACTTCCTCTGGGCCCAAACTAGGGACCCAACCCCTCTACGGGACCTCTTCCCTTACCGATGGGTGAGGTCGTAAGAACGGACCTCTCTCATAAGAACAGGTACCTCTCTCATCGGTCCACCGAATGTCAGGTACCCTAGTGTTTCTCAGTCTGTGCTGACTCGTTGATTGTGAAAGTAAAAAGTGAAAAGTCTGAGTGGTTTTTTCTCTCTCTCTCTCCTTAAATAACGGTTGTTTGACCTGTTGGATCTTCTTTACTTAATTAAGGATCTTAGCATTGTTGATGTATTCTGGTTTAGTACTTCTTTATCCTTTAGACTTGTCTGATTAATGATCATTAGTCTTTATAGGGTTTTTTGTTTTCAGTTCTTGGTTTACCGAAGTGACCACTTAAAATGGTTAGTAATTTTTTAACCATAGTTAGGAAGAGTTTGAGATGGTTTTTTATCTTCTCCTCCCTTGTGAAGGTTTGAGTAAAATATTCAGGTCGTAATGGGACTATGGTTTTGGTCTGTTCCTATAATGTTTTTTTCTTTTAATGTCCGGCTATATGGACCATTCTTATCTACATATTTAGGAGTTGTTTTATAATCGTTTAGTTCAAGTCGTTATATATTTTTCTAATATGTGGTGTTAGTTTACTATAAATAAGATCCCTACGTTTCTACCAAATTACATACGTTTGGTTAGTCACACTATGTTGTGTAATTGTCTTACTTTTTATTTTTAGTATGATAGTAGAGTTATCTATGTCATTTTTGTGGATTATTTTAAGTTATAGGTAAAGTACTATTTTTGACAGTTGTTTGATCCATGTCTCCCTTATATGGAATTACATTATTTCTAGTATATACTGTTTAGGTATTTATTATAAGAGTTACCATTTTTCGACCTTCGAAAAGGAGATTCTAGTCCTTGTTCTGTTCCTACGAGTGAGAGTGATGGAAATAAGTTGTGTTATAACCTTCAGTATCTGTCTCATTAATCCACTATTTTTCTTTATTTTTCGTAGGTTGAGTCTTTCTTCATTTTGACAGTGATGAACGTCTACTGTGCTATAATTCAGAAGTGGTTTTATGACAATCTTGAATTTTTGTTTAAGTCATATAAAAGTCTTATGTTTTCGTTATATGTTTTTAAGTCAACGCATAGATGTGTTATTTTTCTTTGATAATCCTTTCTCTTTAATTCTTTTGTCAGAATGTCAACTAGTCTTTTTATGAATCCTTATTTAAATTGTTCAATCACTTTCTGGATATTTGATTTTTGACATTCTGCAACTACTTTCTTTAATTTCTTCTGTTTATTTACCTTTCTATAGGACGTGAGAAGCAACCTTCCTAATTATAATTTTACAGGAATGATAATTTACAGGAATGATCGGTTTTGTTAGATGTTTAAATTCCGTCAGAGATAGTTTTAAGGTCACCGTTAAAAGTGTCTTTATGTCACTTGTTAGATTTTAGACATACCTTGATGTTTTCTGAGATTTATCGGTTTCGTCAGAACCCCTTCTTTTTGTTTTAACCTCCGTGATGTTTAACGTGAGTAGAGTGTACGATCATTTGATCACGAGTTTTAAGAGGTTCGGTCCGAAGTCGTTACGCACTTGGTACTTGAAGGTCTACAACTTCGACCAAAATCTTTTCCATCTCCTTGGTCTCTAGTTTAACGGTTGTAGGCGACCTAGTACCTTTTTCGCTCTCTCAAGGTCTTTTTGTAGATAAAGACGAAATGACTGATACGGTTTCGGAAACTGACACACCTAGTGTTAGTCAAGTCAAGTCAAGTCAACGAGTCAGCACAGGCTGAGAAACACTGGGGTACTTAGCGTCGTGCGGTCCGGAGGGACAAGTAGTGGTTGAGGGCCTCAAGTGGGTCTGAGTGCAGGTAGCTCAGGCACTACGGTAGGTCGGTAGAGTAGGAACCAGTAGGGGAAGAGGAGGACGGGGGTTAGGGAAGGTCGAAGTCTCTGGAAAGGTTACTCAGTTGAGAAGAGTACTCCACCGGTTTCATGACCTCAAAGTCGAAATCGTAGTAAGGAAGGTTTCTTTAGGGTCCCAACTAGAGGAAGTCTTACCTGACTAACCTAGAGGAACGTCAGGTTCCCTGAGAGTTCTCAGAAGAGGTTGTGGTGTCAAGTTTTCGTCGTTAAGAAACCACGAGTCGGAAGAAGTGTCAGGTTGACAGTGTAGGTATGTACTGGTGTCCTTTTTGGTATCGGAACTGATCTACCTGGAATCAGCCGTTTCATTACAGAGACGAAAACTTATACGATAGATCCAACCAGTATTGAAAAGAAGGTTCCTCATTTGCAGAATTTGACACCTTTTAAGACTTTCTCTACCCTTATGGTCTGGTGGACTGGACGGAGAACTCTTTGGATAGACGTCCAGTCCTTCGTTGTCAATCTTGACCTGTACCTTGTTGTCTGACCAAGGTTTATCCTTTTCCTCATGCAGTTCCGACACATAACAGTGGGACGAATAAATTGAAGATACGTCTCATGTCTTACTCTTTACGACCTGACCTTCTTTGTGTTCGACCTTAGTTCTAACGGCCCTCTTTATAGTTATTGGAGTCTATACGGCTACTGTGGTGGGAATACTGTCTTTCCCTTCTCCTTGATTTTTCAGAGAACTACTTTCACTTTCTCCTCTCACTTTTTCGACCAAATTTCAAGTTGTAAGTCTTTTGTTTCCAGTACCGTAGACCAGGGTAGTGAAAGTACCCTTTATCTACCCCTTTGTCACATTTGTCACAGTCTGAAATAAAAAAACCCGAGGTTTTAGTACCGTCTATCACTAACGTCGGTACTTTAATTTTCTGTGAATGAGGAACCTTCTTTACAATACTGGTTAGATCTATCGTATAAGTTTTCGTCTCTGTAATGAAACAGGTGTTTCCAAGCAGATCAGTTCCGATACCAAAAAGGACACCAGTACATACCTACACTCTCAACCTGACACTTCTCCCGACTCGCGGCTTCTTAACTACGAAAACTTGACACTACAACCTCTTTTCTGAGAACTCCCAGGGAACCTGACGTTCCTCTAGGTTGGTCAGGTAAGACTTCCTCTAGTTGGGACCCTAAAGAAACCTTCCTTACTACGATTTCGACTTTGAGGTCATGAAACCGGTGGAGTACTCTTCTCAACTGAGTAACCTTTCCAGAGACTTCGACCTTCCCTAACCCCCGTCCTCCTCTTCCCCTACTGGTTCCTACTCTACCTACCTACCGTAGTAACTGAACTACCTGCACTCAGACCCACTTGAGGCCCTCAACCACTACCTGTCCCTCCGGACCGCACGACGCTAAGTACCCCAGCGTTCCTCAGCCTGTACTGACTCGTTGACTTGACTTGACTCGACTTGTGAAGGACTAAAGTTTGACAATGTTTCGATATGATTAGTTTTATCACACTATAGTCATATTTTTGTTTGTTCGTCTAGTTACCTTGTCTTGTCTGGGGACTCTTTATTTGATACATAGTTTTTCTTTCTTTTCTTACCGGTGGTGTACGAATGAAAAGTAGTTCATCTGTTTTCTTCGACGTTACGTAAGTAAGTTACCTGATATACTACCGGGAATTTTTCTTAGTCTGTTCTACAGGTGCGATATGAATTTTTCCGTTCAAATTTTTACCTTATATGTCATTCGAGGGGAAACACTCACAAAAGTACGATTACACGATTATGTCTTCTGGAGAGTCGTGTCTCCGACCCCCTCTTCTTGAAAGTGACACGTAAAATATATAAAGATATAACAGATATAAACAATGATGTACGTACACAGAGATAAAATTAAAAAATTTTTGATTAAAAACTCAAAAAATTATCCTTTTTTTTTCAACAAAGTAAACTAGAAATTTCTCGTGAATTACTCCATCGATAAAAGGTGTAGAGTGTCTACCTCTTTGACTCCGACACTCTGAACCGGATGGGATCTGAGATCTTGATCCGGTACCGTCTCGGTCCTTTCCTTCGGTCCGGACACACTGCTGTCTCGAGAGTTTCTACTCTCTCGGTGTCTCCGAGTCCTTGTCCCCGTGGGTGGGCGGTGTACGGGTCCCGCCTCGGACTGGAACTCCAGGTTCACGTCCTGCATTACGACTACCTCCATTACCTGTGGGAGCGTCTAGACGAACCACTTGTTCTGGTGTAGGTCAAGTCAGTCCGCCATGAAGAGAAGACACTAGGCCAGTTTCTCGAGTGGGGGTAGGTGTGACGGTCCCGTTTTCCTCTCCGTCTGTGACTGACTCGTTCCGAGAGTCTCCTGACCAGATGAGTAGTGGTCCACTCTGCTCCCGTGGTGAGGGTGGACCCCAAAATACCCCCCGTCCGCCCACTTGGAGACGAGACCAGATAAGGGTCGAGTCTCACACCGACTATTTTTGCTTCACTATCCGGTTTACCCTCTGACCCCGAACAGACGTTATGACTAGTGGGTCCGAGTGAGACCTGTGAGTGACAGTTATGAGGTCTGGTTCCAATATTTGAGTAACCGGATGTCCCAGGTTAATCGTGGATGTACCGTTCTTAGATTCACCCGTTTAGTCTGGTCTACACTCTGTTTTCAAAAGAACCTTATGTGTCGGAAATCAGATTGCAAACAAAAAGGTAAAAAATATCTCTATGCTGTACTGTTTACAAAGTGAGAGGAGTCAACGTGGTCTTCCTTTTGTCGTTGTCTTCGTGTGATTATTTACAGGGGACTCGGGAACCGGAGTCGTGACACCCATCCACTTTCACCACCCTGACATCGTTTACCCTTTAACCAACGGTACAGATGTTTCCAGTCAATGATGTTCGAGGTAGTATGGTGAAGGTTGACTCTTACGTCTCGGTCGTAATAATCTAGAAGATATAAACGTTCTTTTTAGTCCGTGGATCCAAAATTACACTTTAAAGGGTTAAAGGTTGACATTCGTGATTTAGTTTTAATGATTTTTAACACATCCATCCGGTTTTATTATAGACGTCCAGTTTGGTCCGAGTGACCAGTGACCAAAGACTGTTTACCGGAACAGGAGACACAAAATACGACCCCCAGTCCATCTCCTTCACTACTGTAAGGGACCCACAGTGTCTCTCGCCTTTCCCTCTCAAAACGACGTTGGAACCGAGGATCGGGGTGGGACTCGGGACCGGGACGGAGGGTGAGTGATGAGGTACTGCTCCCATTTCGACAAGAACGAGAGTTTCCGCAGCATCTCGACCTAGTCCAAGTGCACCGACTCGACCAAGTACTACAATTAGAGTAAGAACTGTAGGAGGAACACTTCGGTTGTCCCTCTCCTCAAAGGTTCTTTACCCAATCCTTCTCGTCAGTCAACGTAGAGGGTTCAGTGTGTGTGTGTGTGTGTGTGTGTGTGGGGACGTAGGAGTAAAGGACGTCGTAGTGGTCTAAAGGAGTCGAGTGGTGGGTGTGGTCGAAGAATGTTGTCTTCCACTTCCACTTCCACGAGTCCGCACAGGCTAAAAAACGCTGGGGTACCTGACATCGGGTGGTCCGAAGAGACAGGTACCCTAAGAGGTCCGTTCTTATGACCTCACCCAATGGTAAAGGAAGAGGTCCCCTAGAAGGGCTGGGTCCCTAGTTTGAACCCGGAGGGCGTAACCTCCATCTGTGAAATTGGAGACTCGGTGGTCCCTTCGTTGTCTTCCCTGGGTGGGTAAAGGGTCTATCCTTGGGACTCTGGGGTCTTTCTTGGGACCTCTAGACCCTCCTGGGACAAGGGGTCCCACGTTCCACTGACGACTGATCTCACACCCTCGGTTCCTTTTTTCCGTCCTTTCCACCGGTCCAAAGGACGAGTCGAACCTCCCCGGACTCCGTCACGTCCTGGGTCTCCCCGGATCTTCCTTCACTTCCTCAGGACTCGAACCGGGCCCCGTGGACAACCGGACCCCGTCTGTGGAGTGGGCCAGGAACCGCGAGAAGTGAAACTACTAGAACCGGCGGTCGCTCTCCGGACACCGGAAGAGGCACGTAGACACTTGGACCGGTTTGGCCGGGGACGTCTCTCTCTGTGCTACTGTGTCGTCCGAGTCTCGGGGTCTCCGTATGGGGCGTACACTCACCTCCGGTCGGCATAGACCCTGGGACCTGACAGACCAGGATGGAGTTGAGGTGTATGCGATGTCGCTAATGGGACGGGTGGTCTCCATAGTATCAGTGACGGGGGTGTGACGATGGACTTGGACCTCTTCTCGAAGAAGTGGGGTCCATACCCGGTAGGACGTGGGTTCCCCTCACGAGGTGTCGGTGTGGTGGGTCCGACAGGACGTGGGATCTCCAGTAGGGAGAATTGGGTGGGGTACAGCCGAGAGTAAAGTGGACGTCATGTACCCGGGGTCCGGGCGTGACACCCGGGTGGACATGGGAGGTGAAGCAGAGTGAGTGTGGTGTACCCGGGAGGACGAGAGACGTCGACAGAGGAGTGGGTGATAAATACTCGAGAACCGAGTGTGAGAGCAGAAAGCCCTGTAGGACGAGAACCGACACCGAGGGAGTTAGTCAAGGACTCTTGGTCGTCGTCACGGGCCAACAGGTCAACGGGAGGGGTGGGGGTAGTTCCGTCTTCCGGGCGAATGGGAGGGTCCTGAAGTACGACCGTGTGACACATCGGGCGACTCCAGCTCCAGAGGGACTGTGAGTGATGGGCCACGAGCTTTCCCCGACCGCCCCGACCTGACAGTAGACAAGTCCTCTGTCGTCGGGCACTCAGAAGAAGTACGTCGGGGATGGAGAGTCGAGGAGGGGGGGGTGGGGCTAGGGGTCTGGACCGGGGCGAACCAAGTTTTTCCGAAGACGGCCAAACGACCCCCAAATAGTTCCTTCGTAAGTCTCACAAGGGCCCTGTCGAGGTACTAAAGACGTTGGGACCTGGGTTTCGTCCCCTTTTATGACGATAAAAGAGAATCAGACAGAGTGTTCGTTGAAAGACGAGGGGTTTCATCTTCCAACTTACACGAAACTCTCGTAAAAACACACACAGACGGTTCCACTCGGACTCGGGATCCAATGTTCCCCCATTGAAAACATCCCAAAAAACCAAAAGACCCGGGGACCTTTACCAACACACCGTCTCTGAGATGAAAATCTTAAGGTTAGACTTCAGAGGAAGTGACGTTTCATTGACGGAAGACAAGAGTTCCAAATGTGTGTTCCAAGTCTTCGGGTCACCAGTCTAGGACCGAGACAGTCGTGTCTGGGACACCGGAATGTCCACGAAGAGTCGGAGAGGACACAGACTACACAGGAGTGAGATGTCTGGACACTCACATTTGTGGCGGTGTTTGCGAACTCCGAACCGAGTGTCTGTCAGGAATCGATTGTAACCGAACTAGTGGTAGAGTTCAGAGTCCTTTCTGATTTCAGTGTCCAACGAGAGTCGATACAAAGTCCTTAATTCCCTCCGGCACAGGTGTAGACTTGGTCCAGTATCTTCCCCTTTCCTTCGTTGGTCTCGGTAGTCTCGTTGAAGTCTCGAACTTTCTCGGTTCTCCGTGGTCCTACTGGACGTGTTGTGAGTCGGGAAGGAGTCCCGGAGATCTTTAAGACCCTGTCCCTTAACCGTTTCCCACCGGAAGGACGTCGGTGTACCCTACTCCCGAGGGTACTCCCACACCGGGATTCCCGACTTTCTGAGTTCCGGGAAACCCAGTGTCCTTGTGTTCCTGTGGATGGTGGCGGTGACCCTGTCTTTCGTCTAGTCGTCGGGGAAGGACTAGGACCTCCTCTCAGTCGTGTGACCCACGTTTACCGATTATCATCCAATATACGTAGTCCATCACCTCCTTCTTCGGAAGGGATAGAGTTAGGTCTTACTACGGTCAAGATAACCCGTCCGTCCACCGAAACTCTTTAGGTGGGTCCACTCAGGGGGTACAAGGGAGGAGAGGGCACCGATGTCGGTTGGACTCGAGTGGACGACGTAGAGATACGGAACCAGAGGTCGAGACCCTACACACCGTCCGACAAGACTCAGGACCATAGGGTCTGTAATAGGAGTATAATAGAGATGGACCTTCGAAGTCTCTCCGGGGGGGGGGTGGGTGGCGGGGGGCTCTCATCCAGAAAGTTTAAGTGAGTGGAACCCCGTGTATCGTTACCGGAGTGAATGGATCTTGGTCCGACGGGCGGAGTCGAGGACCCCCACAGGACGAAGGACGAAGCCGAGACGGACGTGGGGGTCGGCACGTCAGGAAGGGTCCCAGTCCCAAGGGACGAAGACCCAAACACAGGACGACACCCGGACCCCGGGGCCTTAGTTGAGGGAACAGGGAGGACCGGGACGAACCGCGGTACCAGTCGAGTCTGGGTCCAGGAACGAAGAGAAACCGGAAACGAGGGGGCAGTGTCGAGGCGAAAGAGTGTGACCGAGGAGACTCCTATCCAAAAGGACTGAGTCAAGGTCCCTGGACCCCCGTCGTGGACCCGGGTCCACCCAGGACGAGTGGACCTCCGTGTCGACGACCTCAGAGTCGTCCCCCACTCCAAGACTCCGACGGGGGAGCACAGTGTTCGTCGAGGGGTCCCCATAGACAGAGGACGTGTACCTACCTCTAGGACCCTGTCTCTCTTTACACCGTTCTTGAGTTTAGTCTCGTATGGACCCAAGTCGACGGACGACGACGGTAAGTGATTGACACCAGAGAATCAGAGTCAAAAGAGTAGACAATTTTCACAGGAAACTCAACAATATTATCATTCTCGATCGAACACCAACTTTGATCGTTGGTTGGGGATGGGTAGAGACGGGTCTGTGTTGTGACCCCTCTCCGATCAAAGTCACTGTGTGTCACGGTGGTCCTAAGGTGACCCAGTCGTAGACGCCCTCTGAACTTCTTGGACACCACCTACCGCCCACTCTCCTCACCCTCCTACCCGTGGTCTGTAGAGACACCGGGGAACTTTTGTACTAAGCCGGGGTGTTCACAACACCGGACCTCCGTCCTCTGGACCCGACAAGGGAGGGAAGAGACCCGGAGTCAAAAGGAAGAGAAGTCACTTCTCTTCCCACTTGGTTCAGTTTGTAGTGTGATCTTCGGAGTCCAATCTGTATACAATGATTTTAGTCCCTTAACAAGTATTCTGAGACCTGAAAGACAAAGAGGACTTCTTTGTCAGGACCGACACGACCCGGACGTAGGAATGTGTGCACTCCTTTAAGAGACGGAGGGATGTTCAGGGGTCACGGTAACCCGGGTAGAGTAGGTATGAACAAGGGGTCTGGTTCGTCATGACACCAAACCCTGGGGTCGACCTCCAGCCCTTTCAGGAGATACGGGGTTCTAAGTGTCCTTTCCTGGAACTGGGACCCTCGAAGTCTGGGACGACGAGACGGTTGTCCAATGATCCGTCCCGACCCAGATCCGTTCAGATCGGAGTCGTTGGCGAAGACAGTTTGTTCCTACTATTGTGGAGTACCTACACGACTCTCAGTTGACTCTTTTCTTTTGTGTCTCCAAGATTGTCACTTCCGATTTTACCACGTCGGTGACACCTTTAGTCATACCGTCAAGGAGTCTTTACACTTTTATATAATGGTCTACTAGGTCGTTAGGGTGAAGACCTTTATTTGAGTTTTTTTAATTTTCGTCTTGGAGTTTCTCTATAAACATCTCGGAACAAGCACCGTCAGTTTACACCTTCTTTGACTTCAAAGGTAACTGTCTACTTTCTTATTTATTTTACAACGTATATGTACATTACGTTATCATAAGTAGGAATACGATTCACTTTATTCGGTCACTGTCTTTCCGCCTAAGATATATAAACTTACTTACTCAATATACTTCCTGGGCACGACGACACGAGTCAGTGAATCAACACAGACTGAGAAACGTTAGGGTACCTGACATCGGACGGTCCGAAGAGACAGGTACCCTAAAAGGTCCGTTCTTATGACCTCACCCAACGGTAAGGTAAGAAGTCCCCTAGAAGGGTTGGGTCTCTAGCTTGGGTATAGAGGATGTAACCGTCCGTCTAAGATATGGCGACTCGATGGATCCTTCGGGTATCCTTCCTGAGTCTCATCAGTTTAAATATCTCTGTCTTTCATCTTACCATCAATACCATTGTCAAAGTCTAAATGTTTTACTTTTTCGAGACCTCTAGACACAGTATTGTTGTACTTATATGAATTGTGGTGACTTGATATGTAATCTTTTACCAATGTTGTTACTTGTAATACAATGTACAAAAAATTGGTTTTTTTAAAAAAAAATTTAATCCCGAAGGGGATCGTCGACCTCCGGACCCAGGAAGGAAACGGACGCGGACTTACGTGGACCAAGACGTCTGACAAGTGTCGATTTCGAACCTATCCTACATCGTTTTAAGGGGACTGTAGGGAGTCCTCGTTAATGTCCAACCACTACTGTCCTTTCCTACCCTTTCCACCGTAGGTTCGGGTCGAATCCGTAACGGAACTAGTTCCTTGTACCCTTTGACGTCCTTCGGTCACAGACCTTCTTATATGTCCATCAGTCCACCGGCGACGGTTAATCTCGGTTGTAAAAGGAGTTCTATATGAGTACACCATCTACTCCCTCCCATACATCACTAGAGGGGTCAAGGATTCGGGTTAAACCACACAGACTTTAAGTGGAGTTCCAACTTTGAATGTATCTTTGGAAAGAGACAGTGGGTCTTAGAAAAATCCCGGGGATGGTTCAAGTACCTTTCAAGTAGGGGTGAGATCTAAGATGTAAATCTCGGGACCGTTCCTAGGTCCCTACGGACGGTCCTTCGGGAGGGAGGTCTACCAATCCAGAGGACCCCTGAGTGTAAAGGAACGTTTTGTTTCCGTCTGTTTCGTAGACCCGAAGGGACGGTCAGTGGTGTCGTATGTGTCTGTGGTCGAGGGGAGGGATCTCGTCCGGAGCTCCCCGAACCAATGTCCAGTCTTGTTGCCTCCTGTCCACATCTTCCCATGGTCCGACAAATCTCTCTTCGGGTCCTTCGTCTCACGGGAAATCACGTGACGGGAACCTCTTGTGACGACCTATTGTGTCTCTGGACTGTTAGTAGTCCAAGATTGAGTAATAAGAGGACATGGTACAACCGACTACCGTCCAGGACTCCGACTCAGGACTCCCAATCCTATGTTGGAGTAGAGGTCCTGAGGTTCGTATTAGGAAGACTTTGAGGGAACCGAACTAAGTCGGATATAGTTGGAGGGTGGAGACTTCTGGGTAATAAGAAAGGGATGGTATCACAAATCCTGAATTGTTTACGACTGTTCTTTGTCCTACCACGTCACTAATCCCCGTGTCTATATCCTCAGGTCTTTGGATACAGGTAGGAGAATTTAAAAAACTCTGAACGCAATACCAGATCGTACACTAGATCGGACTTCTTGTAAGGTATACGTGAACTTTTCTTACACATAAGAATACAATTCATAGAAAAGGTCGGTGTCACTATACTTTAATCTTTGGTTAACGTCTTTCTTTTTACCCTTATCTTGTTTGTTCACCTCTGATTTGTCGTACGATGATCTTCTGGTTACCCAGTTACTACTTTAGTTTCTTCTTTAGTCTTTTATGGAACTCTGTTACGTTTACCTTTGTGTTACGAAGTTTTGGATACGTATGTACGTACGATTCAACGATGTCAGTACAGGCTGAGACACACTGGGATACCTGACATCGGACGGTCTAAGGAGACAGGTACCCTAAGAGGTCCGTTCTTATGACCTCACCCAACTGTACGGGAGGAGGTTCCCTAGAAGGACTCGGTCCCTAACTTGACACAGAGAATGTAGAAGACGGAACCGTTCGTTCAAGAAATGGTGATCGTGGTGGACCCTTCGGGGGTTTTAGATACCTCAAGTCAGTTTCGTTAAGATTCTTCCTTGTACTATCACTATGTCTGGAAGGAGTTATTTGTTCTTTTTAGAGTTCGTTGACTTAGATGGTGGATTTCCTTAATGTTTTCTTCTTATTTATTTTGGGTTTCAGTCGTCATCCTTTCTGTTTTATTTTTAATCTCTCCTTTATTCATTTTATCTCTAGTTTTGTGTTATCTTTTCTAGTTACTTTTTTTCCGGACCGAAAAACTTTTCTGTTTGTTTTAACTATTTGGAAATTGGTGAGAGTAGTTTTTCTTTCCTCTCTCCAAGTTTATTTGTTTTATTCTTTATGTTCTCCTGTTCAAAGATGACATAACGTGTCTCTTGAAATAAGCGATAGGATACTATTTGATGTTACCTTTTCTTGTAAATTTTTTTTATGTATATATGTATATATATGAACTGAATAAAACGACATCTCGTCTTTTATTGTGTAACATTTAGTTGATATGAAATTAATTTTTGTTTGTTTTCTTTACTTTCTCCTCTTTATTGTTTATCGTATCTTGATGTTTTTTAGTCTTCTCTTATATACTTGTTTAAACTATTGAGTCTTGTTTAGTTGTGTAAAGATCTTTGTATGTCGGACGGTTCTGACTTAGTTCCCGTTTGTCGGTTAGACTTGTTTGACTAGGGATCGTCACTTTAATTTAAACATTAAATTTTTTTGGGGTCGTTTGTTTCAGGTTCCAACCTGTCGAAGTGTCCCATTAAGAGAAAACATAAGATATTTCTTCTCGATCCTGATTAGGAAGAGTTTAATCAGGTTATTGGATTTCTCCTATCTTGTGAGGGTTTACATAAGATACTCCGGCGGTAATGTTACTGTAGTTTTGGTCTTTTTCTATGAGGTATTTTCGTTCAATATCCCATCATAGAAACTACTTATATCTACATTTGTAGGAGTTGTTTTATGATCGTTCGATTTAAGTTGTTATACATTTTTCCTAGTATGTGGTACTAGTTCACCCTAAATAAGTTTCCTGGGTTCCCACCAAGTTATAAACGTTTAGTTAGTTACACTATGTAGTAATACTGTTTCATTAAACATTTCATTTCAACGAGTCAGCACAGGCTGAGAAACGCTGGGGTACCTGTGGTCCGAGGAGGCAGGTACCCTAAAAGATCCGTTCTCATGACCTCACCCAACGGAAAAGTTCCCTTCCTATTTTTAGTGTACTAGTAAAGTTATCTACGGATTTTTCATTAACTGTTTTAAGTTGTAGGTAAGTATATAAATACTATTTTTAATAGTAGTCTCACCCATATCGCTCTTGTGTAGAGTTGTATTATTTCCGGTGATACTGTCAGAGTATCGATTATAGTGTGAGTTACCACTTTTCGATTTTCGGAAAGGAGATTTAAGTCCTTGTTCTGTTCCTAGAGTGAGAAAGGTGAACATAAATTGTATCATAACCTTGAGGATTTGTGTCGATAGTCTGTTCTTTTCCTTTATCTTCCGTAGGTTTTACTTTCTTTTCTTATAGTGATAAGTTGTTCTTTTGACAGTGAAAAACGTTCACTGTACTATGAAATTTACGTTTTGAGATTTCAAAGGTGGGTTTTAGGTATTTTTGGCTATTTACTTAAGTTATGTCAACGTTCTATGTTCTAATCATATGTCTTTAGACTAAAAGATATACGATTACCACTTGATAGTCTTTCTCTTTCATTTTTTAGTTAGAGAAAATTTTAGTGTAAAATTTTTATGGATCCTTCTTTGAATTGGTTCCTCTATTTTGTGTAAATAAGACTTTTGATATTTTGTAACTACTTCCTTTAACTTCTACTATATTTCCTTACCTTCCTATAGGGTAAAACCCTAACCTTCTTAATTATAACAATTTTATCCGTATGGTGGGTTTCGTTAGATGTCTTAATTACCAGAGATAGTTTTATGGGTACTGTAAAAAACGTCTTACTCTTGTTTATTAGGATTTTAAGTATACCTCGGTGTCTTCTGGAATTCAATGGTTTTGTTAGAACGAATTTTTCTTTTTTCGACCTCCTTATTGGGAGGGTCAGAAGTCCGAGATAATGTTTCGATGTTATTAGTTTTGTCGTATCATGACCGTGTTTTTGTCTTAGTATCTAGTTACCGTGCCTTATCTCAGGTCCTTATTTGGGTATGTAGGTACCAGTTAATTAGATACTACTTCCTCCCTTCTTATATGTCACCCCTTTTCTGTCGGAGAACTTACTTGTAACAACCCTTTTGACCTGACGATGTACGTTTTCTTAGTTTGACGTGATGAAAAAGTGTGACATATGTCTTTACTTAAGTTTCACATAATTTCTAGATTTATATTCTGAGGTGTGTATTTTGAGACCTTTTCTTACCAATCAGTCTTATCAGACTACATTTAATATCATTGAAAATTTTTTAGACATAGAATTCAGTTTTCTTTATTTTCGTTTCTTTTGTTTGTTTGTTTACCCCGGATTAATTTTCGAAAACATGTCGTTTCCTTTGGTAACTTTTTTACTTCTGTCGAATGGTTTACCCTCTTTTATAAACGTCTACTATACTGGTTGTTCCCCAATTATAAGTTTTATATGTTTGCTGGATAAACAAATATATCTGAGTTATATTTTTTTGTTTGTTGGGTTACTTTTTTACCCGTCTCCCGGAGTTATCTGTTAAGAGGTTTGCTCTGTATGTCTAATGGTTTTTCTTGTACTTTTCTACGAATTGTTACGATTAATAATCTCTTTATGTTTAGTTTTGTTGTTCGATAGTGTAGTGTGTCAGTCTAGTGGATAGTAGTTTCTTTGATGTTTATTGTCTACAACTGTTCCTATACCTCCTTTTCCTTGTGAATATGTAACAACCACTCTACATTTAACCCCACCACTAATACTTTTTGTAATAACTCCAAGAAGTTTTTTGATTTTTATCTTGATGGTGTATTGTGTCGTCAAGGTTAGAACCTATATGTAGGTCTTTATTTTTTTGGGTAGGTAAACTTTTATATGTATACGGGGGTTACAAGTATCGTCGTGACAAGTGTTATTGGTTCTATACCTTCGTGGGTTCAAAGGTAGTTGTCTACTTACCTATTTCTACTGCACCATCTATACGTGTTACCTTATGATGAGACGGTATTCTTTCTTGCTTTAAGACGGAAAACATCGTTACATATAGTTGACCTCTGATAATGCGAATCATTTCATTTAGTTTGTCTCTTTCTTAATAACATACCATATTGTATATACCTTAGATTTTTTTTTATTACGTTTAATTCTATATATCGTTTTTTTTTTTTTTTTTCTTTATATATCGTTTTGTCTTTGTCTGAGTCTCTTGTTCGATGACCAACCAATGGTCGCTCCTCCCTCTTCCCCTAATTCTCCATGTTTGATGACATATATTTGATCTTTTTGTTGTTCCTATATAACATATTGTCTCCCTTAATATCGGTAATGGAATATCATTGAAAATTACCCCACATTTGAGAGTCTTTAGACTAGTGATACGACATGCGTACTCACATACGAGTCTACGAGCCAGCACAGACTGAGAAACGTTGGGATACCTGATATCGGGCGATCCAAGGAGACAGGTGCCCTAAGAGGTCCATTCTAATTACCTCATTCAACGGTACGGGAGAAGATCCCTTAGAAGGATTGTGTCCTTAGCTTGGGCGTAGAGGACGCCGAGGACGTAACGTCCTCCCAAGAAATGGTGATTCGGTGACCCCTTCAGGGTGTATGACATATGGACTTTGATTATATCATATCATTTAGTTGATATGAAGTTATTATTTGTTTGTGGACCTAAGTCTAAGGTTGAGACTTGGGGATCGACACACTGGGACCCGTTGGACTGGGACTAAGGAGTAGTTATTTAACTCCTATGGAGGACCCCTACAAAACTCTTATTTTACTCTACTATAGACACTTTACGAGTCGGTTGCTGACAGTGAACCCTACACAAGACACTTGGGGTAGAAAATCCACAGTAATACGATAATGACACCGACAGTCTTGACCACTAAGAGTCAGAACAAGGTGCACCCTGAGTGGACCCTTCGAAATTTTTGTTTGTCTGTTACAAACTTGGAACAAGGTCTGACTTATTTAGTCTTAGAAACAAGTAACCATAGAATTTTTAAGGAAGGCCATTGAGAATACCCATGGTCCATTCTTGGTCACGAGATTCGAGGACTTTCGTCCCGGAACCGGAAGAGAATAGAAGGGGAATATTCCGACCGGTCGTGACGCGTGTCACCTGTGAGATGTCCTCGTCGACAGGGGAACCGGTGCGAGATCGGATCCCCGACGTCAATTAAGGGGGAAGGAAAGGGTCGAACCTCCGTGTACGGAATGGAACCTCCACAAAGAGGTGGTGTCACTCGACGGAACCGGACTCGACCGCCACGACCTCAGTCGGAGTACGGGAGGTGGCTCCCGGCTCCCAGTCCGGATGACCCACTACAAGGAGCACGACGTGAGCTACGTCGGAGGACGGGTCACCCTCGGAGTGACTGGGAAAGTCTGTGGTGTCTGTCAAGGTCCGGTTAGGGTCCCAAGAGCGACCTACGAGATCCTCGAACCTGAAGGTGGAGACCCGCGTGGACTCAACCCGGTCTTTAAGGCAGAGAGACGAGACCACCCCGGAGACGGACCCATCCTTCCAGTCTAGGACAGGGAAGACCGTCCAGGCGGAAGACCGAGAGATATCCTTTTATTCGTCCTATTGAGAGAGTAAACCTCCTTTGAAAGGTTTCTTATACATCGTCCGGTAAGTCACGTGGTACAAATATTGAGATCCGACTGACCTTTATTGGGCTCACTGGTAGTTCTACCTCGACAAGCTGATTTGGTCCCGGTGAGTCCGTATTTTTTCCTCTTTGCTGATAGAGGTATACGCCGATACCTCGCTAGAGTCCAATATGTCTACCTCTTTTGTTTCACCTCTTCACACACTACACAAAGACAAACAGATTTCCCTCCGACACACACTCACACTCGTGTGTGTATGTACACATATTGGTGAATGTTACATCAGACTTCTCTAAACTGGAATTTCCTTTCTATTCTGTCAAAAAAAAAAAAAAAATTACCAATGTTTACACCCCCTCTTTTACTCTACGTCCCTTGTACGTATCTTCGATCTGAATCATATCGAACAAAATAGTTAAGTCGAAACCTTCGTACATTTATAATACGTTTTTCATATTTTCTTTTAATTTGGAATTTTTTACGTATTTTTAAATTTAGGTTCACTTTATTCGTATCGTTATGTCTCACCCTATTTGTACTTTTTTTTTTTTTTGAAGTTCTTTTCTCCTTCTTCTGTAAAGTCGTCAAAAAGTCATTAGTGTAAACAATACCACCACCATAGAAATTGGGACTTTGACAACCCACACGTACACCCTATTTCGTCAACCCCGGGATGAGTGGAAGGGTTCCCGGGGACTCGAGTCGAACATGTGGAGACCACGAGTCGCACACGAAACCAAAACGAAGAAAGAGAAGGTGAGCGAGAAACAAGATTTTCTTACTGGTATTTTGGATAGTGACAGTAGTGACTCCGGTGTTTGTAAAACAACTCATGGATGGAACCCGAACTTTATCTTTGTGAATCCAATAAAGTACATCAGAGCGTCATTATGATCTCCCATGCTTAATGATAACAATGAAATCTCTATTCCTGTGACTCCAAAAGGGTTCCAGTGGTTCAGGAAAGTTTACCCAATGACATAACGTCCATTCCCCGTCTGGATCAGGGGCTAGATTTATCTGGTCTGGAGTTTTATGATCTAGTCCGAACCTTTTATTTAAACTCAGTTAAATCTAATCAGTCAATACTGATAAGGTCACAACCGAACCCAACCTATGACTTAGGTCATTACCCTCACAGTGACAATTACTTATGGACGGACCCTCGGTCCATCCACCTAAGATACCAAGACAGATATATCATGTCCTGGGAACTCGATTTGAACTGCCTAAATTTGGCCAAATTGGTAAACTATACTAGGAATTGAAGAGACGGAGAGTGAAAAGAACAGACACTTTACCCCTCTTATTATAGATTAGTGTCTCGTCACCCTCCTAACTCCCTCAAGTAAACATCTTAAAGAACTCCTCAAGAGGGTTGTGTTCCACTAATCGAGACCACTAAAATAGGACAGACTTGTCTACTCACCAAACACATCCTACGAGTCTCGGATGGGTGTCTCCGCGAGTCGTCAAGAAGGAATTGACTCACCAGGGGTGGTCTGGTCCCGTACGCGACACGAGGACTTTAGTAGGTCTCGTGAGTCATAAACACTCACGTTTATAAAGATCCACGTGACTGGGAACAACCCAGGGGGACCATGAAGACTCAGAAACTGAAATATCTTGTCCTGCGAACTCGGTCTGACCAACCCAAATTTGGGGTAGATCTCATACCGGGGATTCTAAGGAGGACCGTGAACAGTGTCTGGGTCCAGACCAGATTCGGGTCTCTGACTTCCGGGAAAGAGGATAGAACCGGTCTCTCCGGAGTTGACCCTCGGGTCTCAGGTTTTTCTTGATCTCAAAATAAACCGAACGTGTCGTAAAATGTAGTTTTAAGATTCGACGGAAAACCCGAATCTCTTAACAAGATGTAAAACTAACACCACCACGAATAATCACATATATGTAAACAATTTGACACATGAATTCTACATGTATAAGTCAACATATATATGTCAAATAACATACCTTTAATATAGAATTATTTTTACTAATCTTTTTTAAGATCCAAGGGTCGAAGAGAACTTTTTTTTTTTTTTAGACTACTGGACAGTTGAGATTCGGGTTTACCGTTTTTAGTGGACCTCGTCAAGGGAGATTGACCCAGTGGTGTCAGGAGTGGAGAGAACGTACAGAGGGACTGTGCTTCCCGCTTCCAATCCAAACAATGACTGAGTCCAAGTCGACGGACAACGAGTTTTTAGTTATGAACTCTCTCCGTTCACAACCATCTTTCAACGAAAATTAGTCTTACGGTCGTTAGACCCCTCTACCATCTGAGACAAGGGGGTTTTTGGTGGAAGTTTCTTAGACGAGTCGGTACTTTCAAAAATTTTCCCTTCTTTTTTCATTGGAGTCAATTAGTGACTCTATTCCTCAGTCTCAGTAGGAGTAGGGGGCGACATACGTCCGAACACCTCCGATAGAACAAATGCCAAACAAGTGTGTCAATCAACGTAACACTCTAATGATTTCTTCTTTGATTCCTTCTCTAGACCAGTAGACAATTAATGAATGAGAAGTAAAGATCAAGAAACTAGATGTCTTTCTTGGTTGTACAATCCGTTCCCTAACACACTAATTTTCTAGACTTTCCACACAAACCCGGTCTCTACTCATCTCGTACCTCCACGGACCAAATTCAAACCACTGTTCTATTTTCCCACGAGGATGTGTCTCGAGAAAGAACGGTTTGCAACGAATGTTTAGGGGTGAACAGTTTTGTACTGAGGTAAAGATACCTTAATACCCCTTTTTAGGTAGAGGACATTGAGAAGGTACGACTGTGTCCCACGGTATAAGGTAAAGATACCCTAATCCCCAGAGAGACTGAAGACATTTAAGAAGTACGACTGTATCCTGTGACATAAGAGTCTCACTTCTACAACTGTACCTAGACATGGTAGAGAAACGACTGTTAAAATTGTCGGACGAATGTATATACCAGTCTCGTTCGATGTTAATAAGTTTATGAGTGTTTCAATATCTAATAATACTCGTTGTCACAATTAGGGTAAGAGAACTCCGGTCAAGAACTTTAACGAGATCGGTATTTAAGTCATGACGAGTCCTACCTCGTCAAATGCCGTGCCGACGTCAGACCAGTTGTACGTCGACCGGAAAAGGGAGACCACCGTCAATATGATAGACCCTTTGTTGAGTCCTTGCACGTAGTCTGGACCCAGACACTGAGATCACAAGATTAGTAATCGACGAACTCGGACGAGAAAACACTGAGTCACTCCGGACCTTCTGAAGTCGAAAAAATGTTTGTTTTCCATCCCCCACACCTCCCCGGAAACATGAACCCCAACGAAGGTTCAACCAAGGTGACTAAAAGGATGGGACACTGGTGAAGAGAGCCGGAACAAATACAGAAACACTAAGGTCCTGTCGTTCAAAACGGGAGAATTACCATTGTTGTATTGTGTACCCGTGTGAATTATTCCAACCGACAACAGTAGTACTAATAGTGGTTGGTCGTAGTAACACTGGACCTAGGGGACGAGATACCTCTAGAGAGGGACCCAGAGAAAGATGTCTGAGACAGGACGGTGGGGTCATCAACCCCTTGACCTTCGTAATAGTACCGACGGAGGACAAAGTGGATGGTCACCTCTTTCTAAGTTTGTCTGACTAAGTTTGTCTAACAGGAAACCGTCTGGAACACCCCAAGTCTGATAGAAGAGGGGGGCGGACACAAACCATCTCCCTCCACGAACGTGCTCGCGCGCGCGTGTGTGTGTGTGTGTGTGTGTGTGTGTGTGTGCGTCCGTCTCGACCTAAAACTGAAGTTCCGAGTTAGAAAACCAGGGTCGGAACAAAACTACATAAGTCTTCTTCCTCCTATTTGGGGTTTGTGGATCCGTGGAACTCCTGACTACGTAAGACTCGTCAAACTGACACGAAGACACGTGGGACTGACTCAGACTGAGGGAGGTACTCTCTCATATGTCGAAGGTCATTATTAGACTAGGTAACGATGTTGGTTTACTTCACAGTGACCCGTTAGGTCCGGACTCCTCTTCGAAGTACTTCAGGACCGGCGGTCTTGATGCTGACTTAAGTTAAGGTGTTTAACGTTACGGGTATAAGAGGATCCTTTATCTTCTCCTAGAGGTCTTTCAGAGGTGTTACGTGACAAAAGTCGTAGGTGTCACGCACATTTTCGACCCCGAGTCAGAGTCGATAAATTACCGGGGAAAAGACTGTGGGAGACACTCTTTCGGGACGGTCGTGTGTCTTCCTTCGTCTCCGGAGAGTGCCCCCATTCCATTCCTCGACTGTCGGATTGCCCCTCTGATCTAGTCGGGACGTCTATCGATGACTGTACATATAATTTATGTTTCTGGTCCTCTCTCTAGTTAGCACAAGGTCTAGTTAGCGTCCGTTCTTGTCACCGTTCTTTTATCTTTCAAGGCACTGAAACGGAATAGGTCTTTACGGATTTATAGACGTTGTGCACACTGTCGATTGAAGTGAATATATACTTCTTAAGAATTTTTAGTTCCTTTTCCGTTTTTTTCTTACCTTTTCTCCCTTTTGCATACTTAAAAAACTTTTTTTCTCAAACGAAATTTTTCTATATTGGTTGACGGAATAAACCTAAAATTGAGTTTATTTGTTTAAAATTTTCATTTGTTTATTTTGTAATCGACTAGTCCCTGTAAACTTGTGACCAACCATTGTAGTTTAATGACAAATGGAAATCTATACTTCCCATAGTACTATTACAAAAAATTTTCTGGGGAATCCAAAATCTATATAATCGACTCAACGAATACCTTCTTTACTAGGTTACAGAGTCTATAAGGAATTTTATTAGACCTTTCTCCCTTCACCCACCCTTTCTCGGAGATAAACACCCGACTGTTCCAAGTAATATGATTAGATAAAAATAAGTAAACTGTAAAAAATATAATTTTTTTAAAGAAAATTTCTTTGTGTACGTATTATTCTACAAAAGTAAACGGTCTGTTACTTACTTTTTGACCTATTATACGAAACAATCGTTTTTATCCTTACGTTGTTAGTAAGGGTATACAATGAATTAATCTTATTGAAGAAACTTCCAACCAAACCGTAATAAATAACATATTTAAATGGGTAACCGAATCGTAACAGTGAAGATCCTCACACAGTATATCTATTTGAGTGTTAAGGTACCTATCAGTGACGTAGTAATAAATATTTTCGATTTTTACTCTTTATTACATGTATTACTATACCCTGACTAATTATTTAATTCTGTGTAAGAGTTTTTATCTTGAGAGACATTGAATTTTTTGTTTTTGTTCTTGTGAAAGATCAATATTTATACTTTGTTACGGGTTTGATTACGGGTTTTTTGAAATTTTTATTAGTTCGGGTCATGTTACACTTATTATAAAATCAATTTTGTTTTGTTTCTCCCACCACACATATGGTCACACGAATATCTAATTGTCAGAGACAGTCCTTCCAAAGTGTCCTTTATCCGAGGATACTAACAACCCTCTCCTCCCAACAGGACCCCTGACCCCCTACTCATCCTCCCTCTTACTAAAAACGGTACACGTATTTAATATAAAGAAAAGAAAAAATTTCGACTCCAACCAATAGTCTCAGTTCTCGTCTTCCAGGATAAAAGGGATATCCGAGGTTAGAGTCCCCTCCACGTCTTTCGTCTCTCGACGCACCCTCCCCGGGTGACACCTCTTCGACGTCCCGTTCTCCCTTTCCCCAGACGTTTCGTGAAGACCGGACCGACCCCCGCCCCTCCTTCCGTTTCAGGACGTCGGAACGAGGCCTTTCGGAGTCAATGACTATCTCAGTTCGAGTCTAAGGCACTCCCCCTTCGACGTTTCTAGACTTTCCCATCGAGGTCCGGTTGTAGACGCTCAACGATCCACCGACTGGGAATCGACAAGGGTTTGTCAAAACGGAGATGTGTGGAGTGTGTGTACGTGTGTGTTTGTGGGGCGTGGGGTCGGTTCGCAGGAAATCGGTCACCTAGACTAATACGTTGGGAACCCTTGTCGGTGAGAGTCTTTACGGTGTGAGGTGGGGGTCCGAGACCGAGACCGGACACAGGGGGCATCCAGTGACAGTTGTGAGTAGAGGGGTGTCCGTCGACGTATGAGACGGGTGAGTCCCTGTGTCGTGTTCCAACCCCTGTCCTTCCCCCCTAGACCCAAAGGTTTCCTCCCCGAGACAGTCCCATTTGACTCACGAGGGGTGGAGAGCGGGTGGGGTCCACATTCCTCTCTTCAGGGACCCTACAGTCTATTCACATTGACGGGAGGAGAGGGATCACCGAGTAAACAGGGGGTGAAGATCCACGGGACGTGACGGGTCCCGGGGTGTCAGAAGCGGTCCCGTGTTCCCTCTTTGGGTTGACAGGACGAGACAGACCTTTAGGTGGATACCGGAAATTCGAAGGTGGAGAGGAAAAAGGGTAGTTGTTCAGTACGTCGTCTGTGATCTCCTCCTTTGTCAGGAGGGCGAGAGGCTTCTGATCGAAGGATAGACCCGTTGGGTGGTCCGGGGACTCGGAGGGAAGGTCGGTCTTTCCGTGGTCCCGTGTCTTCGTCCTTGGTTGGAGGAGTCCCTGCAGCCGGTCCGAAGGGAAGGAGGTCCCCTGTGAGGGAACGTACTACTTTAGGTGGTGGAAGCTCAAGACCTCGTGCCGGGGGTGGTTCCGTTACCGGAACAGGTGTCGGTAGTGGTAGGCCTTCTCCCGAAGTTCGGACCGCGGGACGACCCGCCGTAGGACGGAGGGCCGGGCGTGGTCGAGGTCCTGGAGGCCGGTGGGTCGGACTCGTAGTCTGCCGCCCCCCGCCAGTCGGGGTCGGTCCGGGTCTGGCGCCCTCCGGAGATCGGCCACGTCCGGAACGAGGTCCACCGGGTACGGAGCCATGTGTGTGACGTCAAAGAGGCAGTGCAGAAGAACCTTTACATTGTCAAACAGTTGGAAGAGTAAGTCGTACAACTCGAAAAACAGGTACCACCAATTCGTCCGGAACGGGTCGGGGCCGTCGGGGACCCCGGGGTTTGAGAGGAATCCCCGAGGACTGTAGGACTACTTCTGAGAGGTTCCCACTTCTAAGCCTTCTCGGTGTCTGGAGACCGAAAGTGAACCCGTCACGACAGACCTTCAAGTAACAAGAAATCGATCCCTGACGGACCCAACAAGTCCCTCGGGTCTCCCGGTCCGAAAGATGCTCGGCAACGGAAACGAATAGAGGGTGAGACGGCACCGGTACTCACTGTCCGACCCGAACCGGGTCCGGGAAGAGGAGTCCCGGGGAAACTGTAGTACCGTCGTAAATTGTAAGGAGAGACTCTCCGACGACTACCCGTTTATAAAATTCTTAGACGGGTCCTGTCCGTCCGCAAGTACATCGAGTTTGATTTCCAATCTTCTTTTCTTTAGGAAATCCATTACAGGGGTTTCGACCTGAGATATTCCTTGTGGTCTCGTCTCATTCCTGGATTCTCTAGGTTTCGTGACTCCTCATGTAACGAGGGTGGGTTTGGTGTATGTGTGGGTTAAGTGTTATTCTTCGTTCTGGTTTTGTCCTTCTTTACACTCCGGTAAGTTGTCTCAAGACTAGAAACGGTACTACTTTTTTAAACTAAGAAAACGTTTAATTTTTGTTTTAAAATAACGGGGATGAAACGACTATGGTGTTTCCACAAATCCGACGACATCTCCACCCACACGTACAGGGAGGGGTGTACCCCGGGGGTGAGTGCTTAGTGAACTTTGATTTTTATCTTCACTCCCCGATCGCTCCCGGATCCAATGAGGGGTTCGCAGTAGGACGTCCGGTACAAGGAACGTCTCGGGAGACCCCTGGTAAACGCTCGGTGGGGAAAGAGGGCGTTTCTACTGACTTGTCCGTAGTCCGTAGGTCAGACATTTGACTTTCTGACTTTGTCTGTGTCATCCCGGAATCTCTCGTTCCCCTGGGTACAAAGGACACCAAAGGTTTACAAAATCGTAGTCTTTGGGAACCAAGTTTACTTTGAAACTGTCTTTATAGTTATTATGTCGTCTGTTTTCCTGTGCGAGTTCGATTGTGATTCCACCCCACGTTCCCCCGTGGTGTCACGGACTCCGACGGTACCTCGTCAGGTGCCCGTGGTGAACGGAGGTCCAGGAGTATCTCTCTTTCGTCCCGGTCTCTCACTGAGACAGGTTCCACCGGGACCCGTATGTTGGAGGACTCCTGTCGTATAGAGACCACTTCCGGCCGTCGTCCCTCCACTCACAATCGTAGGGGAATTTGGGGGAGGAAGACTTACTTTCGTTAATGCTCTTATTTAAGCTGGACCTTGAGACTGTAGATTCTCGTGGAACCCTAGTAAATCGTCAGACTTCGACGTTCACTCACCATTTGCGTCACACGTCGGACTGGTGTTTGGGGAACGGTGGGAGGAGACAGTCCTGTTGACGGGAATCGTCGGGTATATCTTTAGGTCTGGGCAAAGACCCTCGTGTCTGGTCCACAGTAACCACCTTACCGGGTCTTGTACGAGGTTTCTCGTGACCAGACAATGTAAATGACACTAAATTTTGTGTGTCTATTTGACAGGAACCTTTTTCTTTAAACCCTGTGTGACCCGTGTGACGACCCACACACGGAGTGAGACATGGAGTCGTCGTCAGTAGACGGTGTCTTTCTTTAGTCGTAGGATGGTCCCTGAGTGAGGAAGGGGCATGAAGGACGACTTGTGAAGGGACACCTTGACACCAAGGGACCTGGGTTGGAACCCTTTACAGGCGGATCTCTTTCGAGACCTTCAGATTGTGAGTCGTGTTACAGGAAGTCATCCAGGACTATTAGAAACACTTCCTTTCAGGGGTATCAGATTTCTCTGACTATGGCAGAGACCCTCTGGCAAGGATGGTTACGAACCGTGTCCGACGAAGTGATACTGGCGACGAGATCTCTAGAGTCTCGTCGGACGAAGGTCCGTTCAGGATCCAATTATTTCAGACCTTTCTATAAAACTTTCAGATCTACTTGTGTTACCAGTGTTCATTCACAGGGTCTGTAGATAAATATAGTTTTCGATTAATAAACGCAACGTTTTCCTAAACGGGGACCAGAGGGAATTCGCTGTTCATTAACGCTCAGTCGCCCAAATACCACTTACAAACGACACAGTAGGTGAGAAGGTCTTGATGAAACTTCCGGGAACTCGGGTCTTGTCGTGGGGAAACCGAACGGTACTAGGGGTCGTGTGGTTGTACGGACCCTACATCCATAAGTTCCGTTGATATATCTTCCTTACTTGATTCGTCCGAGGTTATCCTCGTCCCCCGACCCGACTAGGGACCCTCTTTCACCTTCCTCCTCCGACGTCGACCCCAAAGGGTCTTTTTTGTTTACTCGTCTCCCGTTCTTCGGGAGTGTTAAGGGTCTTCATTTGAGATCCTGGGAGACCCTCTTTCGAGTCTTATACGGCTGTCCTGTTCAGGAATCCGGAGGAACTACTTGTCCTGGTTGACACTTCGGGAAAGTGAAGAGTCGGAGGTCTTCTTTACTCAAATACTCGTGCAGCCAAAAGACTCCCGACCACGTACCGAAGAGAGATCGAGGGACTCAATTTCCCGTGTCGTTCTCGGTATCCGTTAAGAAAACCCTGTTACCACGGACGGGTCTCCTGTCCTCTCCGTAAGGTGGGTGGTTCAGTTCTCTTGCGTCCGGTCTTTCTCCGTGGGTTCGACCTGCCAGGGTCTCATCGTTCACGTCACTGTGGGGTAGAGAGGACCCACTGCTGACCGTCGGTCAGGTGAGGGTCGTTCCGTGCCCTCTGGAGACAGACGGCCTCCGACACCAGTCGCACGTGCCTTGGGGTTCTCAGAAGGTTACAGAAATACCACTATCGGTCGAAAAGGACTTCTTGGAATCTCTCCGAACACCTGGGACTCTAGGGTCAACTTCCTTCTCCCCTCTTCTTTGAGTTCCGACTCCTCAGGTAAGTTTCGGCACTGAGAAGAGGACGGAGGGGAAGGGACGTCTAGTGTCTAGACAAAGACTTCTCGACGTTACCAGGTGTTATGTTGTCACGAGACGAGACCCCTAGTAGACTAGGAGTTGTCTCGGTTCCCTAGTGGTCCATAAGTCTCTTTCGAGGGTTCTATTTTTCTCCTCGGGGTTTGTTTACTTGTCTTTATATAACACCGTCTTTGTCCCTTTTTTCTTTGTTCTTTCAAAGTTTTTTCCGAGAGTAATCATTGGTGTCTTTTCACACTTTCTGAGAAGATAGGTAATTTTTTCTTCTCCCATGGCACCTTTTTCTTGTTCGTACCTTATTTTCTCTCCAGAACCCTTAATATTTATGCTTACAATTGTAAATTTTTAGGTTATGTCCCTATCCTTCTATAATAGAATAGACCTTATTCTATTATAAGGTCTTTTGTCTTGACTTTCGTCTTCTACACATGTAATCCTCTTTTTTCTTTCTCTCTGTCACCTAATTCGACCAGGATGTAGATTAATTGACCTCAAGTCCACCTCTTTCCTTTCTTTCTCCTTTCCTTAAATAGTTTCTTTATGATGTCTGTAATACTTTATATTATCTCAATTTCTGTACATTTACCAATACTCATACCCCGGATCCCAGTCTACTGGTCCTAAATTGAGGACGGAGACGGACAATAATCCGTCTCAGCACCCGGTCAAATAAATTGGAGAGAGTCAGACATGAAGGACCTCACATTGTATTATTGTCACGTGTCCGAAGTACCTCAACAGTCCTCCCAGTGAACTCTTACGAACACTCCGCGGACCTTGTTTCGAACCGTGTGTCGCTCACGAGTCTACAATCGGTAGTCATACTACGGTCGGTGCCCCGTTTTCCCCTTGTCTTCCTTAGTCTCAGAGGTTCTTTTAGTCTCAGGTCCTTTCTTACTTTATTTTTATGTGCTAATGTCCCTCTGACCGTACCTCGAGACACTACTGGATCTCCCCACCCTACCGTCGTCCCCTCCCTCCGATTTCTCCCTTCCCAATATATATATTATTGACTAAACGTAACAACATGTCGTCTTTAGTTGTGTCGTAACATTTCGTTATAGAAGGTTGATTTTTTAATTTTTTTTTAAAAAAATTCATGTACTAACTTAAAAGTTACTTATTATAAATATATCCTCGGACCTATCGAGTCAACCATCTCGTAGTCTGAAAACCTGAAGGGACTATCGAGTCGACCATTTCTTAGAAGGACGTTACGTCCTCTGGGGACAACCTAAGGACCCGGCCCTTCTAGGGGATATTTTCTCTTACCGTTAAGAGAGGTCATAAAAACCCAAAGAGATCACCGAGTCTATCATTTCTTAGACGGACGTTACACCCTCTGGACCCAAGTCGAGGACCGAACCCTTCTAGGGGACCTCTCTCGTACTGTTGGGTGACGTCATAAGAACGGACCTCTTAGGGGTACCTGTCTCCTCGGACCGCCCGATGTCAGGTACCCTAGTGTTTCTCAGTCTGTCACCGATTCGTTTCGTGTGTGTAATATTACAATGTAATATATATATATATAATATAATACGGTATTATTTCATTTATAACATAATTCAATTTCGTCACTATATATTATAATATTCTCAACATTTCCCTTTTACCTCTCTCGATTTAGAAATAAAGAGAATTTTCCTTTAGGTATTTATTACTTGTCTTAACTACTCCTCTCTTAACCTCCGTTTGTGGTCTTTCTTGACGAGTTTCTGAAGTAACACAAACGACGACCCTTCGTCCTACCCTTCATCCAAAACGCCTCGAGTGTCCATGTTGTAGATCCCCTCGGGTTACACGCCATCTTAAACGTACAAACATGCCTACCGATTGTTTGTGTACTTTTCTACGAGTTGTAGTGAGTAATAATCTCTTTACGTTTAGTTTTGGTGTTACTCCATGGTGAAGTGTGGTCAGTCTTACCGACGCTAGGTTTTTAGACGTTCGTTATTTACGACCTCTCCCACACCTCTTTTCCCTTGGGAGGATGTGACAACCACCCTTACGTTTGATCATGTCGGTGATACCTCTTGTCACACCTCTAAGGAATTTTTTAACGTTTATCTTGATGGAATACTGGGTCGTTAGGGTGAAGACCCGTATGTGTGGCTCCTTTGGTCTTAACTTTCTCTGTGTACATGGGGTTACAAGTAGCGTCGTGACAAATATTATCGGTCCTGTACCTTTGTTGGATCTACAGGTAGTCGTCTACTTACCTATTCTTTCGACACCATGTATATGTGTTACCTCATAATGAGTCGGCAATTTTTCTTAAGTAAACTTAGTCAAGACTACTCTACCTACTTTGACCTCGGCTAATATGTCTCACTTCATTCGGTCTTTCTTTTTGTGGTTATGTCATATGAGTGTGTATATATACCTTAAATCTTTCTACCGTTACTGCTGGGACATACGTCCTGTCGTTTCCTCTGTGTCTACACATATTGCCTGAAAACCTGAGTCTCCCTCTCCCTCTCCCACCCTACTAAACCCTCTTACCCTTAAGATTGTACATATGACAGTACATTCTTAACTTAGCGGTCAGGTACAGACTGCATCCCACGTCGAACGAACCCCGACCACGTACCCCTACTGGGTCTCTCTACAATACCCCTCCCTCCACCCTCCCCCCCAAGTACAAACCCTTGCGTACATTCTTAATTTCTAAAATTTTAATATTTTTTTTTTTTTTCTTAAACGTACAAACGCCTGAGCATTGTTCACACCGCCGTGTTCTGTCACTTCCCAGACCAGGATTGTTTTAGTTTATACTGTTTAAAGACTCTCTACCTCCGGTGTATAGAACTCCTTTCCACACGAATGGATGAACCCATCCATTCATGTGGATTCACGGGCATTCCCGGTCGACCTTGAATTGGAGACACTTGTGTCACAAGGAGTAAACATTTTCCCCGAGTATTATCACGTTATCGGAGTCCCGATAAACTCATAAGTCTATTCGTTTTGTGAGTCGTGTCGTGAACCGTGTGTTATTCATGAACTTTTGTCATCTCTGACAAAAGTGGTGCGGGTAGGGTGGGGTCTGTCGGGTGCTCGTGTCGTCAGATGAGTCAGTGGAGTAACACCCCATCCCCGTCCCCTGTTCCCACACAGAAGGGTTTGGATTTAGTCGAGGGGGTCGGTTGACTGGAGGGGGTCCGGTGGTGGGGCGTACGTGGCGAGCACTACACGTTGGTCTTTCACGTTTGTACAGGAGGTGCTTCGACGTGAATGAGGGCTTTCCTTTGGTCTCTACTTTGTCTTGGAGTCTTTCAGAGCGCCCCAAGTTGCACCTGTTGAAGCCCCAATCGACGGGGAACCGGAATAGACGGGTGATGTAGTCCTTTCCGGACGCGACTGGTGGGGGTCCGACATGAGTAGTTGGTTTTCAAAGACGACTGCCTCAAAGAACCAGGTTCTCCTGAGTCTAGACCCGCTGTTAACAGTGTCTCCGAGGGAAACAGGACACTTGGATTATTAACAATGAACCCAAGGATGAAGTTTCGTCTGGCCGGACGAATGGCGTTTATAGACCCACATTAAGCTGCGGGCGACGACCGGAGACCACGACCCTGACGCTTCACGGCCTCACTCCGTGTCTCAGGACAGGACGACGACGCCGGCACGGTCGGGTGACAAATGAGACGAACCTCTACGGGCTGACGGGCCTCGGGTCCCTTGCTCCACCCGACCGGTCCTACCGAAGAGATCTTGAGCCCGACGTCGCTATTCGGACCGTAAAGGCGAATAGAGACTCGGACGGGGCCCGGGGTCTCCGTAGGTCTCCGAAGTGAACCAATAGACGAAACGACCCGCCATAGACGGAAGGGGCCCCCGGATGAAGGACGTAGTGAATCGACTCACAGGTCACACTTTGTTTGTGACACACCAGGTTGTTGTCTTCTTTCTTCCCTAACTCAGGCGTCTGTCTCGACTGGACTCAAGTTTTAGGTCTTGGACCCACGTCCCCGGTCTCTTCTCGATTCTGAGGAACGGAAGCCCGTCGGGAAGTCCTGTCTCGTTTCGGGACCTGTCGCTATCTTGTCCAACGAAAGAAGTACCCCCGACGAACGTAGGTCCGACCCTCCCTAGTCAATAACGGAGAAGTTCATTTTGATGAGTTCTTCGTTACTTCCATAGACCTCGGAGTTTCTGACCCTGTACGACGTCACTTCTCTTCCGGTACTCGCCCCCGAAGACGACTTACTCTACGGACGAGGTTGAGTCGACAATGGGAGTCCCTCCGAGGAACCTGTCTAGAAGGGTCTCACGAGACCCACTCCGGTTTGGGAGGTGTACGGGACCGTACGTAGGTGTCTGTCTGTATGTATATACGTGTGTATAGTGAGGTCCCGGGTCAAGTGGACCGGACTGACTGTCGTTAGTCTCATGCCCCATGTCTCAAAACTATAAATCAAACGAAAGAACTTGGACTGGTACCCGTCTAAGACATGATTCATGAAATTGACGTTTACAGAATTAAATCTGAAACGATGTTTGGATATCACACCCAAAGGGTCCACCAAGTCACCATTTCTTAGGTGGACGGTTACGTCCTCTGAGCCCTCTGAACCCAGATTAAGGATTAGACCTTCTCGAGGACCTCCTCCTTTGGGTGAGGTAATAACAGACCTTTTAGGGTACCTGTCTCCTCGGACCACCCGATGTCAGGCGTCCCACCGTTTCTCAGTCTGCACTGACTCCCTGACTCTTCCGTACGTATTGGGATATCCCATCTAATGATAAATAGTGGGGTAAAATGTCTCCCCCTAGTTAGATTTCTTGAATTCCCCGAGTGGGTTCCGGTGTATCAGTCTTTTGTCACCTCGGTCTTAAGGTTGGGTCCAACTATTGAGTGTGGTGAGACGGTGAAAGTCTCTGTCCTCCTTGAAGTCTCTGACATTCCCAGTTAGGGCAGTAAAACATCTACCTCTCAGACTCTAGACCTCTCTTCCCTGAGAAGTTTCCGGTGACTCATTCAGTTTCTGGCCTGGTTTGTTAACGGGAGTCTCACTGGTACCTTTAGAGGTGGGACGAAAGACCTAAACTCGTCCCACACACACAGTACTTTAACCGGAGACGGGTATCCGAGTAGGGACTGTCAACCGACTCCTCTACCCCACCCCCCACCCCCCTCACCTGTGTCCCATCCCCGGGGATCTATGATATTATCAATGAATGAGAAAACGTCTTTTAGCAGATGACGAATAGAGTAGACCGATGGGTCTTTCTATGGTTTTCAGGACGGTCCTACTTAGGTCCTTAACGTGAATCCTTATTTTGGTCTCCGTTCAACCCGTGAGACTTCTTCGTCTCTCCCTTTATCGTCGAATTGCTGTCCGGACCCGGAGTCCCTGGGAGGAACGATCGAGAGTCCACCGACCACCCAAACGAGGGTCTTAGAGTGACAGAAGATGTCAGTCGTGAAGATGGGGACCAACTTCGAAAAGTAAAAGAGTTAAGGAAAGAGTGTACGGATCAGTTTTAACAAGGGTCGGTTCGTACCAGTTTACCTTATTCGGACTTTTATAGTCTCTTCTTTTTTTTTTGTGGGAGTATTTAGTTTAGATGTGATCGTCGATAAGTAAGTAAGTTGTACAGGTCTCGTTGTGAAGAATCCTTTATTATTTTCCTGATAATAAATAGTTCGTAAAGATACACAGTCCGTGACACGATATGACAGTGTATTTAATGAAAACGGGGGTGTTGTTAAGATTCTCTTTCTTTGATATAAGGGTAAAGTGTCCACTCATTTGACTCCGAACCCTACGTTTCAGTGAAAGGTTTCAGACACAAGTCAAGTCAAGTCAAGTCAACGAGTCAGCACAGGGTGAGAAACCCTGGGATACCTGACATCGTACGGTCCGAAGGTTCAGGTAGTGGTTGAGGACCTCGAATGAGTTTGAGTACAGGTAGCTCAGCCACTACGGTAGGTTGGTAGAGTAGGAGACAACAGGGGAAGAGGAGGACGGAAGTTAGAAAGAGTTTTATTCCCAGAAAAGGTCATTCAGTCAAGAAGCGTGGTGCACCGGTTTGATAACCGTAAAGTCGAAGTCGTAGTCAGGAAGGTTACTTATAAGTTCTGACTAAAGGAGATCCTACCTGACCAACCTAGAGGAACGTCAGGTTCCCTGAGAGTTCTCAGAAGAGGTTGTGGTGTGAAGTTTTCGTAGTTAAGAAACCACGAGTCGAAAGAAATATCAAGTTGACAGTGTAGGTATGTGCTGATAACCTTTTTGGTATAGAAACTGATCTGTCTGAAAATAACATTCACACACATTCTGGGTCATGTAGTTACGTCCGTCGGTTTGAGGGCTCAGACGAATGTCGGCCTCCTCAGATCAACTTTGTAGAACAGATCTTGGACTAAAAGAGATCCCCCGACGTAAAAGGTTGACGGTTAAATCTTTGTGTTAAAATAAACGTTCAACCTTGACCCAGTTATTCAAAGTACGGTTGTATAACATGACGGTTAGCCGAGTATGACCATTCCACAGGGGTGGACGTTTCACGAAACTGTACACGAGTGTGAATGTGAGTAGATTCAACGTACCTAATACTAAGAATAAAAGGAGTTCTTCTCTGACTCCCAGGGTTCCTCTCAGTCACGCCTCGACCGGTACCGGGGTCCCGGACACAAAGGATATCATCCATCCCAAAGACCGGTATGTGTGTGTGTGTGTGGGGATGGGGATAGTGTGGACCGAACTGTCCTTAGTCTCTTTCTCAACGTCCGAAAAATAAAATCGGGGCTCGGACTGGTAGCGTCTGTAACACGACGAATCGTAAAATTGTCGTTATAGAATAAATTTAGGAAATAACACGACTATGGACACTCGACTCTAGAGACGAACACGGTACCCTTTGAGTCTTTCAGTCCACCCTCGTTCCCATTGTGTGACCTTGTTGTCTCTTCTACCCTGTCGGTGATTGACGACCCACACTTCCTACACCCACCCTATCCCGTTTTAGTACACTACATGGTCACAAAGGGCCGGAGGACATAGACTATTTTTTCTTCGGGTGGCAGTAGACGAGTTTAAGAGTCAGGAGTCAGATAGGGATGGGAGACTCCTCTCGAACCAGAGTCCTGAAAAGGACAGTTTAGATCTCTTACCCACCTTAGACTTCAGACTTCCTCTCTTAAACCACTCGAACCATCGTTTCGTGGTTCTTCGCCTTCCTTTCTCCTCCGAAGTCTGGCCCTCATCCCAAACCCCAACCCCTAGTCGTCTGGACTCCGTCGGGGTACTACGTTCGCTTACCCACTCTCTTCCTTCCTCCCAAACCTTTTGACACACGACGACGGATACCTCCCAGTGACCCTTATCATTCATCCTTGCCGTCTCACCGGACGGAAGGTACCCGGGTTCAGAGACGTCTTTGAACGAATGAACTACAGTTGCTTAAGTCTCACATTCACCCTCCATTTCTTTAACCTTTGTTTAAAATCGTTTCACTTTCCTGAAGGACCACCTTTGTCCTGAACTCGGCTCGGAACTTCCTACCCACTCTAAGTCCGTCCGGTCCCTTTCCACTCCCGTACCTCACTTGTCTCGAGGTCCATCTCACTGTCACGTCTATGATCAGAACCCGGTCCTCCACAGTTACCTCCGGGTTTACTAGGTCGTCCGTCCTGAGAAATTCTTTCACTTGGACTTTCAGTTCGTCTCTGTAAATCTGGGTTTCCTCGTGCTATTTCCCCGTCATTAGGACACCTTACAAAAATCCACCCTTTATTGTACCATGTTAGTCACAGATTCTGACTTGTCTTACTAATGGATCTCCATCCTCCCCGACTGAGTCTCCCCTGTGTCCCGGTGAAGACCCTACAACCTCTACAAAATATGGGACCCACCACCAATGGGACCAAGTGCATATACACGTATGTCCAGGTCTTCCGATATTCTAAACACATAACACGACATACGGAATGGTTCAAGACAGTCATACCTTTTTTCCCTCCTTCCACCTTGGTCACCTAGACCACCTTACATTTACCTAGCCCTCCCGTGTCTTAACAGTAGGTGTGTCTTTGATTTTCGTCGTTCACAAATGGTCAAGACCCTACATACGACAACGGTTGTGTGTAATCGCGATTCCTTCACCTCACTGTAGACTCTCTTGTTCAGAAACTTTGAGGAAAGTATTTACGACTGACTACGAGACTCCGGGAGTAAGGTAAGGGTGGGTGGGGGGGTGGGTGGCGGTACGGACGTTGGTTTCGTCCTGGGGAGGAGTGGTATGTCCCGGTCTGTGAGACTCCTAGATACCACAAGGAGGGTCTAAGTTATCCACTTCCAAAGTGGGGTTTTCGTCCAACGTTTTGTCGGTTCATGTCTGTAATCTTAGGGTAAAAACAAATTTTATATGTATATACGGTTATACCGATTAAGACGTAGTCTCTTAACGTCTACCAGAAAGAAAAGATATAAAGTAAATATATTAATAAGATTGAAAATTCACATAATAAACACAATAAAAAAAGACATTATCAGTACTAAGTAGACCTGGGTGTCCTTAATAAGATCTGTTATACGTGCTCTCTCCAATTGACTGGTTCTTGTCTGAGGGGGTCCTTGGGTCGACTGTCTTTTGTTGTAAATTATTGGAATATCCCTCCAGTCTGAAGCTAACGAATTGGAATTTACTTATGTTGTTTACATATACATTGTCTGAGTCCTGAGGAGTCTTTGTCATTTGGGGGTCCTATCTCTTTCCTAAGGAGAAACGTGAAACCAAAAATTTATCTAAAAACGGGGGAGACTGAACCTTTGTTTGTAAGGTCTGATGTGTACGTTGAGTAATTTGATATGTCATCTTAATTAAACCCTTAAAAAAAATCTCGTTTCAACCGTTTGTAGACGTTTGTTAGTTGATGTCGTAAGAGTTTACTAGACTCGGAATTCATCCTGATTAGTGTCGTTACAAACTTTTATTTTATCAAAACTTCAGACTTAATGTGTACATTAAGGGGCTATCGACGTGTTTTGGTTTCTGTTTAGGTACGTGAATTCTACCAATCAAAAATGATAACAAACGAAAACCAGTCTGAGATTTACACAAAAGACCTCCCAGATGTACGGGAATTCCGTGGACGACTTTTGTGTGTGTGTGTTATTCAAATGGTAGACGTGAATGTATGGTGGAAGGAAGGTACCTAGGGCTCACCAGATAGTCTTTACAACAAAAGTATTCAGGGGACACTCTACGCATAACAAGGGAGGTAGAATGTACATCTATTTGGATTTGTACGCCCGTCAATTCACCGAACAGTTGTCAGTATCGGGTTCTGTTTTAGGTACGTTCGGTGAGATACCAGAGGGAAGGAGACGACTGGCACGGAAACTCGAAAGAACAACCGGGTCCAAATTTAGTACGTGCGTCTGGTAACAAAGGGACCACTACCTCCACCGTAAGATAAAGGACGGGACTTAGACCGGACCCCGGGACCGCCGTGGCGTAAATCGGTGTTCACGTAGTCGGTACGCACTCACCCCTGTCGAACCGAGGAACCTTTGGATTCACCGTACACAGTCGACCGTGGTCGGACGTCTCTCGGTGAGGTCCGGTAGGACGATTGAGGAGGTAGTGACCGGGTCTCGTTGGGTATTACTTCCGTTACTGTAGAGAGACCCTCAACCTACTTGTGTGCCCTTGTCGAGTTTCCGTTTGAGAGACCGGGCCGAGGACAGGTCGGGAGTCTCTCTTTATTAGGAATGTACGGACCCTTGGTCCAGGGGTCAGGTCAGGTCGGGAGGGAGACAAGTAAAGATACCTGTTTCACAGCACCAGTGTCTAATGTAAGGACTATCCGTTCGCTTAAATGTGAAGGTCAGAGGTCAACGTCACAAATAAAAATACCAGGTAATTAATTGCACAGGACCTTACTGGTAAGTCTTAGTGGAGATCTTTTTATTCTTTCAGTGACCCCGTAGGTGGTCCATTATTCTCAATAGTGGACTTTTCTCAAAGAGACTACTAACGTCAGTGAGAATCTTTAATCCCCACCTCTAAAAAAACACACACACTTGAGACAGTAAACCGAATTTTTAGTTAATTTAGTTAAAATTGAAGAAGTAATTGGAATGACCTACCAGCCCACGCAAATACTTGGTCTCCGACCCAATTGACGGGGAGAAAGAACACATGACGGTTTCGTGGTGTTTACAGAAGGATAGTCTAGGATTTTCACCATTATCAAGACAGTTCGTAAGTGGAACACGTTCGATTTTCGATCGTGACATGTAAAAATTTTAAGATTCATAATGGTAATTATAAGAGTAAATGTATTCCTTTGACCGGGTCTCTCCAGTGTTTCAGTGGACACTAACGGTATTTTTCAATGGTGCTTGAATTACCGAATTTTGTTGTCTTTGAATAAGAGAGCGTCAAGACCTCCGGTCTTCAGACTTTGATTATAGTGACCCGGTTTGGTTCCACAGTCGTCCCGATACGAAAGAGGTCTCCGAGGTCCTCTTTTAGTAAGGAAGGGAAGGATCGAAGACCATCGTCGACCGTAAAGAACCGAAGACCAGCGAGTGACGTGAGCCGAGGGTGCTAGTGTGACGGAAGGGCCAGGAAGACGTGTACACAGTCTGGGGTACGGAGGGAACGTGCTACTATATACACTGACATAAATCCAGAGTGGACCTATTAGGTTCTATTAGAAGGGTAGAACTCCAAGAATTAGTGTACACGTTTCAGGAACAAGTGGTATTTTTCCTTGTAAGTGTCCAAGGTCTCTACTCCTACACTCATAGAAAACCCCCCGGCAGCAGATGGGAGGGTCGCTCCAAAGAGAAGAGTGCGTCAGTACTCCCAAGTGACCGACTCACCACTTACTCGTCGTATCTCCGGTCTCGAGTTCGAAACCACAATCTGTCTGAGTCCAAACTTCGAATCGAGATGGTGAATGACAGACTGAATTTGTTCATTGAATTGGAGAGATTTAGATTTCACACCCTGATAAAACTCCTAATTTACTCTATTACTTTTACTTTACGTATATTGTCACGGATTGTATCGAAGGAAGAGGTCACGTACTTTCACTTTTCACTTTCACTTCAGCGAGTCATCACAGGCTGAGAAACGCTGGAGTACCTGACGTCGGATGGTCCAAGGAGGCAGGTACCCTAAAAGGTCCGTTCTCATGACCTCACCCACGGTAGATACCCCAGTGTGTCTCAGTCTGTGCTGACTTCGCTGAATCGTCGTCGTCGTTGTATCGAATCACGAGTTACTTAAACAATTTTCGTCTCACATTCGACCTCAACACTAGGTTGGAATGTTCTCCTCCGGTCGCTCGTGTTTAAAGATGTCTACTTCTTTACACTTTCACCCCTCACCTCCTTCACCCCCACATATCCCCATAGTAAGACGGTGTCTCAGTTCCTTTCACACATAAAAACAGTATCTATACGAATGTGTGACAATATTTCTCCTAAGTAGACTTTTAATTGTGACTAAAAAAAAAAACTCCAATTTGACTAAGGTCAAAGTTCTGGATATTGTTTTTCTTATTCCTTATTTAGTTCTTGAATTTTGTACCACTTATTTGGTCCTTTTGTCAGTCCCTTATCATCCTTTTCTTGTCATCCTTTTTTTATTCTTACAAAATTCGGACCTGTAAACAATAATCATGCAAACTCTCTATTGTAAGTTCGACTAAACGGAAGAATTGACACTCGTTTTATTGACACTAAACTAAAACAAGGTAAGTGATGGACTCCATCCTATTATACTTAAAATTATTTCTTCAAAATCATGACATGGAGATTTATAATAGTGAATAATACTAGTCAAGTTAAGCGATATAAAGTAGTAGTGAAAAAAAGTCAAATTAAGTGACCCTAAGAAATATCAATACTGTTCCTAAAGAGTCAAACTCACCTTTCGTACGATTCCCAGTTTCTTTATCCTTTCATTGTCCAAAACGGAAAAACCTTTGTTTTCTTGTTTTGATGTCCGAGGAATTTACCGTTGGTCACCTCCTTTATTACTATCGACATGTAGATGAGTCTCTTCCGTTACCGTGGGGTGAGGTTCATGAGAACGGACCTTTTAGGGTACCCGCCTCCTCGGATCGTCCGGCGTCAGGTACCCCAGCACTTCCCAGCCTGTGTTGACTCGCTGAAGTGAAAGTGAAAAGGGAAAGTGCGTAACCTCTTCCTTTACCGTTGGGTGAGGTCACAAGAACGGACCTCTTAGGGTCCCTGCCCCCTCGGACCACCCGACGGCAGACACCCCAGCGTGTCTCAACCTGTGCTGACTTCGCTGAACCGTCGTCGTCGCCGTCATGTAGATGATGGTACTTTTCGATCGGTTCTGTATACCGGCTCAATTTTAAGTGTTTTGTTGCATACTTTGAACTAGGATAGATTTATTTTTCCTGTTTATCGGACTATTGGTCTTTGTATATCCATATGTTTATGTAATCCTTATCAGTTCCTATGTATCGGTCATTAATTGTCGTCGATGAAGGACCCCTTTCTCGTCTTGACACAACCCCCTTTTTTTTTTCCTTTTCGGTTTAAGAGAAATATTAGGTGTACAAAGACATTAACGTAAAGATATTCTTCATACAAAAAAATCCATATGAAAAAATTGAATATTTTTTAATAAACAAATAAAATTATCTGGTAATGTAATGTCAAGAAAACGATCTTTATAATGAACGTCCTATTGTTTGTCATTTACACATAACAACACAAAATAATTACTTGGTCTGTACGAGAGAGACGGAACTAAGAAATATGTTGTCCTTGTTTTCATGTGTTTCCTTATTTGAGTATAGATTACCTCTTGTCTCATTCCTCCATAGTAAACCTCTACTCTGTCAACCGTATATAGACCTTCGGCCTTTCAACTACCTTCTCCGAATGTCCATTTTCCACGGAATCTGTCGGTCGGGTCCTGTTCGATACTCTCAACGTCTCTTACTGACGGTCAGTCGGGTCCCTTGGGCCGTTCGAGACTTCCACCTAGTGGACATGGGTGGACGAAAAGAGGTGGTGGGTGAAGGTGGGAGGTCGGGGAGGGAGTGTACATCATTCATGTCCGTTGACCGGAAATGGGAGTCCGTTTTCGTTTGTTCGGGGTCTGTCGAGAAGAGATTTGTTTAATCTGTTAAGAGGTGTGACCTCTCGACTCCTAAAACCAGTAGTTGAAATACAGAGTGTCATTTCAAGAGTAAGACTGGTAGTCCGCTCGAGTCGGATTTTTACTTGAAGGTGAGTTGAGAGGGTGGAGTACAGGTCTCGTGGGTAAGTCTTAATAGTCACCTCTCTACAGTGGGGTGAACGTACCTGGAAGAAAGAATTTATACTCGTCCATTCGTTTCTAGTGGTTCTATTACCGTCTAGGTCGTCGATCTGTCACTTTCTAGTTCTATATATTTACACTTTTTGTTTAAGACCACCTTTGTTTTAATAGTCCCTTATCTTATTTTCAACTGAGTTCTCTCAATTCTTTCTAAAATGTTTTTGTATTCTAAAATTTTTCTTATTAATCTCTTCGTTAATCTCTAAATTTTACACTATTGTCTTTATTTTACAAGTGTTTGACATTATATTTTCCCTCCTTTAGAGGATGTCGTATCCTACTTTTCTCTCTTTACACTTTCTTGTCTACTTTAGGTTTTCGGGTCACAAGTCATTTACCACAGGGTCCTTTTGTCTTATCTCTTTTCCGACCCTCATCACCACACCCTCTGATCGCTTGAAGTCGGTAAAGGGATAGAACCGTAATGAATGAGGGTCCCCTCGAGATTACCGTCAACGAAATTCTGACCTCCTATTATATGAGTCCTTCCCCTCAGCTCCCACCAGTCTTTTACTGTTTACTGATAGTGAAAGAATTACGCCGGACTATCGTGGTTCCTTAGGTCCCGGTATCGGAGACTAGTACACCCGTGAGCGTAAGGTCACTCTCGAGTAGACTTAGGGACTCTCATTACGGTTTTAGTCCCGTCCGACTCGTCTCGGAAGGTCGAGTAGTGATTACTGGACGGACGTCCCATTGTAGTCACGTGGAAGAAACGTAAACCAACAAGTTTATGAATGTTAACGTGGGTTAAGAGGTCCTAAGTCAAATACAAAGAGGTAGAACAAATGTTCCTGTAGTATTTCAAAAGGACACGGGACCAGATGTCTCATATCTTCCGTGGAGAACCTACTCATGGACCGATCATTTGTAAAACAGAAAAGATCCTTACGGGGATTGTCTCAGACATAGTCATCTGAGGGTCGTCGGTACAAACATGCCACCCTAAGACCAGGGATGGGTTGACCAGTACTGACTAACTAGGTTCTCATCTAAATACTAGTTAAACTTTTTTGATCAAAAAAGTAAGATCTTTCAACCAGATCATTCTCTCTAAGATCTTTGAAGAAAGAAATCCGAAACTGGATTTTCTTTTCCCGGTGTTTAAAATTTTCCGTACCGTCTTTTTTCGGTTTTTGTTTGTTTTCCTTTTGTTTTTCAAGTGTTTTCTCCTTGATATTCTGTTTTTAGAGATTTCATACCTACAGTTCTTGGTTTTTGATATTATGTCTGTTTCTATATAATTGACCTCTGAAAGTTTACTCCTTTGACTTAGATAAATTCTGTCCAAATCCCTTTCCGAAACTCAACTTTCTACCCCCGTACCATTCTTAGTCCTTTCCTCTGTAAACTTCATCGTAAAACAAGTCTTTCTTCATCATTCAGGTTACTCCTCTCTTATTATCTGTTATGTTTTCGGTTAGTTTTGTATTTGTTTCATAAAATTAGGTTTTAAACTTTTACTTTTCTTTTTGACGTTGCGTGCATCTCTTCTATGATCGTAGCCAGTTCTTCAAATTCTACTCGTGAACCGAAAGGTGTAAAAATACTTTGTAAAGGTTGTGTCAAATTTCTTTTTCAGTTAGATGAATTTAGAGGATAAAAGATCTACTGTAGGGAAAACAGAAGTCGGTCAGTGTTATTGTAATTTGATAAACTTTACATAAAGAAACAAAAAGGAGGTAGGTCGACAACATAAAGACAATCTCTCAGTGTGAGTGGACTAAAATATAGGTTAGAGACGGTAAATAGTTCATACACTGGACTCGTGAAAAGAACTTAGAATCTCGAAGCAAAAGGACTAAACATTAGAAATTTGTGTTAGTATGTACCCTTTGTAGACCGTGCCACGGACCCTACATCACTCATGAGGTATATACCATCAAGAAGAGATAACAAAGACGATAACAAGGAAAATTAACTTGGGTGTACAATCGTGACGGTATTTTCTGTATTTCTTTACATGAGTCTACACAAGTTAACTAAGAAAACAATGTTTGTACAAACTGTGAAAATTTACACGAAATGTCAAGATGTCGGAGTTTTGTTGTGTATGTTCAAAATTGGAACTCGAAGGACTATTTCCAGTCCTCAATCGACGTAAATAGTTATAGAGATCGTGGTTTAAATAAATCGAGAACCCAACATAATATCGAAAATTTAATTTTCTCGTACACCGTTTGAACACAGTCTCGACGGTAACGACCTCGTCTTCGTCTAAGAGAGTTATGACTGTACACTTTAACTTAAACTTACTTAAAGTTTAATCTTTTACTTAAAGTAAATCTTTTACTTTAAGTAAAAGTTAGTCTTTACTTAAAGAGTAAACGTTCAGTTTCTCACTTCTGCGAAAACAAGTGACTTTATTTTTAAAGTTTGAGTTTCCTTTCACTTCAAATTGTGACTTCGGAACCCTCGTTGTGTGTGTCTAGTCAAGTCTAGTCAGACCAGTTATTAAGAAAAGACCTTCATACGGTATGTCTGTGTTCTCCTCTTGTGACTTTTGTCGGGTCCATGTACCCTTCGTTGAACCTTAGCAACAGACGAAGTAGATAATGTTTCCTTCTAGACGGGGTATACACTGTGGTGACAGTCTCTTTGTACTCGTTTAAAGGACACCTCGTAAAAGATGTAATACAATCTGTATTTTACGGTTTACTTGTAGTCTTGAGGGTCTTCTAGAAGCTTCTTGTCTATCTAAACCCGTATATCGAGACGGGGATTTGGTTGTTTGGCTAAGTTTGTACCCGTTTCCTCCTGAAGGGAACACCAGGTCATCGATTCTGAGACGCGAGGGTTACGTTCCCCAGGTCTAAGCTTGGGATGAGACCCTTGATCTAGGGTATACGGTGTTTATTTCTAGGGTGTTCGACCTTGTTTTTTTTTTGGGACACGATGTTAATTCTAGATCACGTCGGTTTATTTATTTATTATCTTAAATTTTTTATTTTATTTGTCTACGTGTTTCCTAAACTTATTTATATGTTGTCTGTCATTCGTGTACTTTTTTACAAGTCATAGTGATCAGTAATCCCTTTACTTTTAGTTTTGGTGTTACTCTATGTTGAAACGGGGGTTATCTTGCCCAAGATAAAAAATTTTACCTTCTTTCTCTCTTCCTTTTCTTCTTTTTATTCATAACCACTCCTACGCCTCTTTGACCGTGGAAACACGTAACAACCATCCGTACATTTTACCACGTCGGTGCTACATTTTGTCAAACTACTAAAGAGTTTTAATTTGTATTTTAATGGTACACTAAGTCGTTAAGGTCAGGATCCTTGTGTGGGTTTTCTTGACTTTCATCTATAAATATATGAGTACAAGTGTCTTATGTATTTATATACTTGTATATATGAGTCAAGTATCGGTTTTCCATCTTTATTTATTTCACAGATAGTTGTTTACTTATTTGTTTTACATAATATATGTATGTTCCCTTATAGTTAAGTCGGAAAATTCTTCCTTATTTTAAGATTGTGTGGGATGTCATACCTACTTAATTTATAATAAGATTCACTTCGTTCGATCTATGATTTCCGGTTTACTCCCCGAAGGCTACGTCGTGTCACCACTTATTGGGTGGACGGCTACGTCCTCTGTGTTCTCTACACCCAATCTAAGGACCCAGCCCTTCTAGGGGACTTCTTGCTATATTCTTGGTGAGGTCATAGGAACGGACCTTCGAAGACACCTGTCTCCTCGAACTGTCCGATATCAAGTACTCCGACATCTTGACCTGTACTGACTCGTCGACTCGTGTGTTTCCTGCTTATATAATTATACTAAGGTGAATGTACTCCATGGTCTACTCCGTTTGAGTAATTCTCTCTTTCGTCTTATTTCTAATGGTCCTCCACCCACCTCCTCTCTTACCCCTCAATAAAACTACCCATGTCTTAAAGAAACCCCACTACTTTTTCAAGTCTTTGTCACCACTAAAAAGATGTAGTAACACTTACATAAAATACAGTGACTTACTATGTGAATTTTCCCATTTAAAACATTTAAGGTCAAGTTCTACCATCTTATCTTCTGACACACGAGTAGAAGAGGACACTGACGTGGTTTTAGTGTTGGTAGGTGTCCTCCTGCGACCTTGGGTAGGTTTGTTCCATGACACGTAGGTTTCTGTTTCTTCTTCGGTGTCGTTCTGTCATCCTCCCCGTGTTAGTACTATTTTAGTTTGGGTATGGGCGGTCATCCCACTGGGTATTTGACCTCTTGTTATTATTTTTCCTTCAAGAGGGTGACAACACTTCCAAGCCTTGGGGTGTAGTCCGAGGGGTCGGACCCTAGACTCTTTCCCCGACCCTTGGGGGTCCCTTAGACTGATCCTTCCGGTCGTCCTAAACTAATGTTCTGAAGTGTCCTGATCCCCTTTGTCTAAGGTCAGAACCTGCCGTGTTTGTTTTGGACGTGCGTGGTTTTGAGTCTCCTTTCCTCGTCACTGAGGTGTCCTTTGACTTGGTTTTGATGGACGATCACAACCTCCCAGAGAACACCTCCGTACCAGTCGTCCCCGAGTGGTGTCCCTACCCCCCTGACCGTCGTCGACAGACCCTTCCATGGGAAACCGTATTTTGGAGAACCTCAAGGGGTAATTGGGTTGGTATCTCGGGATTCTGGGGTCCCAACCCAACAAAGTCCAGTTTTTTGATGGTCCTTCCCTCCCATTGGGGAGGGAAATTAACCTAATTTCGAAATGACTCGTTCACTTCGTCTCTGGTGGTCTCGTTGTAGGTCAAAAAGGGTGGTGGTCAGGAAGGGTAGTCCTTCGAATTATTCGGAGAATCGGAGGAGGTAGTCTCGTGTCTGTCTTCGTCGTTCTTCTTGGTGTTAGTGTGTTGTTTATTTTGTTTTGATGTAATGTCTTTCAAATAGTTATACTTTTTCGTCTTTCAATTCAGGGTCTACTTCACTTCACTTCACTTCACATCGGTGAGTCAGTACAGACTGAGAAACGCTGGGGTACCTGACATCGGGTGGTCCGAAGAGTCAGGTACCCTAAAAGGTCCGTACTTATGACGTACTTATGACCTCACCCAACGGTAAAGGAAGAGGTTCCCTAGAAGGACTGGGTCCCTAACTTGGGTCCAGAGGACGTGACATCCGTCTACGAAATGGCAGACTCGATGGTTCCTTCGGGTTTTCCTTTTCTTTCACTCCAGTGAGTCAGCACAGACTGAGAAACACTGCGGTACCTGACATCGGATGGTCCGAGGAGGTAGGTACCCTAAAAGGTCCGTTCTTATGACCTCACCCAACGGTAAAGGAAGAGGTCCTCTAGAAGGACTGGGTCCCCAACTTGGACTCAGAGGTCGTGACATCCGTCTATGAAATGGTAGCCTCGGTGGTCCCTTCATTCAGGGTCTACTTCCCTGTCTATTTTAGGGTTTTTTTGTTGATTTACTTCACCTTTATCCGTTGAAAGATCTTTTCTTTAAGTCTTATTACTGTCACTCATACTATGTCCTAGAACCTTTTTCTTACCTCCGTTTCTAACTCTTCTACTTTCTTTACAAATGGTTTCTGGATGTTCTTGATTTCTTATTTATTTGTCTCTACTTATTATATGGTCTTCCTTAGGTATCGTCTTATTGACTCCGTCTTCGTGTCTATTTACTGGACCTCTTGTCTTACCACCTTTAGTGACGACGTTTTGTCTTATATCTTTTTTTTTTCTTTTCTTTACTTCTGTCAGATCCTCTGGACTACACTTCTCGGATGAGTAATCTTTTCTGGAACTACGACCCTTTCTGACTTCCGTCCTCCTCCTCCCCTACTGTCTCCTCTTCTACCAACCTACCGTAGTCGTTGAATTCCCTTCAAAAGTCGATTATAGAGAAGTTTATAATTTGAATAGTTTTTTATTCAAACTCGTTTGAGACCCTCTACCGGTTCCTGTGCCTTCGGACCGTACGACGTTAGGTACCCCAACGTTTCTCAGTCTGTGTCGACTCGTTATCAGTACATCAATACAGACTTGTTGTTATCTCTCTGGAGACTTTCACTTCATAGTCAACGTACCAGTACATCCTGAGAAACGTTTTGGTACCTGACATAGGACGGTCCAGGGAGACAGGTACCTTAAGAGGTCCCCGTTCTTATGACCTCACCCGGCGGTAAAGGAAGAGGTCCCCCCAGAAGGACGGGTCCCTAGCCTGGGTCCAGAGGACGTAACGTCCGTTTAAGAAACGGAAGACTCAGTGGTCCCTTCACAATTTTGTACTTATAAACGTAATATCCCCAGGGTCTTCCTCTTCTCTCTCTTTCCTGAACTTTTTATAAACTTCTCGATAATCGACTTTTGAAGGGATTGTACCCTTTCCTTTATTAGTTGGTTCAGGTCCTTCGTGTCTCTCAGGGTCCGTCCTACTTGGGTTCCTCCTTGTGTGACTCTGTGTATCATTAGTTTGACTGTTTTTAATTTCTGTTTCTATTTTATAATTTTCGTTGTTCCTTTTTACTGTTAATTGTATGTTCCGTTGAGGGTAGTCCGATAGTCGACTAAAGAGTTGTCTTTGAGATGTTCTGTCTTCCCTTACCCTACTACCACTATTTTCCCTTCTTGGATGTTGGTTCTTATGAGACGGGTCGTTCCGGAAGGAAGTCTAAACTACCTCTTTAATTTTCGAAAGGTCTGTTCGTTTTCAATTCTATTAAGTAGTGGTGTTTTGGTCGAAGTGTTCTTTACAATTTCTTTTAAGAGATTCGTCTTTTATTCTCTTCCTTTTCTGGATGGATGTCTTTTATTTGGGTTTTGTTAATTCTTTTACCATTATCCTAGTACGTATAGTTATTAATGGAAGTTACATTTACCTAATTTACGTGGTTGGTTTTCTGTGTCTGATCGACTCGTCTACTTTTTCACACGCACCTATGTCAAGGAGAACGGTGTTTTGAGACGAACTGGGGGGGTTTAATATACCTTAATAAAATATGACGATTCAATTAGTACAAGGGTAATACCAAATTTTAACATTAATAGAAAAAACAGACCGATAACTAACACTTTTGCTATTTGTAGAAAGTAATATCACTAATACACCCCGAAGGGAACTCCGAGTCGACCATTTCTTATACGGACATTACACCCTCTGGACCCAAGCTAGGGACCCAACCTTTCTAGGGGGCCTCTTCCCTTTCCGATGGGTAAAAAACAGACCGCTTTTGACTATTTGTAGAAAATGATAACACTAATACATTGACGACGATGACGATTCAGTGAAGCTTATGAGTGAATTAGTGAACCTAGTGTCGGAGCAGATTGAGTCACTTTGATACTATGTACGACACATCCCAGTGGATTCTGTCTGTCCAGTACCACCTCTCAAGACTGTTTTGCACTAGGTGACCTCTTTCCTTACCGTTTGATGAAGTCATAAGAACGGAACTCGTGGGGTACTTGTCATACTTTTCCTTTTTCTACATTGTGACTTTCTACTTGAGGGGTCCAACCATCCAGGGTTATACGGTGACCTCTGGTCACCTCTTTCTCGAGGTCGTTCTTACTTCTCCGATTCAGTCTCGCTTTTGTTGAGGGTCAACACCTATACTGACCACTACCTTCCTTTCAGACTACGAAAGCGTGTTATAACGCATTCTTAGATCTTACAATCCAGGTACTTAGTTTCATTTAACCTTCACCAGTTTATCCTCTACCGTTCTCACTTGTGACTGTAAAATCCTTAGTCATTTGATTTACCTGACCTTGTCCGATTAAATTAAGTCTACTGGTAATATAGATGATGACACCCGTTCTTCGGGAATCTTCTTTACCTCATCGAGAGTATCAGTAGTTCTCAGACTTTACGTCATGAACCCACGTTAGAGTTTTCACTGTCTGCTAGAGACAAGTAAAGGTTCCGTTTAGTAAGTTATAGTGTCATTGGGTACAGATACGGGTTGGTGATTACGGTTTCTTCAACTTGTCAAGATACTTCTGGATGTTCTGGAGGATCTTGATTGTGTTTTTTTCTACAAGAAAAGTAGTATCCCCCGACCTTACGTTTTCATCCTTCAGTTCTCTGTGGACCTCATTGCCCGTTCAAACCGGAACCTCATGTTTTACTTCGTCCCGTTTCCGATTATGTCAAAACGGTTCTCTTGTGTGACCAGTATCTTTTGTGGGAGAAGGTTGTTGTGTTCTCTACTGAGATATGTACCTGTAGTGGTCTACCAGTTGAGGTTTTAGTCTAACTAATATGAGAAACGTTGGTTTCTACCTCTTCGAGATATGTCAGTCGTTCTTGTTCTGGTTCTCGACTGACACCGAGTCTAGGAATAATGGTTAAAGTCCGAATTTAACTTCTTTCATCCCTTTTGGTGATCTGGTAAGTTCATACTGGATTTAGTTTAGGGAATGTTAATATGTCATTTCACTGTTTATCTAAGTTCCCTTATCTAGACTATCTGTCTCACGGACTTCTTGATACCTACCTACAAACATTGTGACATGTCCTCCGTCACTAGTTCTGGTAGGGGTTCTTTTTTACTTTTCCCGTTTTACCGACAGACTCCTCCAGAATGTTTATCGACTCTTTTTTTTCTCTTCGTTTTCCGTTTCCTCTTTTCTATTCGATACGGGTAGACTTACGTCTCAAGGTTTCTTATCGTACCTCTCTATCTCACTAGTTACGTTTCTTTGTCTCCTCTCTTTTTTTTATCTTACCCTTTCTGATCTTTAGAGAAGTTCTTTTAATCTCTGTGGTTCCCCTGCAAAGTTCGTTTCTACTCGTGTTATTTCCTGTCTTTACCATACCTAAATTATCTTCGTCTTCTATAATTCTCCTACACCGTTCTTGTGTGTCTTCTTGATATGTTTATAGACTTATTGGGTGTATTGGGTACTACCACGCTAGTAAGTGGATCTCGGTCTGTAGGACCTCACGTTTCAGTTCACTCGGAATCCTTTGTAATGTTGTTTGATTGATCACCTCCACTACCTTAAGGTCAACTCGACAAAGTTTAGGATTTTCTACTACGACAATTTAACGACGTGAGTTATACGGTCGTTTAACCCTTTTGGGTCGTCACCGGTGTCCTGACCTTTTCCAGTCGAAAGTGAGGTTAGGGTTTCTTTCCGTTACGGTTTCTTACAAGGTTGATGGGGTGTTAACGTGAGTAGAGTGTACGATCGTTTCATTACGAGTTTTAAGAAGTTCAATCCAAAGTTGTCATGTACTTGGCTCTCGAAGGTCTACATGTTTCACCTAAATCTTTTCCGTCTCCTTGGTCTTTAGTTTAACGGTTGTAGACAACCTAGTGTCTTTTTCGTTCTCTCAAGGTCTTTTTATAAATGAAGAGGAAGTAACTGATACGGTTTCGGAAACTGACGCACCCAGTGTTGTTTGACACCTTTTAAGATTTTCTCTACCCTTATGACCTAGTGGACTAGACGGTGGATTCTTTGAACATACGTCCAGTTCTTCGTTGTCAATCTTGGTCTGTATCTTGTTTCGTGACTAAGGTATAACCCTTTCCTTATGTAGTTCCGACGTATAACAGTGGAACGAATAAATTGAATATACGTCTTATGTAGTACGTTTTAGGGCCCGACCTAAGTTGTAACGGTCCTCTTTATAGTTATTGGAGTCTATACGTCCATACGTCTACTGTGGTGGGAATACCGTCTTTCGATTCTCCTTGATTTCTCGGAGAACTACGTTCACTTTCTCCTCTCATTTTTCGGTCGAATTTTGAGTCGTTAGTTTTTTACTTCTAGTACCGTAGGTCAGGGTAGTGAAGTACCGTTTATCTACCCCTTTGTTACCTTTGTCACTCTCTGAAATAAAAGGACCTGAGGTTTTAGTGACGTCTACCACTGACGTCGGTACTTTAATTTTCTGTGAACGAGGAACCTTCTTTTCGATATTGTTTGGATCTGTCGTATACTTTTTCCTCTCTGTAATGAAATAACTGTTTCCAGGTAGTTTAGTTTCGATACCAAAAAGGTCATCAGTACATACTTACACTCACAACCTGGAATTTCTTTCGACTCGAGGTTTCTTAACTCCAAAAGTTTGACACCACAACCTCTTCTGAGAACTTTTAGAGAACCTGACGTTCCGCTAGTTTGGTCAGTTAGGATTTCCTTTAGTTGGGACTTATAAGTAACCTTCCTAACTACGACTTCGACTTCGAGGTTATGAAACCGGTGGACTACGCTTCTTGACTAGGTAACCTTTTCTGGGATTACGATCCTTTCTGACTTCCGTCCTCCTCTTCCCCTGCTGTCTCATACTTTACCAACCTACCATAGTGACTAAACTACCTGTACTCAAGCTCGTTCGATGCACTCAATCATTACCTGTCCCTTCGGACCACACGACGTCAGGTACCCCAGTGTTTCTCAGTCTGTGCTGACTCACTGACTTGACTGACTCGTAACATAGTACTGAGTAGTTGTCTTTTTAATATCTTAAGATATAGTGGTTTTGATCGTGAATTATCTTTTTGGACATTAGTGAAAAATTTTAGGTCTATGTATTGTCTTAATAAAACCTCAAGAAACTTTTTTATGTTTATGGGTCTATAAAGAAAAGAAACGGTCTTAAGGTTCATACAAAGATTACTCATCGGTACAAATTTGTGACCTGATATACTTCTAGAAAATAGATTAAACAAGGTTAAAAAGATAAAGTATAAACCACGAAGGTAAAGTAAATCGAATATAAAAGGTTAAAGAGGTAGAGAAAAAACTATAAAAAAGTTTAGAAATAGATCATCATCTTTTTGAAAATATATTTATATGTATTTATTATCCGTATTATACATATAAAATCTTTTGAATACTTAAAAATGGATTGATTTTTTAAATAGTGTTAATATAAGGTGAACAAACTGAGTCATACTTATCTGACGATCCAAATGTCAATTTCTTTATCTATACGTTGTTCGTTGTTCCAAAATGATATATCGTGTCCCTTGATATAAGTTATAGGACATTATTGGACGTTATCTTTTATTAAAGTTTTTATTGTATGCACAGATACATATTGATTTAGTGTGTGTATCTTTTCTTAAGATGAAAAACTTTAAATCATTACAAATAGAAAAACAGTCTAAAAGATTTACAGGATACCTATAGATTATTGTTGTGTACTCTATGTTTTAAAATTTATGTAAACACATCCTATATAATTATATTTAATTAATTTATATTTAGATAATATAAATATATTATATTTACTTGACACTTGAAGGTCTACAAGTTCGACCAAAATCTTTTCCGTCTCCTTGGTCTCTAGATTAACGGTTGTAGGCGACCTAGTACCTTTTTCGTTCTCTCAAGGTCTTTTTGTAGATAAAGACGAAATAACTGATACGGTTTCGGAAACTGACACACCTAGTGTTATTTGACACCTGTTAAGACTTTCTCTACCCTTATGGTCTGGTGGATTGGACGGAGAACTTTTCGACTGGAAAAGGTCAGGACGCCGATGACGACTCAAAAGGTTTAAACGACCGTATAACTCACGTCGTGAAAGTATCGTAATAGAAAATCCTAAACTTTATCGAGTTGACCTTAAGGTAGTGGAGGTGATCGAAACAAGCATCACTACGAAGGATTCCGGGTGAACTGAAGTGTAAGGTCCTACAGACCGAGATCCACTCACACTCATAGTGTGGAAGCACTAATAGACACAGCACTTCTAGAAAAAATACTTAATCCATGTCAAAAATATAGGTGGAGTCTTCAAGTCTTTCCGATTCATTGAACAAGTTCAAGTGTACTGGTTATTCTTACTGGAACCCGTTCAATCAACGGATCAGTCAAGGAACGTCATCACTACAGATCTTTTAAATGTCTGGTTCAATATATACCTCCCGTATAAAGTCGGTTCACTTCCCAGATAGTCGACTTGTGAGTGACAGTTGTAAGTCTTTTGCTTCTAGAACCATAGACCAGGGTAGTGAAGTACCCTTTATCTACCCCTTTATCACCTTTGTCACAGTCTGAAATAAAACCCCCCGAGGTTTTAGTGACGTCTACCACTAACGTCGGTACTTTAATTTTCTGCGAACGAATGAGGAACCTTCTTTTCAATACTGGTTGGATCTATCGTATGACTTTTCGTCTGTAATGAAACGGTTGTTTCCAGGCAGATCAGTTCCGATACCAAAAAGGTCACCAGTACATACCTACTCTCTCAACCTGACACTTCTTTCGACTCACGGCTTCTTAACTACGAAAACTTCACACCACAACCTCTTCTGAGCTCTCAGGGAACCTGACGTTCCTCTAGGTTGATCAGGAAAGATTTCCTCTAGTCGAAACCCTAAAGAAACCTCCCTGACTACGATTTCGACTTTGAGGTTATGAAACCGGTGGAGTACGCTTCTCAACTGAGTAACCTTTTCTGAGACTACGACCTCCCTAACCCCCGTCCTCCTCTTCCCCTGCTGTCTCCTACTCTACCGACCTACCGTAGTGACTGAGCTACCTGCATTCAAACTCACTTGAGGTCCTCAACCACTACCTGTCCCTCCGGACCGCACAACGCTAAGTACCCCAGCGTTTCTCAGTCTGTGCTGACTCGCTGACTTGACTTGACTTGACAGTTGATGTTTTTTACACCTCTCAACTCAATGCCTGTTTGGTTCTCTAATACAGGGATCATCTTCTAAAGCTCTTCTGAAACTTTTCACGTCCCCGAAGGGACCACCGAGTCGTCATTTCTTAGGTGGACGTTACGTCCTCTACGTCAAAGTCAGAGACCCAGTCCTTCTAGGGGACCTCTCCCTTTACCACTGGGTGAAGGTCATAAAAACGGTCCCTTTAAGGTACCTGTCTCCTCGGACCACCAGATATCGGGTACCCTAACGTTCTCAGTCTGTGTTGAATCGTTGATTTGGTGGTGGTAGTGGTCTTTGTACACCTAATGTATTTCTCATGTCAGTTAACTATCTCTATTACGGATTTGTATTCAACCACTACCTGTCCCTCCGGACCTTACGACGTCAAGTACCCCAACGTTTCTCAGTCTATGCTGACTTGACTTTGACTTTTACGGGTTTGACCTAACAGTGATCCTACCTTCCGACTTACTTTCACTTCTATATTCTTTTCTGTAATAGTAGAGAGATTCCTATTCTATCTAAAAAGGGTAACCCTAAGTTCAGACAGGGTTAGTAGTATGAGAACAGAATCCCTCTACTCTTTCCTTCTTTTTTCCAGTTAGGAGTTGATGGAGGAGATAGGGACCCCGAAATTATAGTCACGGACTTTAGACATCAGTTCTTGACTCAGGGAGTAAAATAGTTCAAGGTGGTAAGATTTGTAATGACTCAACAGTTTCTTGAGTCGTTCCATGTCACGGTTTCTGGAGTATCTTCTATTAGGATCACTGTTGGGTTCGAAAGGAGCTGGTTGGGTCATTCCTGTCCCCAACCCTATAAGTATGTAATCTACAATAAAAGAGACGAATTTTTCCTTATATAGTTCTGGTCTATATTACTTTCGTCTGACCATTTTTCTAGTTAAGGTACTGAGATTTTCGGACAAAAACGAGGAGATTGAAGAAAGTACATTATTAAAGATCACAATCAAAACTTGTGGAAGTGCCATGATACGACATATGGAACGAAGGGGTTTATTTAAGGTGAATACCTGTCGTCAAAATGGGGTACGGAGTCTCAAGGTTGGATGGGAAGTACTAACGGACAGGACACCTAAAGTCTGAACAGCTCGGTCGGAGGAGGTAGTACATTCGGTTAATAAAGGTTATTTAGAGAATTATATGTATATGAAGACAAAGACGAAGAGATCAACTTGGATCTGACTATATCTAAAACTATGGTCTTCACTAAGATCTCTTTGTCTTAGAATTCCCACTCAAAAACTTTAACTAAGACCTAAAAGATCTTAAACAAGAGATTAGAATAACTACCGTGGTCACTGAGATAGAAGTCATCATTTTTCCTGTGATCATCAAGTACTGTACTATACCGTTCTCTATACGTTTAGTAAGTTTATGGATGTCTTTTACGCTAAGATACACTGAAACGATGTATTCTTATAAAATGTGTATGATACCTTACACTACGTAATTATATTGAGTGTAAACATATTTTGGGGTGTAATTTCTGGAGAATGGGAGGACCGGGGTACACTAATCTTTCTGACCGTTTTTGTGGACGTTCGACACACCGGGTCACCACGAGTTCGGTTATCTTCCCGTCCGTCTCGTCCAGTCAAACTCAATTCTGTTATTTCTCGAAATGGTCGAAATGGTCTCGACAAAGACGGTGACACGGATCTATCTCTTTGTAAACATCGGGGCGAGTGTCGACTTATGTCAGGTTTGTACGGACTAGACCCTTAGACTTGTCTACCCTTCGAAGTATCGGATAGGTTATCGGGACGAATGTCATTATGAACTTGTCTCCGTGTCGGATATCTAAAGAGGTAGACGTCTCGTTTTGGTCACCGGAGTAGACTGGTCTCTTAAGTCACACCGGAGAGTGGACTAAGTCCAAGGGTTTGTTGTTCGGTGTGTCCGGACCCAGGGTAGGATGACGAGACGGTCCCGTCTCTTCGATTAAGTATCAGGAGAGATGGTGACTTATATCATGGGTCAGGACTGGCAGATCATTCGGACTAGTCTCTTAGGTCCGTTGATATCTCGGGGAGGGTATCCGATCGAAATCCCATCCCTTAGTTCGGTTGTGAAAATGGGTTGACAAGAATGGGTCACCGTGTAGGAGGGTAAGGGTTGGAGTCTTGAGTTTGTCAATAGAGAGTCTTTGTGTCTAGTATTATTATCCGAGGTGAACGGGTTCCTGTGATAGTCGTCTGTACGGGTCTTTAGATTTGTCTCAACTGACCCCTTTTAGACAGAGAAGGTTTCGTTGGACTATTCTGACATTCTCTTTAGGTTCATGAGTTGACACGTCTGTGTTTGTATTCCTTAGTTCCCAGGACTTTTTGATTTATACTGTGGTGGTCTTCTTTGTGGTGGTTTTTATTGACTACATTTCTCTCTAGATGTTTGACCGTTTCTTAAGTCTTATTAGGAGGATTTTAAGGCATTTGAGGTTTTTTGTTTTTTTTTCCGTTTGTGGATTTTCTTTAATTCTTTTGTTACGTGTTTATTTTTTAAAACTGTTTCGTTGTTTTTGATGGTTTTACTTCTTAGTGTGTCTTTAGGGTCTCTTCTTTTGATGTTATTGTCTTTACTTCTCAAGTAATCTCTCAAAGTTTTCGTCTGAGTTGGTACGTCCTTTCTCTTGGCCACTAGACCTTCTATCCTAGGACCTTTAATAGGTCAGTTTCTTTCTTTTTCTTACTTTACCTCACTTCTTTCAGATGTCTGAATACCATGTGTTACTTTTTTTTGCTTTTGTTTTTTTAAGTGTAATACCCTTAAGGTCTTCTCTTTCTCTTTTTACTATCTTTCATATAAATTTCGTTTTGCTGACTTTTAAAGAGTTTGGATCCCTCTATGTGCCTACAGGTCAAGGTACTCCGATTTTCTGTCCAACTTGAACTTATCCCGGTGTGGTTCTGTATAATATTGATTTCAATATTTTTCCCTTTCTATTTCTTTATTAAAAATTTTGTTGTTTACTTTTCTCTTTTTCATATATGTCCCCTTGGGTGTATTCTGATTTCCGTCTAAAGAGTTGTCTTTGTAAAGTCCGATTCTCTCTTACGCTGTTGTGTGAGTTTTATGACTTTCTTTTTTGACAGTTGGTTCTTGTGATATGGGTCACTTCGACAGGAAGTCTTTATTTCCTCCCTATTTCTGAAGGAACCTATTTGTTTTCACTCTCTCAATGGTGATTTGGTTGGAATGTTCTATACGATTTCCCTGAAGATACTCACCTTCATTCCCTGTGATTTATTGTAGTAAGTTTCTATCGTATTTTACTTACCATTTACATGTTTAAATCCAAAACATTAAACCAATACTACCAAGTATCAAATGAATTTTAAATTCAAGTCTCCAATTTTTTGACTTATATAATTTTTCTTGGTATTGATGTTATTAATCCATAACAATAATCAATGTGTTATCTTATTACACATTTAATTGTCGTTATTTGTTCTTACACTTCCCCTCCTCTTCTTTTTCACGTTTCAAATCTTTAATATAACTTCAATTCATTAGTCACATTTTATCCTACAATATTAAAATTCTATAAAATACATTTGGAGTACCATTGGTGTTCCTCTTTTTGGATATCTTTAATATGTTTCCTTGTACTATTTCTTCAGTTTTATATGATTATGTTTTCTGTAGTTTTATACTTTTTTCTCCCGTCCTATTTTTTGTTCCTTGTTAATTAGAATTGTTAATTAATTAATTCGTTGGTCTTTTGTTAAAAAATTTACAGTTAATTCTTTTCAGTTACATCAGGAATGAAAAGTTATTAATGAAATTTTTATTTACCTAATTGGAGAGGTTAGTCTTCTATTATATGGATTTATAGAAAAAAAGGAATTTTTTTTTATTTTTTTTCGTCCCGATCGATGTGAATATAGGCTTTCCTTTCTGAAATCAAAATTTTCCTCTATTTTTTCCAGTAATGTATTATTACCCCAGTAAGGTAGTTCTTAAATATTGTTAAATTTCATAAATACGTTGGTTTTAACCTCGAGGATTTATATATTTCGTTTTGTTGTCTCGATACGTCGTTAGTCTCTTTCGGGTGTAAGTCGTTACTTCTGGGTGGTGTCGGTTTTCTTATTTTTATTTATTTAGAATTTTTTTTTTTTTGATTGTCTCGATTTTATTCTTCATTTTCATAGTGTTTTTATCAACCTATGAAATTATGGGGTGGGAGTTGTTAAGACTTTTAGTCATTCCGTTGTCGTCTGAACTTGTGGTGATACTTGTTTACCTGGATTATCTGTGTATATCTTGTAAGATAACCTCTTCCGTTACCGTGTGGTCAAGTCATGAGAACGGACCTTTTAGGGTACCCGCCTCCTCGGACCATCCGACGTCAGGTACCCCAGTGATTCTCAGTCTGTGCTGACTCGTTGTAGTGAAAGTGAAAAGTGCTAACCTCTTCCTTTACCGTTGGGTGAGGTCACAAGAACGGTACCTGTCCCCTCGGGCCACCCGACGACAGATACCCCAGCGTGTCTCAACCTCTACTGACTTCACTGAGTCGTCGTCATCATCGTCTTGTAAGATAGGTTGTTCTCTTTCGTGTAAGAAGACTTCACGTGTACCTTTATAGGATCCTTTCTGGTATGAAATCCGACGCCTTATTCGGAATCATTTAAGTTCTTCTGACTTGAATATGGTTCATAGAAGAAACTGGTGTTACCATAATTTGATCTGTAGTTATTGTTCTCCTTTTACCCTTTTAATTATTTATGTGTCTTTAATGTGTTGTGAGAGAACTTGTTGGGTCCCTATTTTCTTCTTTGATTTCCACTTTAAATTTTCAAAGAACTCTGTTTACTTTCACCTTTGATTTGTATGGTCGTGAATACCCTGCGTTGTCTTCGTCACCATACTCCCCTTAAGTATCGTTAGTCACAGATATAATTCTACGTTCTTTCCAGGGTTTATTTAGTGAACGGTGAACACTGTTGTACCTACTTAGATACCTCATAATACAATTCACTTCATTGTCTCTTTATAACGTACTAAAGTGAATATACACTTCAGATTTGTTGTTTTACTTATTTAAATTGTTTTGTCTTTGTCACAATATCGATCTCTCTTGTTTATCTACCAACGACTCCCGACCCCATCTCACTCCCCTCTTTTCTCCACTTCCTCTATTCCCCATGTTTGAGGGTCGACGTTTTATTTACTCAGTGTTCATAATTTACACATGACACCTCTTTTCAATTATTAATACATGATAGAAATATACCACTGTTTAGTGTTGGTTTGAAATAACACCACTGGCAAAACTATATATATCTTTATAGTTTAGTGATACAACACATTGTCCTTGATTGTGTCACAGCATCCAGCTATTGTGAAGTTTTTGTTTGTATAAGTACCTTTTTCTCTAGTCTAAACACTAATGCCCACCCCCCCTCCAAAACTAACCTACTTCTGTCAGTTTTCCATTTTTGAAGGTCAATATTCTATTTATTTATGATCCCTACATTACGTATTATGTTATTTATGTTAATTGTAACGACATATAATATCCTTTCAACAAGTTTCTCATTTAGGATTCTCAAGAGTAGTATTTCTTTTTATAAAAAAGATAAAGAAATTAAAACATAGATATACTCTACTACCTACAAATAATTTGAATGACACGATTAGTAAAGTACTACTTACATTCTGTTTGGTAATACGATATATAGAATTTGAATATCACAACCCACAGTTAACATAAAGGTATGTTGACCTACTTTTTGATTTGACTCTGTTCTATTTTTTTTTATTTCGGTTATCTACAGTATAATTTCGATGTTTGTTCGTTTTTATTTCTTCTCCTTGTGAGAGTTTGAGTGAAATGTTCCGGTCGTAATTGGACTATGGTTTTCGGTCTTTCCCTGTAACGATCTTTTGATGTTTGGTTATAGGACTTATATCATATCTACATTTTTAAGAGTTATTTCATGATTGTTTGACTTAAGTCGTCGTTGAATTTTCCCAGTAAGTGGTGGTGTCAGTTCACCCTAAGTAAGGATGTTACGTAACTTCCAAGTCACACATATTTAGTTAGTTACGCTATATAATGTAATTATCTTACTTTCTTTTCTTAATAGTAGAGGTGTCTATTTCGTAGACTATTTTAGGGTGTAGGTCAGTAATTTTTTTTTTTTGTTGATAATTGTTAAATCAGTCTTCTTTGTATAAAGTTGTATTATTTCCGGTATATAGTATTAGGGTGTCGATTGTAATATGAGTCACCACTCTTCAATCTTCGAAAAGAAGATTTTCGTCCTTCTTCTTTTGTACGGGTTAGAGTGGTGAGGAAAGTTATGTCATGACCTTCATTTTCAGTCCACCCTCTTTTTCTTTATTTTCCATAGTCTTAACCTGACCACCAAATGGGACTCAGCACATGTTCAGAACGTTGGGGTACCTGATATCGGGTGGTCCGAGAAGACAGGTACTTTAAGATGTCCGTTCTTATGTCCTCTCCCAAAGGTAGTCTTAACCTTTCCTTTTTCATTTTGACAGAAAAGAACGTCTACTGTACTAGTATGTATATCTTTTAGAATTTTCACTTCAACGAGTCAGCACAGACTGAGAAACACTGGGGTACCTGACATCAGATGGTCCGAGGAGTCAGGTACCTTAAAAGGTTCGTTCTCATGACCTCACCCAACGGTAAAGAAAGAGGTCCCCTAGAAGGACTGGGTCCTTAACTTGGACCCAGAGGACGTAACGTCCGTCTGCGAAATGGTAGACTCGGTGGTCCCTTCGTTTTTTAGAATTTCTACTTTGATTTTTAGTAATCTAGATTAGTTAATTAAGTCATTTCTACGTCCTGTATTTTAATCGTATGTTTTCGTTGTCGTGAAGATAGGTGATTGTTGTGTAAAAGACTTTTTCCTTTTTTCTACAGTTAGAGTAAATGTCATCGTAGTTTTTATTAATTTATATATCCTTATTTAAATTGGTTCCTCCATTTTCTCGAGATGAGACTTTTGATATTATGAAACTACTTTCTTTACCTTCTTTTGTGTCTATTTACTTTTCCATCGGTTACAAGTATCTAAATTTCTTAATTATGACAATTTTAAGGTAGACATTTTCGATGTTTATCTTGACGTATACTGGGTCGTTAGGGTGGTGATCCGTATGTGTGGCTCTTTTGGTCTTAACTTTCTCTGTACACATGGGGTTACAAGTAGCGTCGTGACAAATATTATCGGTCCTGTACCTTCGTTGGATCTACAGGTAGTCGTCTACTTACCTATTCTTTCGACACCATGTATATGTGTTACCTCATAATGAGTCGGTAATTTTTCTTATGTAAACTTAGTCAAGATTACTCCACCTACTTTGACCTCGGTTAATATACCTCACTTCATTCGGTCTTTCTTTTTGTGGTTATGTCATATGATTGTGTATATATACCTTAAATCTTTCTACCATTACTATTGGGATATACACTGTGTCGTTTTTTCTGTGTCTACATTTCTTGTCTGAAAACCTGAGACACCCTCTCCCTCTCCCACCCTACTAAACCCTCTTACCGTAACTTTGTACATATGATAGTACATTCTTTGTTTAGCGATCGGATCCAAGCTATGTCCTATGTCCTACGAACCCCGACCACGTGACCCTACTGGGTCTCTCTATACCCTTCCCACCACCCTCCCCCCAAGTCCCAACCCTTGAGTACATGTGGACACCACCTAAGTACAGTTGCATACCGTTTTGGTTATGTCATAACATTTCATTTTTTTTATTTTATTTTATTTTTATTATTTTTATTTATTTTATTTTTATTTTTACGTTTTTTTTAAGGTAGATATCTAAGTTACGTTAAGGATAGTTTTAAGGTTACCGTAAAAAATCTTCAAACGTATTCATTTTCGTTTGTTTTCTGAGGATTTTGAATGTACCTTTACGTCTTCAGGAACTTACAGGTTTATTTACGACTCTTTCTTCTTGTTTCGACCTTCGTGGTGTAAAGTAGTAAAAATCCACATGAAATTCCGATATCATTAGTTTTGTCATACCATGACCGTATTTTTGTCATACTTTTTATGGTCACTCGGAATCGGGAACGATAGACGAGATCAGGGGAAGTGATTCTCAAATAGACGTTCACTGGAGACGGTGATGTATCCCTATACGTCGACCGGGGACTTCGGTTCGAACACGTAAAACGACCGAGGTCGGTGGTGAAGGACGGGACGATGGTCAGAACCTCCACGGTGAATCGGGTTTTCTAGAACTTCGGTTCGCCTTAAAGACGTTTCGAACAGTTCCCGGTGTGTCAACAGTTATGACACCTGGGGTTACAGGAACACGGTTTCTCTGTAGTATATAGTGACCTGGATCACAGTTTACGTGGAAATATGTACGACGAGCGTAGTGATCTCGTCCGGTTGTATTGGTCCTACCCAGGGATAGTCGTCCATCTTTCCGAGGATGGTTTTTTTTCACTTTTCACTTTCACTTCAACGAGTCAGTACAGGCTGAGAAACGTTGGGACACCTGATGTCGGATGGTCCGAGGAGACAGGTACCCTAAGAGGTCCGTTATCATGACCTCACCTAACGGTAAGGGAAGAGGTCCCCTAGAAGGGTTGGGTCCCTGACTTGGACCCAGAGGGTGTAACATCTGTCTGCGAAATGGCAGACTCGGTGGTCCCTTCAGGGGACGTTTTTTTTAGTCAGGTATTTCGGACCTCCTTCACTGACGAAAAAGTTTACACGTCTATGACTATGTTATGATGTCCCTAGTGTCTCTCTGTTATTTTTATACAAAGGTGGTTTCTTTATGTTATTTGAAGGTCATAGACCGAGGTTTATTTACTTATAGGTCCTTGACGGACTGTTTCTCAAGTTTTATTAATAAGACACTTATGAGTCTCTCCATGTTTTGTGTCTACTTTTCAAATTACGATAGTCCTTTTATTATTTTCTTGTTTTATTCTTTGAATTCTTTTGTAATTTTTTTCTTGGTTTGTCTTTTAGACCTCGACCTCTTATGTTTCTGATTTTATGTCATAACTGATCTTTCGAAGTTTTCGTCTGAACTTGTTCGTCTTTTCGTTTAGGTACCAGATTTCCTGTTTAACTTTAAAATGTTGTCTTCTCTTTTTTCTTACTTTTTCTTACATGTTTCGGATATCTACAGTACCTTGTGATAGTTTTCTTTATTACATACTATCCCCTCTTTCCTCATCTTTGGAATAAAATTGTTTATTACCGACTCTTTAGGAGTTTATACTCCTGTCTAAACCCGCAGTTTCAAGTACTTCATTTAACCAGTTGAGTTTTAGAGTTAGGTTTTACAAAAAGAGATTCTGTGTATCATTATTTTCACAGATTTTGATTTCCATTTCTCTCTTAAAGTTTTCTTCGTTTTCTCCTGTAGGACCGTCAGACCACCAATTAGGAAGTACGTAGGTGACGTCCCCAATTTCTGAGTCAGGACGACCCCTTGATTCTATGACGTATGGTGTGTCACACTATTTTTTTTTTTTTTTTTTCCTTCCCCTTTTTTTTTAGAGAGGGTATGTTCCCTTAAGGGTATTTCGATAGTCATCTACGGAGTCGTGTCTGGAATATCGGGTTCTTTCTTACTCTATTATATAGGTTTCACGACTTTCTTTTTTTGATGGTTGGTTCTTATGAATCGGTTCTTTTTGAAAGGAAGTCTTAACTTCCGTTTTACTGTCGAAGGGGTTTGTTTGTTTTCATCTCCCTTAATCAATCAATCAAGTCAGCAAGTCAGCACAGGCTGAGAAACACTGGGGTACTTAGCGTCGTGCACCCCGGAGGGACAGGTAGTGGTTGAGGGCCTCAAATGAGTTTGAGTACAGGTAACTCAGCCACTACGGTAGGTCGGTAGAGTAGGAGACAGCAGGGGAAGAGGAGGACGGGGGTCAGGGAGGGTCGTAGTCCGAGAAAAGGTTACTTAGTTGAGAAGAGTAATCCACCGGTTTCATAACCCTCAAAGTCGAAGTCCTAATCAGAAAGGTTACTTGTGAGTCCTGACTAGAGGAAATCTTACCTGACCAACCTGGAGGAACGTCAGGTTCCCTGAGAGTTCTCAGAAGAGGTTCTAGTGTGAAGTTTGCGTAGTTAAGAAGTCGTGAGTCGAAAGAAGTCTCAGGTTGAGAGTGTAGGTATGTACTGGTGACCTTTTTGGTATCGGAACTGATCTACCTGGAAACAACCATTTCATTATAGAGACGAAAAGTTATACGACAGATCCAACCAGTATTGAAAGGAAGGTTCCTCATTCGCAGAAAATTAAAGTACCGACATTAGTGGTAGACGTCACTAAAACCTCGGGTTTTTTTATTTCAGTCGGTGACAAAGGGGTAGATAAAGGGTGGCCTACGGTACTAGAATCAAAAGACTTACAACTCGAAATACAAAAACCAATTGTATGCATGATTAAATTAGTGGTGACTTAAACGAAACCCGAAGGGACGACCAGGTCTACTATTTCTTAGACGGACGTTACGTCCTTTGGGTCCAAACTAGGGACCCAGCCCTTCTAGGGGACCTCTTCCCCTAGGAGGTCATAAGAACGGACCTCTTAAGGTACCTGTCTCCTCGGATCGTCCGATGTGAGGTACCCCAGTGTTTCTCAACCTATACTGACTTGTTGATTGTGATGTGATGATGATGATGGAATGTTCTTTACGATCTTCTCAGGGAGTCCGACTTTGTTTTTCTACGAATAACCATTGTACTTTTATATGTTGTGTGACCATTTCCATTCCTTTATTAGTCTAAGTCTTATGGGATTATGACATTCAACAACTATACGATTGATGAATTGAGATCTTATTTCCAATTTTCCTGTTTTCGTAATTTTTATTGATACAGACATTGTTAAACGATTATCTGTGTGTTAGTTTTTTACATTTACCACTGTAGTTTTTGTGTTTTCCCCCTCATTTTCTTATAAAATATACTCTATATTAATGTGTACTACATTCAAATTGACAATATTCGTGTTGCATTTGACAATTCAGATAATGTACAAAATACCTTTGGAGTACCATTGGTGTTTCGTTTTTAGATGTTTTATGTGTGTTTTCTGTATCTTTTCCTTCACTTTCGTATGATGATGATGTCTTTTTGTAGTTGAATTTTTCTTCAGTCGATCTCTCCTCCTTTTTTTTACTTTGATGTTTTATCGATCTTTTGTTATTCTGTCATAATCGTCCATAGTTAATGAGATTTATAGTCCCCTAACTTAAGAGGTTAGTCTTCTATATATCTATATGTCTAATTCTCCGTTTCGGTTGTTATACGACGAATATTTTCTAAGTAGAGTTGAGATGCTTTTGTGTATCTAACTTTCAATTCCATACCGTTTTCCATAAGATACGTTTACCTTTCAGTTTTTTTTTTTTCCTCATCGATATCATTATAATCTGTTTTATTCAAAATCCAGTTTTTACCATTGTTCTCTGTTTTACAAGTAATATACTACTATTCTCCCGGTTAAGTAGTTCTACTATGTTGTTAATATTTATATACGTGAGTTGTAGTCTTTAGAATTTATATACAATTCGTTTATGATAGTCTAGATTTCCCTCTTTGTCTGTTATGATCCCCCTGAAGTTATGGAGTGAAATTTATTACCTATGTAGTAGATCTGTCTTTTTAGTTGTTCATTTACCTGAGCTAGTGTCCAATCGCGTTTATCTAGATTGTTTACATTTCGTAAGGTGGGTCATGTCGTCTTATGTGTAATAAGAGTTCGTGTTTAAGTTGTAATCGGTCTCATCCAGTGTATTGTCTTGTATTTTGTTTTGAATTTTTAAATTCTGTTGGTTTTAGCATGATTCATAAAAAAACCTGTTGACACATTTCGACCTTCAGTCATTGTCTCTTTTCGACTTTTAGGTGTTTATACACCTCTAATTTGTTGTACGAGGGTTTGTTAGTTACCTAGTTTCTTCTTTAGTTTTCCTTTAAGTTCATTATACTTTTTTTTTTCACTTTTGATTTCGTGTTGTCCCCGAAAGGTCCACCGAGTGATCATTTCTTAGACGACCGGTTACGTCCTCAACGTCCTCTGTGTTAAAGTTAGGGACCCAGTCCTTATAGGGGACCTCCTCCTTTACTGTTGGATGGGGTCATAAGAACAGACGTCTTAGGGTACGTGTCTCCTCGGACCGCCCGATGTCAGGTGTACCAGTGTTACTCAGTCTGTACTGACTCGTGTGTGTTTTCGTGTTGTATAGTTTGGATACTTTACGATGTTTTCGTCAAGATTGTCCCTTCTAATGTCTCTATTTTCGGATATAATTCTGTGTTCCTTCTAGAGTTTATTTGGTGGAGTGAAATATGAAGTTCCTTGATCGTTTTCTTGTTTGATTTGTGTCAATGTAAAGTAAAAGAACCCGAGGTTTTAGTCGGTGCTTAATTTTCTGTGAACGAGGAACATTCTCATCGATACTGTTTGGATCTATCACATAATTTTTCGTCTCTGTAGTGAAACTATTGTTTCCAGACATATCAGTTTGGATACCAAAAAGGTCATCAGTACACACCTACACTTTCAACCCGGTATTACTTCCGACTGACGACTTCTTGACTACGAAAGGTTGACACCACTCTCTCTACGCTTATGCTCTGGTAGACTGGACGGAGTACTCTTTAGACATACGTCCGGTCCTTCGTTGTCAATCTTGACCTGTACCTTGTTGTCTGACCAAGGTTTATCCTTTTCCTCATGCAGTTCCGACATATAACAGTGGGACGAATAAATTGAAGATACGTCTCACGTCGTACTCTTTACGACCTGACCTTCTTAGTGTTCACCTTAGTTCTAACGGCCCTCTTTATAGTGATTGGAGTCTATACGTCTACTGTGGTGGGAATACCGTCTTTCACTTCTCCTTGATTTTTCGGAGAGCTACTTTCACTTTCACCTCTCACTTTTTCAACCGAATTTCGGGTTGTAAGTCTTTTGCTTCTAGTACCGTAGGCCAGGGTAGTGAAGTACCCTTTATCTACCCCTTTGTCACCTTTGTCACAGTCTGAAATGGAAAGACCCGAGGTTTTAGTGACGTCTACCACTGACGTCGGTACTTTAATTTTCTACGAATGAGGCACCTTCTTTTCAATACTGGTTGGATCTATCGTATAAGTTTTCGTCTCTGTAATGAAACGGCTGATTCCAGGCAGATCAGTTCCGATACCAAAAAGGTCATCAGTACATGCCTACACTCTCAACCTGACACTTCTTCCGACTCGCGGTTTCTTAACTACACAAACTTCACACCAGAACCTTTTCTGAGAACTCCCAGGGAACCTGACGTTCCTCTAGGTTGGTCAGGTAAGACTTTCTCTAGTCGGGACCCTAAAGAAACCTCCCTTACTACCACTCCGATTTGAGGTCATGAAACCGATGGAGTACGTTTCTCAACCGAGTAACCTTTTCTGAAACTACGACCCTCCCTAACCCGTCCTCTTCTTCCCCTACTGTCTCCTACTCTACCGACCTACCGTAGTGACTGAGCTACCTGAACTTAGACTCACTTGAGGTCCTCAACCACTACCTGTCCCTCCGGACCACACGAAGTTAAGTACCCCGGCGTTTCTCAGCCTGTGCTGACTCGTTGATCCGACTTGACTTGACACCACGACCTTTTCTGAGGACTCTCGGGGAACCTGACGTTCCTCTATTTTTGTCAGTTAGGATTTCCTTTAGTTGAGACTTATAAGTGACCTTCCTGATCACGACTTTGACTTTGATGTTATAAAACCGGTGGACTACACTTCTCAGTTGAGTGACCTTTTCTGGGACTACGACCCTTTCTAACTTCCGTCCTCTTCCCCCGCTGTCTACTCTACCAACCTACCGTAGTGACTGAGTTACCTGTACTCAAACTCGTTCGAGACCCTCTATTCCTTCCTGTCTCTTCTGACCACACGACGTCACTACCCCAGTGTTTCTCAACCTAGGTTGGATTGTTGACTTGTTGTTGTTGTCCGCATGTCTATGATGTATATAGAGGTTTACATTTTTGTTCCGTATATTGTCATAATTCCGCCCCCCCCCCCCCTTGGTCGATGTGTGTGTCAAAATTAATATTACTCTAAGTAAATAAAATTTTTTACAAGATTTCCGATTTTTCTATCTTTTACGATCACTCTAAAGTTCTTTTATTCCGTAGTTTGGTTTTGGTCTTCCATCTGACCTTTATCGTTAAAAAGAAAAGAAAAATGTAAAAAGAAAAAAAGTCGGTACGACGTACCGTACACTCTAGAGTGAAGGAGTTAGTCCATAGTTTGACCTCGGGGGACTTCACCTTCGACATTAGAATTGGTGACTTGACGGTACCTTCATGACTTTATAATTATTATTAAAATTTCCTTAAAGTTTTTTATTATCTCTTTACAAAATCCCTTCTTGTGTAATTTAAACGTTACACTCACTGACATAGAACTCGTATAAAACATACGTCTTAGTTTGTTTAAACTAACTACGAAATAATACTTCATGTATTTCTCGAGTCAAAGAAGTTTAAATTTCCTTTTTCTACGTTGAACTCTCCTTTCATTTTCATATAACGATTCTGGAAAGATGTATGTCTTAATCTTTTCGTTCGCATTGATGGTTTTAAATCTTTCAATAAAAAGATAATATTAATAGAGTCCTTTTAGTGAAGATTATCATGAAAATCGTTCTTTGTCTACAGTTCTTTGTGTCTTCACTTCACTTCACTGAGTCAGTGCAGGTTGAGAATTCTTGATGTGTTTTTTCTAGACTTACTGGGTTTATTGGTGTTACCACACTAGTGAGTGGATCTCGGTTAGTAGTACCTCAGACCTCAGTTCCCCCGGAATCCTCGTAGTGATGTTTGTTTCGATCACCTCCACTACCTTAGGATCGACTCGATAAAGTCTAGGATTTTCTACTACGACAATTTAACGACGTGAGTTATACGGTCGTTTAAACCTTTTGAGTCGTCACCAGTGTCCTGACCTTTTCCAGTCAAAAGTAAGGTTAGAGTTTCTTTCCGTTCCGGTTTCTTATAAGTTTGATGACGTGTTAATTTGAGTAGAGTGTGCGATCGTTCCATTACAAGTTTTAAGAGGTTCACTCCGAAGTTGTCATGTACTTGATTCTTGAAGGTCTATAAGTTCGACCTAAATCTTTTCCGTCTCCTTGGTCTCTAGTTTAACGGTTGTAGACGACCTAGTGTCTTTTTAGTTCTCAGGGTTTTTAAATAAAGACGAAATAACTTATACGGTTTTAGAAACTGACACACCTAGTGTTGTTTGACACCTTTTGAAATTTCTCTTCCCTTATGATCCGGTGGAATGGACGGAGTACTCCATAGACATAACGTCCAGTTCTTCGTTGTCAATCTTGGCTTGTAACTTGTTGTCCGACCAAGGTTTAACCCTTTCCCCATACAGTTCCTACATATAACAGTGAAACGAATAATTTGAATATAAGTCTCATGTAGTACTTTTTAGGGTCCGACCTACTTGGTGGTCGACCTTAGTTCTAAAGACCCTCTTTATGATTATTGCAGTCTATACGACTACTGTTGTGGGACACCGTTTTTCGCTTCTCCTTGACTTCTCAGAGCTACTTTCACTTTCTCCTCTCACTTTTTGGACTGAATTTTGAGTTGTAAGTTTATGATTCTAGTACCATAGATCAGGGTAGTGAAGTACCGTTTATCTCCCCCTTTGTTACCTTTGTCACTGTCTAAAATAAAAGAACACGAGGTTTTAGTGCCGTCTACCACTGACGTCGGTACTTTAAGTTTCTGTAAACGAGGAACCTTCTTTTCGATACTCCTTTGATCTGTTGTATACTTTTTTGTCTGTGTAATGAAATGGCTGTTTCCAGGCATCTCAGTTTCGATGCCAAGAAGGTCATCAGTACATACCTACACTCACAACCTGGAATCTTTCGACTCGTGGTTTCTTGACTACGAAAGTTTGACACCACAACCTTTTCTGAGAACTCTCAGTTAGGATGTCCTTTAATCAGGACTTATCAGTAACCTTCCTGACTACGACTTCGAGGTTATGGAACCGGTGGACTACGCTTCTTGACTGGGTAACCTCTTCTGGGACTACGGTCCTTTTCTGACTTCCGTCCTCTTCACCTACTGTCTCCTACTCTACCAACCTACCGTAATCACTGAGTTACCTGTACTCAAAATCGTTCGAGACCCTCAATCACTACCTGTCCCTTCGAACCGCACGACATCAGGTACCCAAGTGTTTCTCAGTCTGTGCTGACTCACTAACTTGACTGGCAACATAGTAACATAGTACTGACAGTTGTCTTTTGAATATCTTAAGATATGGTGGTTTTGATCGTAAATTATCTTTTTGGACATTAGTGAAAAATTTTAGGTCTACGTATAGTCTTAATAGAACCTTAAAAAACTTTTTAAGGTGCTGACTCGCTGACTTGACTTGTCTATAGTACCCTATGGATGGTAATAAAAAATTCATAAAGACTTTAAATTTCTGTATACTTAAATGAAACCGATTTAAAGATTCAGATTCAGATACGTGATGTCGTATACCCTGGAATCAAGGGGTAGGTCCCTAACTTGGACGTGGGGGACCTCACCTTTGTCACTCAGAATTGGTGATCTGGTAGTCCCTTCAGGAAGGTTACTGATAAAATTGTACTGAAAGGAGATTCCCCAGAAGTCGAAATTTGTCCAACCGAGACTGTAGTTATTAAGAATATCTCTATGCATGAGGTATTCGAAGAACAAAAAAGACCCCTGGATTTATTCGTGTCCGTATGAAGTCAAATGACTCGAAACGTCTATGACGGAAAAAACTTTTGTTTAACTTCCGAACACCGTTAGGATGTAGTTGATTCAGATATCCACGGTAAAAGGGTAGTAAACGAGTGAAACACAGACACAGTTAAAAATATTAAGAGTGTAAGACGTAAAAGAGTAAAAACATAAACAAAACCACTGGACGTTCGTCACTAGAAACTACAATGATGACATTAACAAAGCCCCACGGTAATTGAAACTGTTGTATTCTACTGCTGGAATTATTTCTACATAAGACTAGTGAGGTGGTCGGTTAGTAAGACAGAAGGGCGGAAAGGGGACCGGAGGTTCTGTGTTATAATTCTAATCCAGTCAATTACAGAGATTTTCCTGTGATTACAAAGTCCACTTTCCTTCAGTGTCCAGAGAGTAAAATATAGTTTTTGATCTGTATTAATTCGGACCACTCTTTTTGTACAGGTTTCAGTTCTGTCCGACTTTCGATCCGGAGAACGTGGTCAATCGTTTCAACACTCACGTTTCCTTTTAAAGAACTTCCTTTAATTTTCACGATAAGGTCACTTGTGTATTTACTTTTCCCTTTGACGGAATACCGGCTATACTTCTAGAAGGTATACCTGTCTTCTAGTTTGGTCGGTGTAAATCGGTTTTGTATTAGGTCACGTTTCCGGATTGAGAAAAGTCAAGACACTTCCGGTCCTTCACTCCCTCGACGTCTTCTTTCGAACTTCCATCATCTGCAACCAAGTACTCCGAATACCTTTCTTCGACAGAGATATTGTATTTTTACGTTCCACTTCGTCGTATACGACTACATCTTCGACAATTGTTCAGTAGGTCTTCTGGATCCAATTCTATTAATTACTTCCACCGATGTGGTTTTACTATTTAAAAGTTACATCTGGTTGTCGGATATAACCTTCTACGGTGGATCCTCAAAGTACTATTTCTCTTCAGTTACGGACGATAGTCTCGAAGTTTCCTGTCCGACTGAGAGAATAAACCCCAATAACGTTATCCACTGACTTTCAACTTTGGTTTCGAGTAATGGTAAGCTTTTGGAAATCCTGGGAAATTTTAATACGATTTAAATGAGACAGACACGAGATGTTTACCTTTTTGTTTCGGACCTACTGTCGTGTAGACAAATGTTGTACTAAATGACAAATTTCGAGTGATAATTCTGGATGAGGAGTCTTATTCTAAGGAAAGTTTTATAATTACGAGTAACTGTTACGTGGAAACAGTGGTTTCTCGAGACTACCACTACATGTTCGTTCTAATTATAATAAAAGTACAGACGATTGTATTGTAAGTAAGACATCCAGTACCTAGTTTCCCATTAAAGTTGAAAGTTCTGAATGGTAAATTCTTTATATAAAGTATTCCGATATCGACGGTATCCGTCACTCACGAGACTATCCAGACCTATTTAACTTTTGGAACATCTTTCCTAAGTGGTAGGATCTTCGGTAATTCTTGTAACACTTAGTATCAATTTTCAGTTTTATAGTTGTATGTAGCCTCAAACCTTCTTCAACTAAGGTTGAGAGTACCTACCAAGTTCTGAAGTCACCTCCTTCATTGGTTCTACACTACCTTTGTGGTTCTCTTGATTTTAGCATTCACCTCGGATTTCTACACTGACTTAACGAGGTGGGAGTACTAGATTGAAATTGTCTACTTCTCGACGAAACATATTTACTCATTTCTTTCACCAAAGAACTGTACTTGAGATGGGGATGACTTCTACGACACTTCTTACAACTTTACCGTCGTGTCCTAAGTCTTATAATGTATTTGAATCAATTATTTCGTCCCATTATTTCCACTCTCCTGACTGAGGTTAAAACTTTCTTCAAGATGAAGAAAGTTTGCCGTAGTGTACGATGTCTCTTTAGTAAGTACTTTCCTTCTCCGTCAGTTACTCCGTCTGAAGTAATAACAGAATAAAATTCTTTAACGGTGTTGGTGGAATTCGGAAGTGGACCTAGTTAGTTGTCAGTAGTTGTAGTTCGATTCTAGGAGGTGGTCGTTTCTGAGAGACTTCCAAGTTTACTACCAATCGTGAAAAATCGTTAATTCATAAAAAAATTTAATTCCACATGCATATATATATAAATTTCTGTATTATGATAACATGTGTTATTTAATATCATAGTATGTTATATATGTATTGTAAATGTACATGACCCTTTGGTCTTTAAAGTACACTGAACGAAATAGTGTTATAAACGAAATAACCTCCCCAGACCTAAACATGGGTGTTATAGAACCTCCATACGGATATATTCAAGTATTCGTAAAATTCTATAATTAGTATATTGAAAAAAAGAGTTTTACTTTCAAAGAATAGTAAAATAAAGTATCTATTTTCAGTGTAATTGTAAGGACCCTTATTTGAAATAATGGTCCCAAAATTTTACGTATTTTCTATTTACATCATCATGAACCTCCATTTATACTTCTAACTCCCTTTTCCTTAAGAATCCTTTTTAGGATATAGGATGGATCTCATGGAGAATTCGAGGGAGACGACCGATGGTAAATTTATTTCTTTTTTTTTAACATTTGGAGAAAAGGAAACTCGTCATTGTTCTCTTTGTCGGACTTCGACTGTTACGACAACAACTTTCCTTTTAAGAGGGAATTCGTTCCCGTTCATATTGACGACGATGGAAGGATTATTCCGAAATCTTAAAGTTTGTCTAAACCCCCCACCCCCCCTCCACCCTCTCCGGTGTTGGTTGAATTTTATTCCTTTCAGCAATGGTTCAAACTTACGCAATTCGTGTTTTGACTTATGTTTTTACGTTTTCGTAATTCATATTTTGTTTAGTTGATATTTGTTAATAGTAATTGTGATTCTTTAATTATTAAATTTATGTCAGGTGTTTAAAGTGATATTGTTTTTCGAATATCGTGTGATAAATTAGATAATCAAAGTTATAATTCCAAATAAAAGAAAAAGGAGGTCTCACTCCAATTCATTGTTGAATTTATTAAAAGGCCTACATATTTACTTGTAGGTAAGCCTTGTTTGTAATGACGAATTTTTACCGATTCTTTATAAAACGTACATTATTTATATAAGATACAAATCCAATTGTCCGTGGTAGAGCTCTCGTTTTTTCTAAAAAAATTGGTTATTTATTTAATGTAAGTTCTTTTGTTTCACAAATATAGACTTCATACTATATAGGAATTTACAAAAAGAAGTATATATCGTGGATTTGAAGGTTTGACAGATCTTTCATCGAAGATTTTATATTGGATATGGAATGTAGTATTTTTATTTTGCGTTTTTTTTAGTTAAATTCTGTTTTGAATGTCAAATATAATTAAGGGGTAAGTTATTTTATAGTTAACGGTTAAATAATTTACTTGACATTTATACGTTACAATCACGAGTTTAGACTTTATATATAAAAGTTTTTAGTGAGAAAGAGTTTCATAAATTTTATAACGTAGAGACCACCGTTTGGACTTTTGATAGTAAAATAAAGAGACCAAAAGTATGAAGGTGAGAGTTGGGATAGGAAATTAAGAAATTGTCAGTTGGTCAAACAAATGAAAAAAAAGAAAAAACCTCATTTAAGTGATATAGGGTTTGTGTTTGTGACTGTTATGAGGAACCATTTGTTCCTTTAGGGTTTTGTCAGGTTCGGATATCAAAGTGAGGGTTCCACACCGTGTCCGATTTACTATTCCTTTTTTTGTTAGTTACCGGGAATAACTACGTTAGTTTTACGAGGACTCTCAGGTGTTGACAAAACTCTTAAACGACTACATTAGGACTTCTTTCAAAGTTGTGTAAAACGTCTGTTTATAGTCTCTTATTCAGAAACTAATTATTAAAAAGATAAATAAAGACGGTTCCGCTGACTTTTGTGCTTTCGGAAAAGTAGTCTCTCCAATCGTATCTACAGTTAAAGGAAAAGGACAAAGAGACAATTTTCTTTTTCCCTTTCGAAAATTGTATTTCCGTCATCTAAGTCATTAAATTCAAAAGTGATAAAGAAATTTACTGTTATTTATGATATGTATTATGATACTATGTATGATTTACCATATTTCATACAATGATTTGACTTTATAATTTTAATATGTTTCCTCAATGATTTAACGTACTTGAATTAAGATTCTGATTTATCTCTGACCTATATATAAAGATATGTGTGTAGATTATAAAGACATTCTTAGAGTTTATAAAAAGAAGAGTCATCGTACTCGAGGGACAGAGTTAGTTTTACTTAAAGGAGTGGTATTTATTCCAGGGAAGACTTGTAGTTACCACGGAAATACTTATATTATTTAAGAAGTGGAATCGGGACGATGTCTTTTATTCTTATTGGTTATAAATAAAGATGAAACGGGGTAGACTAATGTTTACATTAGTTTCAAGTACCGTCTTAAAAAAAATTTGTGTCTTTTGATTTTATCTTTTCTTTTTGGTGGATAAATAGAGTTCGGTCGATTTTAGTACTAATTGTAGAAACACCTAATGTTTAATGAAAAAGTCCAAGATGATAGTGTTATTTGACACCTTTTAAGACTTTCTCTACCCTTGTAGTCTGGTAGACTGGATGGAGGAGAACTCTTTAGACATACGTCCAGTCCTTCGTTGTCAATCTTGACCCGTACCTTGTTGTCTGACCAAGGTTTATCCTTTGTCTCATACAGTTCCGACATATAACAGGGGGACGAATAAATTGAATATATGTCTCATGTAGTACTCTTTGCGACCCGACCTCCTTCGTGTTCGACCTTAGTTCTAACGACCCTCTTTATAGTTCTTGGAGTCTATACGTCTACTGTGGTGGGAATACCGTCTTTCACTTCTCCTTGATTTTTCGGAGAACTACTTTCACTTTCCTCTCACTTTTTCAACCGAATTTCGAGTTGTAAATCTTTTGTTTCTAGTACCGTAGACTAAGGTAGTGAAGTACCCTTTATCTACACCTTTGTCACCGACTGAAATAAAAACTCCCGAGGTCTTAGTGACGTCTACTACTAACGTCGGTACTTTAATTTTCTGCAAAAAAAGGAACCTTCCTGTCAATACTGGTTGGATCTATCGTATAACTTTTCGTCTCTGTAATGAAACGGTTGTTTCCAGATCAGTTCCGATACCAAAGAGGACACCAGTACATACCTACACTCTCAACCTGACACTTCTTTCGACTGTCGACTTCTTAACTACGAAAACTTCACACCACAACCTCTTCTGAGAACTCTCAGGGAACCTGACGTTCCTCTAGGTTGATCAGGAAAGACTTCTAGTCGGAACCCTAAAGAAACCTCCCTGACTACGATTTCGACTTTGAGGTTATGAAACCGGTGGAGTACGTTTCTCGACTGAGTAACCTTTTCTGAGACTACGACCCTCCCTAACCCCCACCCTCCTCTTCCCCTGCTTTCTCCTACTCTACCGACCTACCGTAGTGACTGAGCTACCTGTACTCAAACTCATTTGAGACCCTCAACCACTTCCTGTCCCTTCGGACCGTACGACGCTAAGTACCCCAGCGTTTCTCAACCTGTGCTCACTCGCTGACTTGACTGACTAACTGATACTTAAGATGAAAACAGACCTAAAAAATAATACGAAACTAAAAATTAGTCAATTTGTACATATATCAAACGAAAACAACAAGTCAGCGAGTCAGCACAGACTGAGAAACATTGGGGTACCTGACTTCGTACGGTCCGAAGGGACAGGAAGTGGTAGAGGGTCTCGAACCAGTTTGAATACAGGTAACTAAGGAACTCCGGTAGGTTGGTAGAGTAAGAGCCAACAGGGAAAGAGGAAGACGGAAGTTAGAAAGGCTCGTAGTCAGAAAAGATTAATCAGTCGAGAGGTGCAGTCCTTTTATAGTTCTTAAAGTCGAAGTCGTAGTCAGGAAGGTTACTTATAAGTTCCAATTAAAAGAAATCCTAACTGACCAAACTAGAGGAACGACCGGTTCCCTAAGTGTTCTCAGAAAAGGTTGTGGTCTCAACCTTTTGTGGTTAAGAAACCGCAAGTCAGAAGAAATACCAGGTTGAGAGTATAGTCTTTTACTGATGACCTTTTTGGTATCGAAACTGATATACCTGGAAACAACCGTTTCATTACAGAGACGAAAAATTATGCAACGGATCCAAACACTATCGAAAAGAAGATTCCTCGTTCGTAGAAAATTAAAGTACCGACGTCAGTGTTAGACGTCACTAAAACCTCGGGTTCTTTTATTTGAGACAGTGACAAAGGTAACAAAGGGGTAGATAAACGGTTCTAGAATTAAAGACTTCCAACTCAAAATTCGGTCTAAAAGTGAGAGGAGAAAGTGGAAGTAGTTCTTCGAGAAATCAAGGAGAAGTGAAAGACGGGATTTCCACGACAGTAAACGTATAGAAGTCAAGTCAAGTCAACGAGTCAGCACAGACTGAGCAACGCTGGGGTACTTAGCGTCGTGTGGTCCGGAGGGACAGGTAGTGGTTGAGGACCTCAAGTGAGTCTGAGTGCAGGTAGGTCAGTCACTACGGTAAGTCGGTGGAGTACGAGACAGCAGGGGAAGAGGAGGACGGGGGTTAGGGAGGGTCGTAGTTTCAGAAAAGGTTACTCAGTTGAGAAGTGTACTCCACCGGTTTCATGACCTCAAAGTCGAAATCGTAGTAAGGAAGGTTTCTTTAGGGTCCCGACTAGAGGAAGTCTTACCTGACCGACCTAGAGGAACGTCAGGTTCCCTGAGAGTTCTCCGAAGAGGTTGTGGTGTCAAGTTTTCGTAGTTAAGAAACCGCGAGTCGAATCCAATGACTATAAAGAGGGTCGTCAGAACTAAGGTCGAACACTTAGTAGGTCGGACCGTAAGTGTACTACATGAGACGTATACAATTTATTCGTCCTACTGTTATATGTCGGAACTACGTGAGGGAAGGATTAAAACTTGGTCAGGTAACAAGGTACAGGTCAAGATTGACAACGAAGAACTGGACGTATGTCCAAAGGGTCCTCCGGTCATTCCACCAGACCATAAAGGTAGAGAAATTCTTAAAAGGTGTCAGACGACACTAGATGTGTCAGTCTGAAATCGCATCAGTTACTTCGTCTTCATCTACAAAAAGACCTTAAGGGAACGAAAAAGATGTTAGGTCGTACAACCGTTAACCTAGAGACCAGGGAGACGGAAAAGATTTGGGTCGAACTTGTAGACCTTCAAGAGCCAAGTGTATGCTGACTTGGTATCGAACCTCCTAAAACTCGTAATAGAAGGATTGTACACTTTACTCACGTTAACACGCCATCAAATTTGTAAGAAACCGTAACGGAAAGAAACCCTAACCTTTCTTGTGACTGGAAAACGTCAGGACACCGATGACGACTCAAAAGGTTTAAACGACCGTATAACTCACGTCGTGAAATTGTCGTAAATAGACTACGTTGTAGAACCTGAAGACAAAAGTCCGTAATATTTGACTGAAAGGTGGTACTTTTTAATCCTAAATAACAAAAGACAGAGAACGGTAGTATGAAAATAGTGTTGAAGGGTAATGTCAATATAATAGTAAAACTACTCTAGTTATAACACGAATGTAATAAGTAATGTATTTAATAAAGTGAAAAGGACATGTAACAAAAGGGACTTTTCTAAGAGAAAGAAGTAAACGAATCAAAAGTAATGATTGACTTGGGTTTGAGAGAGGAGCAACCTATTTAGAAAGTCTTACAAATGTATATTGTTAAAATAGAAGAACTTCTTTAAGAAGTTCTTTCAGAAGACGATATGAGGTTAGACTGTACCAACCAAAGATCCGGATGACGTGTTAATAGTACAACTCTAGAGAGCAGTTGTAGTACGACCTCTAAGAATAGAGAGAGAACTCAACCTGGGACACAAGATTCAAGTCCTATTTAAGAACCAAATGTAGAAGTAAAACTACGGTACATAGAACGTCATCGAAGGACTCTTTCCCTCATACCCATCGTTTAAAAAACTCTAGGATTTATAATCTTTCACAGAACTCAGAAAGAAGTGTGATCAATGATCACACTAATTCATTTCTGGACTTCTAAAGGAGAATCATAAATTTCCGTTTTATGATATAACGTTTATGACCACGGTGACGATTCTTTTAAGATATGGTGAAAAATATCAATAAAAGATTCAACAACGATTAAAGGGATTTTACTTTATATGCTAGAATTCACATGTTGACCTACTGGGTGTGGTGTTAAATTCTATACTTTAAAGAGTAAGAGAGGTCGGTTAGGGAGGGGTGGGATGGTCTTTATAATAAGGTGGTGGTATCTAAGTAAAACGGACAAGAACTTGTAGTATATTCACCGTAACATATTATACATGATAAAACACAGATCGAAGAAAGTAAGTTGTACGAAAACTTTAAGCAACTACAACGAGTATGTGTTCATCGAACAAGGAACGACCTATCATAAAGTGACATGGTAAAACTAATAAAGGAAACTTGTGAACTTCCTAAAAGGAAAATTGGTTTCTCTCTATTAAATACTACTATATTAAAACATATTATAGAAAAAAATTGGTAGGTGAATTAAACCACCCCACACCCTTTTAATGAGTTTAATAAAGTGACTACCGAAGGAAGAGAAAGTAGAAGACACAAGAAAAGACGTTGTAGTTAATAAATGTATACAACTGGAGTTTAACCAGGAGATTTAAAGAATACAAAGGATAAGATAAAAATTAGAGAAAAGGATGACCATATGTAAGACCATGTAAAGAAGTTAAAATAGATAGTCTAAAGACAATTTCAAACGGTAAAAACGTATAGTATATCTGTATAGATATGTGTATATGTGTATATACTAAGAGTAAAATTTCAATGTATAAAATATATCTATATATATATATTCTAAGAGTAAAATTTCAAGTAAAAGGTCCATGAAAAAACTGTAGAAGTTAAAGGAAAATTCTTTTTCCTTTAAGGAAAGACAAAGTAATGATGGTGTTGAAGAGAATGTTTCTTATAATTACCATCAAAAGAAAAAAAAAAAAGTGGGACCTTTTTGAGTAGGTTCAATAACAAAAAAAGGAAATACTTTCGGACTAACCTCTTGGGTTATAAATGTAGAGATTAAAAATGGATTGAAAGGAGTAAAATTAAACTATCGGGACGGGAGTTACTACGGACCAATAAAGGCTCTGGTCTTTGAGATAACGGAATAGAAAATGGTTTCCTATTTGTCGGGATCGTTCCATAATTTTTTTCTGAAAGTTTATTTCAAAAAATCGGAGTGGAAGTGGAGATGTGAAGGTCTGTATTGAGCACGGTTTTTAACGACTGGAATTCCTTCTACATTTTGTTCTTTTTCAAAGAAAGAATCGAAAAGACTTTCCTCGAATGTTAAATCCAAAGAACCCAGATGATTTCTTCAATAATGAAAGGTCTTAAAACGACAAAGAGGATAAGGGAGAAGAACACCTTGAAACGGGAACCTTTTGTTTTTCAGGGAAAGGATGAAATGATCCCAAACCCCTCTCTTGTCTCGATCTACACAAATAAGTTAGATGGTAGAAATTGGACTTCAGATGGAATTAATAGATACAAGTAATTATTCTATAAGTTTTAACCAATTATTTAAAATTAGTTACTTTTACAGTGAGAATGTAATGATTATAGGTCTTATTAGTATGGGGGTGTATATTTTACTTCTGAATAAAATTTGGTTGGTTTTTAATTCAAATTACTAACCGAAAATACTATTACAACAATGGATCTACAGATTTTTCTAAAGGAAAGTAACAAGATAAAAAAGTTTTATATTTTTTATTTCAGTTAATTTTTACACGAAAATCTGTGTAGCATTCCAAAAGGAATAATTTTATTTTCATTTCGAAGGAAGTTTAAGAAATTCGCAGGATACTCGTCCCTATGACTTAAATTCACCGATGATTTGTTATTCTCCTCTTCCGTTACCGTTGGGTGAGGTCATGAGAACGGACCTTTTAGGGTACCTGCCTCCTCGGACCATCCGACGTCAGGTACCCTAGCGATCCTCAATCTGTGCTTACTCGTTGAAGTGAAAGTGAAAGTACGTAACCTCTTTCTTTACTGTTGGGTTAGGACACAAGAACGGACCTCTTAGGGTCCCTGCCTCTTCGGACCACCCGACGGTAGATGCCCCAGCGTGTCTCAGCCTGTGCTGACTTCACTGAATCGTCCTCGTCGTCGTTTGTTATTCTTCAGATAGTTTCTTCAGATAAGATTTTATATATCTGTAAAATTTGCAAGCATAAAGGGTGGTCATAATATAAATCTCTTGTACCACACGGAAGTCCCTGACTTTCGATGTCGGGTTCTCGTTTTAGATCAGACGTTGGACAAAAATATTTCAGAATGACCTTGTGTCGGTACGGGTAAGTAAATGTATAAAAGATACCGACGAAAGGTCTGTGTTACTGTCTCGTCTCACCGAAACTGTCTCTGAAATATCGGGTCTTTCGGATTTTATAATAGACCGAGAAATGTATTTTTCGAACGACTGACGGGGACAAGGACTGGATGTAATTTTCTAAGGTAAAATAATATGTTTTTAACGAAACTCCAGAAGGAACAAACGTCATTTTCGTATAGAATGAGATCTTTGTCGAAAGAATTTTGAAAAGATGTTAATTTTTATAGACTTTTTTTACATATCGGTTTATTTACGAAGACAAAAGTTCAATTGTGTTTTATTTTCTAAGTTTGGACGTGCCACTCTTGGTCTTGAAGTAAAGGGGTTTCTTTTCTGACAGTAATAGATAAAAGAGTAGAGGAGACTGGGTGGTGGTCTTCGTAAGGAAAAGGTAAGAAACTTAATACCAGGAAAATGAAGTTGACATTTCTTACAAGACAAAAGACCCGGTTTGTCATAAAAGGAAAAGAGAAAAAGGAGACAATCTGAAAGGAAATGGATCAAAGGGACAACTTTATCAGAAACCGTATATAAAAGACCAGTGGGGTAATAATTTCTTCGCGTAAGTTTGACTCTTCTGTTGAGTTTGAGAGACCTTCTAGTCGTATTGTCTTCTTTTCTCTTATTCATCATTTTAATCGGTTCCTTAATTCCTCATAGATTCGTGTCAGAAGTGTCTTATATCAGTTTCTGTAATTGGAATTAGGAAATCGGTATATTATAATTCTTTAGAAATTGAAACTATTTTCGATATTTCTACTTCAATAAATGCGATTGTCATCATTAAAATAAGTTTATCTATAAATTTATCTTTGTCTGTTTTGTCCCTCTTTACCACTTGTCATTCTTTAAGAGTCACAGATTTTATATAAATACCCACTTATGGACTTATGGACTTATGAATTCTGACTTACGGAGATTTTTCATTTCACATCGAGTGTTTATTGTATTCTTTAATATTTGCGTAAATTGACTTCTACTTTAATAAGATTGTCTCCAAAAAAACTACAGATTATTGTAACAATAAATAAAAATTAATTTCATATCAACTAAATGAACTATCTCTAAAATTTTCTTAATATCTTTCGTTGATAGAAAAAGTAAATTAATGACCGAACTTTAATACCCGTATACCCCCAAGTAATATGGTAAGAAAAATTAAACACATTAAATTTTTTAAAAGGTGTTATTTTCCAAAAAATTTTCTATTTGTTTTTAGTTTCTTTTTCTTCGACTTCAAATTCGACTACCATTTTTTGTAGTACCACCTACCAATAACCATCCGTGTGATCAATAGGTTTCTTTTCTCTTTTAGATATTCCTCTTTTACTTATACAAAATCTGTTTCTTCTTAAGTGGAAATAATAGGTTCTTCTTAGGTGGAATCGAAAACCTATGACTTCTTGTGACTTTTAAGTATGACTTCTTGTGAAAGTTATCATTTAAAAATTTTGAGTGTCATATTATCAAACTTTATTTAGAATTATCTTAAATAGAAAATTTTTTCATATTGGTAAAATTGTCTGAATAAGTCCTACAGTATGTGTTTAATAACAGAGACTTGAAATGATAGTAGTCAAATATCCTTTCACTTAAATGGATTGAATTCGGAAATCAAAAGGTTATTCTTAATTTAAATACCTAATTTTTTTTTTTGTCCATAGATGGACTCTCTTTCACGAAAATGTTTGATTTTATATTCAACCTTAAAATTTAGGTCCTCAATTTACGGATGGTTTATGAAAGAAGTGATGATAGATTAATTCTAGAATCTTTTGAAATTATGAACCCCTTTTTTTTTGACAAACCTAAATGAGTATGGAGAAAGAAGGAGTACAAAAAACCGTCTACGTGAAAATCCAGAAGGAGAAGGAGCAGACTATACTAGACTTACCGACAATGAAGCTCTGGAGAAAGACAAAAGATTTAGAAATAAATGACATCTTAAATAGAAGAGAGCGGATTGAGAGAGACAAGCGGAGGAGAACCGGAGTACGAACAAAAGACATACCTACTTATTTTCACTATATAAAATCCCGAATTCGTTCTTGACAAACGGGTACAAGTGTGACGAAAGAAGAAAAAGAAAGATTTATCGCGATCTCAAACGACGGACCGTATAAAATATTTTAATGTAGGTATTGTAGATACGGGAAGTCTTTTTTTTTCTTTGTTGTCTTAAGTCTAGGTATAATTGTACATTCCATCCTCCTTATAATCTTTTGTTCATAGAGATAAACTATAAGTCGGGGACATTCAAGTGTGTTAAGGTTCCGTTCGAAAGACGAAAAAAGGAAAAGAGACAAAGATTCGATTTTTACCACTTCATAATTTTTCCTTTTATTTATTCATAAGGTAAGGAAAAAAGGGGGATGGGTTTAGTGTCTAACTATATATATTTAATGTGTCTTCATTTTGACTGAAATCGAGATAATATAATTACAATGCCTTTTTTTGTTTGTCTTTCATAGATCCCTTTTGTATTGTTGTGATCCCTTCATTCGTCAAAAGTGAAATCAATGTCTATTCCAGTAAAAACTATAAGATTCTCGTATAAATAGGGTTAATCTTAGGTTACCCCCTTGAAATGAGTTGTACCACTAAATTAATTACGTTCCTCGGTGAGGAAGAGGTTTGTCTAATTTTCCAACCCATTCTGTTTGTTATTTAAATTATGTATGGGCTGAAATTTTTTTCTTTTAAGGAGTTTACGGATTTTATTATTACCATTTCCCCGTTTTGTTTATTCTTTTAAGTATAGGGTTTGTGATTTCCCTTTTTTAATTTTCCGATATATTTAATTCATACGAGTTATCCGATGATATCTTATTTTATTTAAATTCATTTTATCATTATCAATAAAGGTTTACGGTATAGGAATCTTTTAATCAATTAAGGTTCAGAGTTTACTCTGTATGTGGTCTATTACATTCTTGTAAATTAATAAGGTTTAACATTCTTTCAATAATGAAATTGTTTATTAAACGTTCCTTATTTTTTCTTTTAAATCTCAGTTTTCTCTATAGTGGGTATATGTTACACTCCTGGAATAAACCTTAGACAAATATTTTTGGTAAATACTCTTTGGACTTTTAAAGTTATGGTCAACCTATAAACCATAATGTCTTAATCACAATAAAAAATTAACGTACATTCAAAAATTTTTAATAAATGAACCGACACGGTCCAGAATCAACGTCGTACACCCTAGATCTAGAGACTGGTCCCTAACTTGCGTCCGGGGGAGGTGACCCTTGTACCTCAGGATCGGTGACCTGGTAATCCCTTCCGGGACACGAAGTCGAAAATTTCCAGTTGGAAAGTCTTTGTATATTACTTTATAAATATTAACTTTAATATACTCTAAACGAAATTTTGCTATATGTTCTGTTCTTTACCTACACCTACACTGTCACACACGAATCTTAGAGTTTTTTTATTTTTTAACTAAACTATGTCAAAGTAAATAATACCGTAGATGATAATGACGATTTCCGTCTTTCTAATAATAAAATCACTAAATTTTTTTTTTGTTAAAATTTACTCCGAACTTTGAAGGTTAGGTTAAGACTTTTATATTTCTATATACTACAATAATTTTTTTTTATCTTTTAAATGTACACTAAGGTCATAATAATAGATTTCATATCTAAAACAAGTTTAAAGTGTTTTAAAATACAGGTGATAACCAAAAGTATGGATTAAGTTCTAAAGTGTAACATAAATAACCTAACTGGTCAAAGTCGATGTACGTTACTTAAGACTATTGAAGAGAAAAGTAGAAATAAGAAATGTTTATAAAAGATTAAAGAGAACAATACCGAAGAATCTATGTGGGTAGTAAATTTTCATCCGTAAATTAAAGGTGTTTATACCCCAAAAATTTCATAAAAAATATAATTAAAGAGTAAATTTACGAAATAAGAGGTGTTAGTGGGACACAAAAAAGTCAGAAAATTGAAAAAACTCCGAAAGTTACCCATTCTGTTTCTAGAGAGAACCAATTACAGTGTGACATGAGAACGGACCTTTTAGGGTACCTACCTCCTCGGACCACCCGACATCAGGTACCCCAGTGCTTCTCAGTCTGTACTGACTCACTGAAGTGAAAGTGAAAAGTGAAAGTACGTAACCTCTTCCTTTACCGTTGGGTGAGGTCATAAGAACGGACCTCTTAGGGTGCCTGTCTCCTCGGACCACCCGACGGCAGAGCGTGTCTCAACCTGTGTTGACTTCGCTGCGTCGTCGTCGTGAACTTTTATACACCCGATAAAAGTTCATAGAAAGTTATAAGTAAAGATTGTGTTAAGGTGTCAATATTCTCTTATTATCTGAGACAAACTAAAGTTGTGAAAATCTACTACTTTAAAAACGTGGACCAAAATACAGGGACCTATACAAGGTCCCAGAGGACCACATACAGATATCTTTGAAGTTATCTTAAACATGGGACGACAACACACTTTTAACATATTTAGAATTAATACAACTTAACCGAGTATTGCGATCAGATGATATAGGATGAAAAGATAAATAAGATAATTAAAAACTCTGAAACTACGTCTTTGAGGTGGATTTTTTAGAATTAAATAGATGAATTTTTTATTAACATTATGTATTACCTTGATATACATTAAAACTAGACATAAAAGGTTCAGAGGTTATTTACACAATAATATGAAAGTATTAAATTTTATAATTTTCAAATTTATTTCATATTCTTTTTTTAATTTTCAACTTTCTTTATCATTGACCATTTCGAAAAATGTCATACGGAAAATCTGAAATTGTGACTTAAATTCAAACAAGGAAGTCGATGGGTGAGTAGCGACATTTGAATAAGTATCGGTTAGAGTTTTTTTTTCTTCACAGGTATGAAAGACGGAGATCAAAGAGTGGAGGGTAAGTAGGTAGTGAAGTAAGGTCACATCAAGGGTTGGGTTACTTTTCCTAGTAGTTCTTGTTTTTGGAGACAGTCGTTTAGATTGACTGTGGAAGGAAATTAGTAGAATTAATGGCAAAGAGTTTTTAAGTTCTCCTGATGAGAAAAGGAACTTTAATTAAAGGAACTAAAAAGTCCAAGAGGTCCGACGGGTAGTATGGTCGGTGAGGAAAAAATAGAGGAAACCTCAGAAGAGGAGAGACGTCTAAGAAAAGGTAGAGATTATAATTTCAGGATCCTGAGATAGAACTTGAGTCTATGAGGTACCTGGGTTTTGTAATTCGCGACCACAATATTACCAAGATTTTAAGTATGAAAGTCGACACTGAAGAAGGGTTTCGAGATCTGACGGATGAACATACTGGGTGTTCGTAAAGTTTTCACGGGGGTTTTTATTGAGAACTAAAAGGGAGGAGGTTGGAAGTAATATTATCATTTGTCGTGGTTGTCAATGTTTTCGGTTTATTGGATCAGTAAACACTGAGTCTAACAAAGAAGATAGTAGTGTTTTCGGGTGTCCATGAGACACGTTTTATATAGGTGTTAAAGGAGTAAAGAGGGTGAAGACACCCGTTGTAGGTTTGGCTTATATAAGGGATTTGTCGACAGTTTTAATGGAAATTCTTTTTTGTCTGACATATTCAAGGAAAAGATTTTAGAAAGTAATCCGAAAAGTGAAATAAATTTTATTTCAGTTTAAAGGACTGTTTTCTGATATTCAGGGTGATATTCTGGACTGTAAGTGTAGAATGGGTAGAGTAAAGTATGGTGATCGGTAGAACAAGTGATGAGAGGTCTGTACAGAAGGAGATTTTGTTCGAGGAAGGAGGAGAACTTCGAGACGTAAACGGTTAGGAAGACGGATCTCAAGAGAAGGGTTGTGAGAAGTACTCTATCCGATATAAAGGAAGTCTACAGTTAAATGTTTAGTGAGGTTCAGAGTTCGGGTTCAATGAAAGAAGAAGATGATATTGATATCAGACAAAACATAAATGTATATACGAGTCATACAGAGGGGGTAGTTGCATATTCGAGATACTTTCAACCCTGTGAACAAACAGACAGAGTAAGTGTCTTTGATCTTGTAATGGATGTGTACAACGACGACGATGACGCTTCAACGAAGTCAGTACAGGCTGAGACACGCTGGGGTATCTACCGACGGGTGGTCCGAGGGGGCAGAGACCCTAAGAGGTCCGTTCTTGTGACCTCACCCAACGGTAAAGGAAGAGGTTACGTACTTTCACTTTTCACTTTCACTTCAGCGAGTCAGTACAGGCTGAGAATCGCTGGGGTACCTGACGTCGGATGGTCCGAGGAGGCAGGTACCCTAAAAGGTTCGTTCTCATGACATCACCCGACGGTAACGGGAAGAGGTTGGATGTGTACAATTCACCACGATTTATTTGTTTTAATCTGACTCATGTAGGTCACCAGTACATACCTACACTCTCAACCTGACACTTCTTCCGACTCGCGGCTTCTTAACTACGAAAACTTAACACCACAACCTCTTCTGAGAACTCTCAGGGAACCTGACGTTCCTCTAGGTTGGTCAGGTAAGACTTCCTCTAGTCGGAACCCTAAAGAAACCTTCCTTACTACGATTTCGACTTCGAGGTTATGAAACCGGTGGAGTACGCTTCTCAACTGAGTCACCTTTTCTGGGACTACGACCCTCCCTAACCCCCGTCCTCCTCTTCCCCTGCTGTCTCCTACTCTACCGACCTACCGTAGTGCCTGAACTACCTACACTCAGACTCACTTGAGACCCTCAACCACTACCTGTCCCTCCGGACCGCACGACGCTAAGTACCCCAGCGTCTCACCCTGTGCTGACTCTCTGACTTGACTTGTACGTAAATAGAGTGCTACAAGAGTTTTTAAGATGACTTTACGTTTATTTGTACCCTTTTTCCTTTTACTTAGTCGTCCCAAAGTTTGTCCTTTATCACGATAATCGTTAGACTTTAATGTCTTAAGGTCGTTCGATCGTTTGACTGTCTAAGACTAATTCATTGGTCTTTTCTTCTTTGATTTTAAGTTTGATTCTGATACTCTACCGAGGATATCTTCCCCGTCGACAAGAAGGGTTTCTGTGAGGGTCCTATTCTGTTTTTCATATCATTCCTTCTCATCCGGTGTCTCACGAGTAGTCTTATTGAGAGCTTGATGACATCTTGTCAACCCGGATACATATGTTTCGTTGACTGTTTCTTTATTTCGAAAAGTCTTGGTTCGTTACAAGTTCCCTTGAAACTTGAAGGTATAGTATCTTTATACTTTCCCCAAGGGTCCACCGCGATCACCATTTCTTATGTTGACGTTACGTCATCTGCGACCTCGGAAGCCAAGTTAGGGACCCAACCCTTCTAGAGGACCTCCTCCGTTACCGTTAGGTGAGGTCATAAGAACTGACCTCTTGGGGTACCTGTCTCCTCGGATCCCCGAGTGTCAGGTGTCACAATGTTTCTCGACCTGTGCTGACTCGTCCGTGTGTGTAATCTTTATTCTTTATTTGTTTTTTTTCATCAAGGAGTATTTTTTCTTTGTGATATTTCCTAAAGTGTAAGACGGAGTCTTACTACGGAAAGAATAAAACCGTTAGTACCTAAAGTTGTCGTAGAGGGTCGAATGGATTAAATGTAGATTTTCAGACGAAGAAGGTTAATGTGTCTTGGAGCTTGTAATGGAAGAAGGTTTATGTGTGATTTTTATTTGAAGAAGGGTAGTATGTGATTTTTCTGCTACAGTTTTACCTGGGAGTTTTGTCACATTCTTCTAAAAGGACCACCAGGTCACCAATCCTTAGGTGGACGGTTACGTCCCCTGTGTCCAAGTTAGGGACCAGACCCTTCTCGGTGTACGGTACACGTCGTTGTTTCTAGGTCACGTCAGTTTTTACTTACTTACTTATTCATTTATTTATATAAAAAATTTCACATCCTATACGTACGTTCAATGGATGTGACTATTTGGTTCCGGAAGTAAATGTTCGTAGTTGTCTATTAATTTCTAATGGTCGATAAACTCCTTTTGTTTTTCTCGTTCTCTCTTCCTTGTTCTATTTTGTACTCCTTGTCCCTCAAAGGACCACCGGATCACCAATCCTAAGACCCAAAAGTGACGACTCCGGGTCCAATTTAGGGACCAGTTCCGATTTTTTTCTGTTGTTGTTGTTTGGGTATTCCTTGTTTTCATAAAGTCCTTTGTTTTTGTAGAATTTTACAAAGTCTACTATGGAAGTCTCTCATAATATGATAATTGTAAGAAGACGTCTTTGTCTTTTGTGTAAGGTTAGTATACCTTAGAGTTTTGGGGTATATCTTTCTGTTAGAATCTTGTCTTGTTTCTTGGTATGAAGAACCAAAGTTTTGACAAGGATTGTTTTGACGTCATTAGTTTTTTATACTATGACACAGTGGTCTCTGTTTGTCTGGTGTCTTATTTTATAGGTCTTTATTTAGGTACCAGTTTACCAAAAGTCCTTGTCATCAGTACTTTTTTATCTCGAACGTTGTTTACCATTAACCCTTTGACCTATGGGTCTCCGTTTTTTTACTTTCACCTGGGAATATGATGGATGTTCTTAACTGAGTTTTGCCTGACTTCTGGATTATATTGTCGATTTTGGTATTTTCCGAATCCCCCCACCTTCCTTTGTCCTCTTTTCGAAGTACTGTCACCTGAACGGTCACTAAAGAACCTATCCTGTGGTTTTTATATCCGTTGTTTTATTTTTGATCTGTTGAACCTAAAGTAAATTTTAAATTTTTGAATACATACAGTTTTCCTGTGATAGTTGTTTTGTCTTTTCGTTGAGGACTTTATCTTCTTTTTTTATAAACGTTTTTACATAGTCCATTCATTAATTGTAGGTCTTATTTTTCTTGAAGGTGTTAAGTTGTTGCTTTTTTTCCAGCTTCTTGAAGTTGTTTGTAAAGAGGTTTTTATCTGTTTACCGGTTATTTGTGTACTTTTTTACAAGTTGTAGTGGTTAGTATTCCCTTTACGTTTAATTTTAGTGTTGTACTGTAGTGAAATTAGGGTGACCTACCAATTATCCTTTTCGTGTATTTTATTGTTCACAACGACTCCTACACCTCTTTAACCTTTGAAACGTAACGACCACCATTTCTTTTTGTCACTTTTGTGGTACTGTGAACGAGTCTTTTAATTTGTCTTAATGATATGCTAGGTCGCAAAGGGGTATGTCCGTATACAGGCAGGTTTTCTTTGCTTCCTTCCCGTGACTCGTCATACATGTGTGTACGAGTGTCGTCGTACAAGGTATTGTGGGTCTTCCACTTTCGCTGAGTTCACGGGTAGTCACGTAATCCTCTATTTGTTTTACCCCATACATTATGTAAGTTTATCATAAGTTCTTCCTTTAAGACTGTGTACAATGTTGTACCTATTTGAGACTTCTGTAATACGATGTACTGTGTTTTCCTGTTTATAACCTACTAATGTGCATTCTGCTATTGATGTCGTCAGTTTAAGTTTAAGTGTCCGTGTCCTTCTTGTGTCCACCAGACCCCGTACTATACCCCTACCTTCCTTTTACTCCTTAATAACAAAGTACACATACCTCAAAGTCAAACCCTTCTACTTTTCTCAAGACCTTTTCCTATTACCACTTCTAATTCGTGTACTATTACTTACATAAATTACGGTGATTGGATATGTTAAATTTTACTAATTTTATGATTTAAAATGTTATTTTCTATACTTTTTTATTCTAAGTTACTTTTTCTTCTTTAATTTTTTTTTTACTTGACGATTATTCTTTCGCGTTTTCTGTTCAATTTATCCCTGAAGGGACTACCAAGTAACCAATTCTTAGTGGAAGGTTACGTCCCCTAGGTCCAAGCTAGGGTACAGTTCCTTGATATTAAGGTGTACGTTGTCCTGTTGATTCGGACGCGTAGTGTTTATCTCTCGTCGAGTACACGGTGTCGATTCTGGGTTACGTCGGTTTTTCTATGTAAAAAATTTTTTAAAAAGTTTTCTGTTTATTACCTGTACAGACTTGTGTCTTAAGTCCGTACAGGTAATACTCTTTTCCTTTTGTGACTTTAAAGAACCTTGTTTTGCTTCTGTCTTATATGCTGTTATTCCCTTCTCTTTATGTCCTTTCTAGATTCTTTAGACTATGAGTAGATATTATATAACACATTAATAGATGGGTTATAAGTAAGAGGGGGAGAAGGAATTCTTATCTTAGGACGAGACCAGTTCTCCCTTTACACGGGTCAATTTTATGTGTGTAAGTTTCTAAGAGGACGTCCACTTCTCCGGTACTTTAAATCAAGACTGGTTACTGTATATTCATCTTGACCTATTCCAAAGGTCTTTCAAAATTAAAAAAAAATTCCTCATACTAGGGATCCAACCCTTCTAGGGAACCTCCTCCCGTACTGTTGGGTGAGGTCGCAAGAACGGACCTCTTAGGGGTACTTGTCTCTTCGGACCACCCGATGTCAGGTACTCCAGCGTTTCTCAGCCTGTACTGACTCGTTGATTCGTGTCGTGTACCGACGAAACAGGAAGGCAGACCCAGACAGAGAGAAGAAAGACGAATCTTATGAATTCTCTACGGATCTACATGTTGTTAATGAAACATTGTTACTCGTACCTGACCAAGGTTTAACCCTTTACTCATGAGTTCCTACATATGACAGTGGGACGAAAAATTGAATATACGCCTCATGTAGTGCACTTTACAACCCGACCTACTTAGTATTTAACCTTAGTTCCAACGGTCCTCTTTATAGTTGTTGGAGTCTATACATCTACTATAGTGAGATCACCGTCTTTTACTTCTCCTTCATTTCTTGAAGAACTACTCCCACTTTCTCCTCTCACTTCAACCGAATTTTGTGTTGTAGGTTTTTTGATTCTAGTACCATAGGTCAGGGTAGTGAAGTACCGTTTAGGTTCCCCTTTTTCACCTTCGTCACTATAAAATAAAAGAACCCGAGGTTTAGTGACACCTGTCACTGACGTCGGTACTTTAATTTTCTATGAACGAGGAACTTTCCTTTCGATACTGTTTAGACGACGACGACGATTCGGCGAAGTCAGCACAGGCTGAGACACGTTGGGGTATCTACCGTCGGGTGGTCCGACGGGGCAGGGACCCTAAGAGGTCCGTTCTTGTGACCTCACCCAACGGTAAAGGAAGAGGTTACGTACTTTCACTTTTCACTTTCACTTCAGTGAGTCAGCACAGACTGAGAAGCGCTGGGGTACCTGACGTCGGATGGTCCGAGGAGGTGGGTACCCTAAAAGGTCCGTTCTCATGACCTCACCCCACGGTGACGGAAGAGATCTCTCCCATGACTTTTCGTCTCTGTAGTGAAATGGTTGTTTCCGGGTATATCAGTTTCGATGTCAAAAAGGTCATCAATACTACACTCTCTACCTGGTATTTCTTCCAACTCTCAGTTTCTGAACTACGAAAACTCGACACCACGAAATTCTCAGGGGACCTGATGTTCGTCTAGTTTGGTCAATTAGGATTTCCTTTAATTGGGCCTTATAAGTAACATTCCTGACTACGATTTCGACTTCAAGGTTATGAAACCGGTGGACTACATTGAGTGACCTTTTCTGGGACGGTTGAGTGACCTTTTCTGGGACTACAACCCTCTCTAACTTCTTTTTTTCTCTTCCTCCGGCATCTCCTACTCTACCAATCTATCGTAGTAGTTGAATTCCCTGTACTTAAACTCGTATGAGACCCTCTATCACTTCCTGTCTCCTCAGACCACACGACATAAGGTACCCTAGCGTTTGTCAACCCGTACTGAATCACTGACTTGTTATTACTCGTACTTTCGGTGTAGAAGAGTTCTTTCCCTTCTCGAATCCAGGAACCCCTGTTGTAACTTGTCAGGACATGTCACCAGGGAACCATAATTACTCCCAAAATTTTGGGGGTTGTCTATAGTTTTAGACATCTACAAGTTCATAGAATATATTTACCATATAATAAATGTGTTTTGGATGTGTGTAGATGGACATATCAGACACTAAAGATCTATATTATTGATTATGTTATATTTACGATACATTTATGGTCTCGTGTCGTTTAAATTCAAAACGAAAAACTGTGAAAAACCTTAAAAAAGGGGACTTATGAAATTTGGGTACCAACTCACTTGGACGTTTGTACCTTTGGGTGTCTACGTTTCCTGGTTGACATTACGGTTGAAGTAAAAAGAAGTGATTTCCTTTTCATTTGATAAACAGGTTAGATCACGGTTGGTCCAAAAGACACCTACCGCTAGTACTGTTGTTAATAGGTTATTCGTACGGTCTTTCTTTTCTCTTACCCCCCTCTCTTTATCCATTTTAAAGGGATTCGACTTCTGAACTCGGAAGTCTACTTTTCCTGAATGACTCATTGTTCCTTCGTACTGTTACTGTATTCACACTCATGTTTCATTTCCGCTAAACACTCATGTTTAGTCTACTAACGAAGAACCGTCCTTTCGTTACTGTTTGGATCTGTCACACAACTTTTCGTCTCTGTAATGAGTCGACTGTTTCCAGGTATACTAGTTCCGATACCAGAAGGGTCACCAATACATTCAAGAGTCTCGACCTGGCATTTCTTCCGTCTTACGGTTTCTTGACTACGGAAGTTTGACACCACGACCTCTTCTGAGGACCTTTAGGGAACCTGTCGTTCCTCTAATTTGGTCAGTTAGAAGTCCCTCTAGTTGGGACTTATAAGTGACCTTTTTTACTACGACTTCAACTTCGAGGTCATAAAACCGGTAGACTGTACTTGTCTGTTGAGTAACCTTTTCAGGGAGTTCCCTTTCTAACTCCCGTCTTCTTCTCATACAGTCTCTTACTCTACTGACCTGTCGTAGTGACTACGTTACTTGTACTTGAACCCGTTTGAGGTCCTCTAGTACTCTCTGTCCCTCCGGACCACACGACATCAGGTACACACCGTTTCTCAGCCTGTACTGATCCGATGACTTGTTGTTGTTTCATTTCCATGAGAGAGGTTACCTTCTATTCTTTATATGGTAGTGCATAAAAAGTACTTTTAAAAAAGTCCAGATTTTGTTAAAAATCTTTTAATCAAGGTCCTTATTTTTGTGTACCCAAAAAAATTTTTCATATATTCTTTTTAACTCTAATAGGAACATCGTGTTACCTTTCTTTAAAATCACTGTCGAGACGACACCTGGATTTTAGTGCTTATTTTAACATTCCTTACTAAAAAGACTTTATTGTTATGGTTTAGAAGTGGCAGTTCATTAAGTCTCAATTCCTATTGAATGATAACTTAATTACAACTTACTGAAACCTAAAGATTTTCCATGACCACTATTATTAAAGAAGTAAAATGAAGGAATTGTTTTCACTCATACGTTAAACATCTAAAACGAATGAATAGTCGGAAACGGACACTTGAATCTCTTATTAAATTTTTAACCCAAATTATAAAGATAGGGAAACAAGGAAGGAGGTCATTTTTTACCCCTCCCACAACGAATTGGATTTCGAACATGAGTGACTCTTTAATTTATAATTACTCGATAGGGTTATAGAATAATAAAATTCAGAAAAAGAATAGAAATCTCTTCAGGAGATATTTGATCATAGAGTAAATCTAAAAACTCAAATAAAAAAGAAATGTCAAAAATATTGTTTTTTACATATTTCCTTTTTCCATATAGGTAACGACAATTTACGTTTTGTCGTGAGAACTACGTGATTTGGTAGGTCTTGTGGGTACACCTTTTGGTTTAAATTTCTAAACCTTGTTTGACTCAAATAAGAGTGGTTTTTGACGAACAGTCATATAGAAATGTCCATATATAATAGGTAAAAGTAAAGAGGATATTTAAGAGACCATTAATTTTGACTTACAAGATCTAGGATAACTGTTGTAAGTAATCTTGAACTATTTTGACCCTTCTAAAAAAATTTTTAATATGAGTAGAGTTAAGGGATATGTATTACCTGATCGGTTCGGTTAGAATGAAAATTCTTTAAATTAACATTTTTAATCATAAATACATGGATATTGTATAGTTCGAAAGAAATGTAATTCAAGTCAACGAGTCAGTACAGGATGAGAAACGCTACGGTACCTGACGTCGAGAAGTCCGGAGGGACAGGTAGTGGTTGAGGGTCTCAAATGGGTTTGAGTATAGGTAACTCAGCCACTACAGTAGGTTGGTTGAGTAGGAGACAACAGAGGAAGAGGAGGACGGAAGTCAGGAGGGGTCGTAGTCCCAGAAAAGGTATACTCAGTCAAAAAGTGTAGTCCACCGGTTTGATAACCTCGAAGTCGAAGTTGTAGTCAGGAAGGTTTCTTGTGAGTCCTGACTAAAGGAAATCCTACGTGACCGAACTAGAGGAGTGTCAGGTTCCCTGAGACTCAGAAGAGGTTGTGGTGTCAAGTTTTCGTAGTTAAGAAGTTATGAGTTGAAAGATATATCAGGTTGAGAGTGTAGGTATGTACTGATGACCTTTTTGGTATCGAAACTGATCTATCTGCAAAGTACCGTTTCATTACAGAGACGAAAAATTCCGACAGATCCAACCAGTATTGAAAAGAAGGTTCCTCATTCGTAGAAAATTAAAGTACCGACGTTAGTGGTAGACGTCACTAAAACCTCGGGTTTTTTCATTTCAGACTGTGACAAAGGGGGAGATAAACGGTACTTCACTACCCTGACCTACGGTACTAGAATCAAAAGACTTACAACTCAAAATTCGGTTGAAAAAGTGAGAGGAAAAAGTGAGAGTAGTTCTCTGAAAAATCAAGAAGAAAAGAAGGACGGTATTCCCACCATAGTATACGTATAGACTCCAATAACTATAAAGAGGGTCGTTAGAACTAAGGTCGAACACGAAGGAGGTTGGGTCGCAAAGAGTATGACATGAGATGTATTTTCAATTTATTCGTCCCACTGTTATATGTCGGAACTGCATGAGGAAAAGGATAAACCTTGGTCAGACAACAAGGTACAGGACGTATGTACTTTGTTGACAACGATTGTCAACGAAGGACTGGACGTATGTCTAAAGAGTTACTCGTCCAGTCCACCAGACCATAAGGGTAGAGAAAGTCTTAAAAGGTCAAACAACACTAGGTGTTCTCAGTTTCCGAAACCGTATCAGTTATTTCGTCTTTATCTACAAAAAGACCTTGAGAGAACGGAAAAACTACTAGGTCGTCTATAACCGTTAAACTAGAGACCAAGGAGACGGAAAAGATTTAAGTCGAACTTGTAGACCTTCAAGTGTCAAGTGTATGACAACTTCGGACCGAACCTCTTAAAACTCGTAATGAAATGATCGCACACTCTACTCACGTTAACACACCATCAAGAAATGTAATCTGTAAAAGTATACGTGAAGTAGATGTGAAGTCAGGAGATTCCAGTCATGATATTTAGACACATACATGTTCATTTGTCGTCGAGGAGTACCTCCCAATTAGACAATGTGAATGGTTTGGTCTTAGACTTAGACTTCGGTCTAGAAGGTACATTGTTGTATATCGAGTACAGACATGACATGGTTTGACTAAAGGTCCGAGACTCATAACAATCAGGAATTCCCGAAGGGACCACCGAGTCACTATTTCTTAGAGGGACAATTTACTTCCTCTATACCCAAACTAGGGACCCAACCTTTTCCACCCAACTAGGAACCTCCTCCTTTACCGTTGGGTGAGGTTCTAAGAACGGACACTTTACGGTGTCTATCTCCTCGGACCACCCGATATGTCAGGTTCCCCAGCGTTTCTCAACCTGTGTTGAATACCTGATTTGTTGTCGGGAAGAATTTTGGGAAAGAAGGAAACCAAGATATCGTGTCGAACAAGTCGACGAGTCAGTACAGGTTGAGAAACGTTGGGGTACCTGACGTCGTGTAGTCCAAAGGGATAGGAAGTGATAGAGGGTCTCGAACGAGTTTGAGTAGAGGTAACTCAGTCACTACGGTAGGTTAGTAGAGTAGGAGACAGGGGGCGAAGAGGAGGACGGAAGTTAGAAAAGCTCGTAGTCCCAAAGAAGATTACTCAGTCGAGAGACGTAGTCTACCAGTTTCACAACCTCGAAGACATACTCAGGAAGTTTACTTATAAGTCTCAAGTAAAGGAAATCCTAACTGACTAAACTAGAGGAACGTCAGGTTCCCTAAGAGTTCAGAAGAGATCGTGTTTTTAACCTTTCGTAGACGGAAAAGATTTATTTCGAACATGTAGACCTTCAAGAGTCAGGTGCTTGACAACTTCGGATCGAACTTTCTAAAACTCGTAATGGAACGCTTTACTCACGTTGACATACCATCAAACTTGTAAGAAACCGTAACGGGAAGAAACCTTGACCTTACTTTTCACTGGAAAAGATCAGGACATCGGTGGCGATACATAAACTTTAAACGACCGTATAACTCACGTCATGAAAGTGTCGTAGTAGAAAATCCCAGACTTTATCGAGTCGACCTTAAGGTAGTGAAGGTGATCGAAACAAATATCATTACGAAGGATTCCGGGTGGACTGAAGTGAGTGTGAAGTCCTACAGACCCAGAGTCTCTCACTAGTGTGGTAGTACCAACAGGCCCAGTAATTCTAGAAAAAACATATGAAGAAGACACATGAGGACGGTGGAGAAGAATTATAGAAGACGAAGACATTCCAGGTATGGTAAAGACAGGAAATAGCACAGGATAGAAACGTACTTTACAAGGGAACCATAGAGATTAAAAAAACTTCTCTAGAGATCAGTAAGGGTAAGATAACAAAAGGAGATAAAGAAACGTAACAAGTGAATTCTTTCGCAAGAATAGAGAGGAACGATAAGAAACGTTGAGACGTAAATCTACGTATATAGAAAGGAAGAGAGGAAACGGAAAGTGAAGAGAAGAAAAGAGTCGATAAACATTCCACAGGAGTCTGCTGGTAATACGAAAAAGGTAAAGAAAAACAACTCCTACCAAAACTGGTGGTGGAGGACATGTTACAATGTTTCGAAACAAGTATCAAGAAGACCGTGAGATAGTCTAGATTAGAGAACTTAGATAAACAGTGAAGGTGACATGTTTGTATTCCCTAAATTCAGTATGGATTTACCAGATCACCAAAAGGGATGAAAAAAAGTTAAATTCGGACTTAAACCGTTATTCCTCAAGTACTAGCTCGGTGTCAGTCGAGGGTCAGGACAAAAACGACTGATGTCTCGAAGAGGTAGACGTCGACGTTTCTTATATTAGTTACACTAAAGTCATGACTGGTAGACCACTGTAGGTACACATCCCAGCAGAGAACAATAACAACCTTCTCCCACAAACGATACTCGTCACACAAGAGAACCGTTTTGACAATCGGAAACGGGACGAAGTAAGACATTGGTACCGGGTTGAACGGATAATCTGTCGTTTCAGATAGAGACTATAAAGAGACAGGAAAGATAAGGAAGAGAAATAAAACGACCAAGAAGAAGGAGGAGGGATCCTAAGGATCCGAAGTCACAAAGTAGACATGAAGTTCCGGTGTTCCGATGAGATTAAATAATTTGTTGTCTTAGAATCCTTTACGGTTTACATTTTATTATTGCTTAATGAAGAGTGAATAGTGGTCTGAATACATTTTTGGTGACAACCGACAAGAGGATATCGATTGTAAAAAAGAGTCAACTGTCCTGAAGGGATGGATGAAGATGGGTATTTGTGACCTCAGACGGTCTCAAGAGAAGGAAGGGATATCTGACATCTTGATCGAGTAGGTAAGGGTACTAGAGTTGTTGGTACTAATAAACTTTGGAAATAGAGATCGATTCCGATGAGGGACTCGATGAGAGTCTAACATAGAGGTTGACCCCTTTTTTTTTTAAATGTATCTACCATAAAGTGTTGATATAGGTTTAGATCAAAGAAGTAGAAAGGGAGTTTTGAACAGAAGGGAAAATAGAAGGGAAAGATCGGTGATTAGGGTCCTTCTTTAGACCCTCAGTAAGATTTCGGAAGGGAGAGGAAGTTGACCAAGATTGAATTGTGAACCTCATAGACTGGGAAAGGTGACAGGAGTAATCCAGAGGTGGAATGGAGTGAAGAGTGGACTTATTGACCATATGTCTTCCTAGAGTTTCTATAAACATGTTATTTTTATTTTATTTGTATGAACAAGGTGATTGTTCGTACCTGGTGCAGAATGAGTAAAACCTCTGAGTCTTTTCTCAACTGGACGGAGGGGTCTTTTAGATGTCTCACTTAGTAAGGTCTCAAAGGTAAGGAACTTAGTTTGAGATTCCTTCAGTCTTGGTCCTTAACTAAAAATTGTTCGAGAGATCTACTGAGGATATATTGGGTTAGGTCGTTGTCAGAAATTCTTGATTACGTAATCATCATTTGGGTAATAGTACAACTTTTCCTCGTTTGAGTTTCCGTCTTTACCTTAATTTTGTTGAAAGACTTTTGTCATACAACTAAAGAATTTTTTGATCCTTATTTTGATGATGTACTGGGTCGTTAATGGTGAAGATCCGTATATGGGACTCCTTTGGTTGTGATTTTTTTTTGGTGTACATAAAGTTACAAGTAACATCGTGATAAATGTTATCGATCCTGTGTTGTCTACAGGTTGTTGTCTACTTACTTGTTTCTTCGACACCATGTATATATGTTACCTTATGAAGAGTCGGTATTTTTCCTTACGTAAACTCAGTCAAGATTACTCCACCTACTTGGATAATATGTCTCACTTCATTCAGTCTTCGTCTTTTTGTTTATAGTATATAATTACGTATATATACCTTAGGTCTTTCTACCATGACTACTTTGATAGACGTGTCGATATTACCTCTGGGTCTGTATCTCTTGTCTGAATACCTGTTCCCGCCCTCTCTCCTTCCTCTCCCACTCTACTTATCTCTCTCATCGTACCTTCGTATATATGATTGTATGCATTTTATTTATCGGTTACCTTTAAACGACACTGAGTCCCTTGAGTTTGACCCCGAGACAGTATTGGATCTCCCCACCCTTTCCCACCCTTCCTCCAAGTTCTCCCTCCTTTGTATATATGTGGATACCAATTAAGTAGAACGACAAACTGTCTTTAGTTTGGTTATAACATTTCGTTAGTGATTTAGTTAATTTTTATTTATATTAATAATTTTTTACTTCCTTCCTTTATCAGAAATTTTTTTTTTGAAAGGCGGGTAGAGAGGTATCTGAACCCTATTTGTCCGGAGGGTGTTTGTATTTATATTTATTAGGAACTTAGTAGAGGATGATATTGATAAGAAAACAGATTGGGCCACGGGAATCAGTCAATTGTATGAAGTTCTCGAGTGAAGGCAGAACGTTGGGGTGTTTGATAAGAGATCTATCATCAGTCTTACTAGAAAGATTTTCCGTTTCGTTTCGTACAGTGGTAGGGGATTGGAGTAGGGTGGTGGGTCCCTATTAAAGAAGAGTGTACCATTCTTGTTTTCGGTTTTAGAATGAAATCAAATTTTCGGAATTTATTAGACCGGGAACGAATAGGGAGACCGAAGTAGAGTTTGTGAGAGGACCAAAATGACAGATGTAACGTTGGTGCATCCGGGAAGACAAGGACGACGACGACGACGATTCAGCGAAGTCAGCACAGGCTGAGACACGCTGGGGTGTCTGCCATCGGGTGGTCCGAGGGGGTAGGGACCCTAAGAGGTCCGTTCTTGTGACCTCACCCAGAAGACAAGGATTTTATGTAGTTTGAAAATTGTGGGAATCTTAAAAACGTAAACGCTAAAGAAAATTCTTACCAGAAGAAGTACCGATGATGGGGGGACAGTACAAGGATAAGTCAAAGTTGAATTTTGCAGTGGAGAGTCTCTTCGGGATAATAATAATAACAGTGGGACGAATAAATTGAATATATGTCTCATGTAGTACGCTTTACGACCCGACCTACTTCGTGTTCGACCTTAGTTCTAACGGTCCTCTTTATAGTTATTGGAGTCTATGCGTCTACTGTGGTGGGAATACCGTCTTTCGTTTCTTCTTGATTTCTACTTTTACTTTCTCCTCTCACTTTTTCAACCGAATTTTGAGTTGTAAGTCTTTTAATTCTAGTACCGTAGACCAGGGTAGTGAAGTACCGTTTGTCTACCCCTTTGTTACCCTAGTCACTCTTTGAAACATACCTATACTCTCGACCTGATATTTCTTTCGACTCTTGTCTTCTTGACTACGAAAACTTTACACCACAACGTCTTCTGAGAACTCTCAGGGAACCTGTTGTTCCTCTAGGTTAGACACTTAGGATTTCCTTTAACCAGGACTTATAAGTAACGTTCCTGACTACGACTTCGACTTTGAGGGTATGAAACCGGTGGACTACGCTTCTTGGTTGAGTAACCTTTTCTGGGACTACGACCCTTTCTAGCTTCCACCCTCCTCTTCCCCTGTTGTTTTCTATTCTACCAACCTACCGTAGTGGCTGTGCTACTTGTACTCAAACTCACCCGAGGTCCTCAACCACTACCTGTCCCTTCGAACCACACGATGTCAGGTACCCTAGTGTTTCTCAGTCTGTGTTGACTCGTTGACTTGACTTGACTTGTCTTGTCTTTTCGGGGGTTAGTGATTCAGTTTTCGTCAGAATTGTTAGTGTGTGGTCTCGTGAGATAAAATTAAGGAATGTTCCGTAAATAATGTTCAACTATAAGAGGGATAAACAAGAGATAAAGGACGGGTGTCCTTGCATCATTCTAGATACTGTCTTCACTTGGACGGAACTCTCATCTGACTAAGTAATGAAATCTGGGTTCCGAATCTATCACGGATCATATGTCGTCCACGAGTGCATATGTAGACATTAGTCAGATGAGAATAAACCCCAAGTTTTTGTATGTTTCAAAAAGATAAAATAGTTTCTACTGTTTTAAATTAAAAATTATTTATATAGGTGACTTATGTGGGTTAGACAGATATCATTACCCTTCTATTTTAAGTTTGTTTTTTTAAAAAAAATCTATAAGATATAGTCCCTTATTGTTTCTTATTAGTTACACAGGTTTTTAATATAAGTGTAGTTTTAGTCCAACATATAAAAAGTCGGTGGTCAAATTTTTTATAATGAAATTGCAACAATGTTTAAAATGGTCGTAATACTCCCCTTTTTGGTTTACAAATAGTTCGTCATTTGTCCATTTGTTTAACACCGTATAGGTGTGTTTCTTATGATAATTTTGATTCGTTATTTTTCCTTGCTTAAGAATATATATTGTTATACCGATTTAGAATTTAATACGAGTCACTTTCTTCGGTCCCTTTACTCATGTATGATATACTAAGGTAAATATATTATGTTTCAAGATTTTGTCATTGTCGTCTAGTCACCAATAGACTCCCTTCCCCTTTATTCTACCTCTCTAGTGTCTTCCCTTGATCTTTTGAATACCCTTACTACCTGTACAAGTAATAGAACTAACACCACTGACTAATCACATTTGTTTTGAATAGTTTCTATGTGAAGTTTATACACGTTAAATAACTTACAGTTAATACGGAAATAATTTGTAATTTTTTTTAAAAAAGAATTTAGTCTAATCCAGTGAGGGATTCGGGAAATTACCGAAAGGTAGGAGGTTTTCGTTTTTTATCTTTTAGACAGTGTTCGAAATGGTCGTAACCACTTAATTGTAAATTTATCTTACTTACCGTATAATTACAGTATTTCGACTAAAGGTTATCGATTATTTTTGGTTTGTGTATGAAGTTATCTAAAATAAATTTAAGTTGTTTTTAACTTATCATTTAAGTGTTTTTGATTAAAATTTAAAGATGTAGCTTTCGATTTTTATACCATTTGAGAGTGTTAATGGACATCTTCTACCACGAAAAAGACCCACAAAACGTAAATTTTCAAAAGACGATTATTTATACATTGGTGTCCCTGTACTAAATGTACGTTGTCCTTGGATGTCTGTTTTTTTTTTGTTTTGTGTTAAATAATAATGATGAAAAGACAACAATTTGAAGAGTCACAAATGAATCAAAGGACTCGACTTACTATTTAATGAACTTCATCCTTAGTACCCAAATAAATTTGGGGCGGAGGAATATTATTTACTACTCTACCCATAACCCAGGAGATGTAGAAGTGTAAGATGATTACGTAATGTTGTGATTCTGATATCGTTTATGCACTATTTTCACACGACTACATTCACTTGTTGTCTTTTGGTGTTGTCCTAGTCTCGGTTCCTTTTATATAACCTTTTTTCCATCGTAAAGGATTTTATAATCAAACTATCGTCAACTATTATCTTATTCAACCTCCCGTACCAACCCTTTAGTAATTTCATTAGGGTCGCATTGTAAAACTCCCGGGGTGACTTTATTACTCTGACCTTTGTCTCTTTTCCGTCTAGACATTCTGTAAAGTCTCCCATTTCTTGACTTTTGTACTCTCCCATTCTATGGTTAATGATGACTGTCCTTTTGTTTTATCAAATGTTATTGGTCAAACTCCCCGGTTTCACGTCATATTTGTTGTCTCTTACATCCTGTTTCGTCCTCAACTCTAGATCCTAAAATATTAGAGTCCAGGTCCTTCCTTCAAACTATTTTGTGAATTTAAGAGGTCCGAAGACAAAGTTTTAGATATTTTATAAAAATGTTCTCCCAGGAAAGAGGTAAAGTATATTTATAAAAAAATTCAGTTTACAATGACTTTTAATGACTTCTTTCAAAATCTAAAAGGAGATGTTAACAAAGTGATTATAATTGGAATTACAAGGAACCTGACCCCTGTGTATGTGATTCTTGGTCTTTAATTAGAGTTGTTTTTTCATGAGTGTTTTATCATTAATGTTAAGACCAAACATTCTATTTAAGGTAAACAACATTTTCAAATTAATACTAATATTTCGAAAGTAGGTAAATACATACTTTACGGAGTATAATATCTTATATTTATAAACTAGATTTATTCGATTTAGTATTAAAACCCTCTTAGGAAACGTCATTTTTATGATTTCTTTCTTGAACAACACATAAGTACTTTTTATTGTTACTTACGATATTTTTATTAGTTTGAGGTCATACAGATTGTCCAAGGAAATAGTTCTTATATTACTCTAAGAAAGTTTTTTATCGTCTTTTACATTACAATGTAAAGAATAATCACTCTTTATACGGATTTTATCCATTCAAAACAGTAAAATTTTAAAGTGTAGAAGTATCTTTGGTTCGAGTTTCCATGACTGAGTAAAGGAAATGTGAATTTGTGTAGTAATTCCCGTATCGTCATTATATTTAACAAAATTCAATTACGATGGGTTTTTTGTTGTCTTGTGCTACAAGAATAAGTTGTCTAGGAAACGATGAGTTGTCGGTAAAAGAAAGTCGATGACTTTGAGTTGTTTAACTTTAAATTAAGACACAGAATATGTGTTTTTTATGTAGTTAGGTTAGGTCTTAATTGTCTCACGATGTCAATCTACTCTTTACATTGTAAACCGAAAGTCTACTGATTGCGTTAGCTATCCGACCAAATGTAGGGAATTACTTTCGTAGAATACACGTTCTTGTAAATCCACGGACTCGATTTAGTGGGATTCCCGGAAAACTTTTACCTTTCAAGGAAAGGGAGTGTGGTTGGGACCTTTTTTCGGTTGATTGGTGGTGGTGTTATGTCTAGGACATTTTTCTTAACAATTCGTCCCACCGGTTGAAGTCATTATAATCAGAGAAATTTAATAACATATTAAATCTAAAAAAAATTTTTTTAGATTTGAAGGAAATTTAAAGTCAACATTACGGTTTTTGTTGTCATTACTTTCAAGATTACGATATGAAAGTCCTAAAATTTTACCTTCTTTTTTTGAATTTCAAAACAAATGACTACCGAACACTTAGTTAAATAAGGAACTTTTTGTCCATAAACCTAACAAACGTGTACAAAATCTTCTGTTCGAGATTTTTTTTGACGTTTTTTGTTTTAGGATCGGGATATAATAAAGTGACTAAATTTTTTCGAGTTTTTTTATTGGTAAAATACCTCGTATGTAAATATAAGAAACAACGATTCCCCTTTCAATGGATATCGTCTGTATAAACGATTTCCAGTGTATTTTAAAAGATTTTAAAAAAAGGTTTTTTCCCCCCTTTTCGACTAGATTATTTCTTCTTTTGTTTTTGCGTTTTTGTCTTTGTATGTGGTTTCTGTGGTCTTTTTAGTCCTAGAACTGATGATGATAGGAGTTTTACCGAGTCATTAAACTTAATCATCTACACTTTGGGCAACTTTTACTTTTCATAACACCAAACCTACAAAGTCTTGAAATAAAAGTTGTCTCCGTACATTTTCCCCTACAATATTTCGTTGACTTTTAGATCCAGAAAGAACAAATGACTAGAGACATGGGTAAAAATTTGAATGTGTATGTCTTGTGTACATTTAGATGAACCGACTCCGTTGAAGGAGTTTGAAATTTTTCTAAAATGTAAATACGAATATTTGACATAGATTTAACATTAAATTACAAGTGGTCCGTTGAATCTTATTGTCATCATAAAAAAAAAAAATGAAAAAAATTTTACCAAAAACCCCAACATTAAAAAGAGTAAATATTCTTTAGATATGAAAGTTTATTAATCTTTCGATTTTAATTAGAATAAAAGAAGATAATTCAATGAAAGTTATTTTCTGTTTGACGAAAATTCTTATTGGTTTTCAAACTTAATCAGTAGTAAATGTAATAGAATTCATAAGTCTTATTTCCTGTTGTGTTTGATTGTAAAATTTAATACAACATCGAACGATACGTTACTTAACACAGGGGTGGGACGGTTTTTGTAGGGTCGTTATTTAAGTAGACAATTTCGGGGTTGAGGAGTTACATTACCAAAAACCTCGACTCTATTAATCCAAATCTACTCAAGTACTCCCACCCCGGGAGTACTACCGTAATCACAGGAATCTTCTCGACAGTCTTTCGAGAGGAAAGACGGTCCTAGAACCCCGAAGGTCGGACACTGTTTTATTTAATGACGACAAACTCGGTGGGTTAGATGTCATAAAACAATATCCTCGACCTTCTCCCCAACACACACAATTGTTGTTTTACTTTATGTCATAACGGTTTATTTTACGACTAGTCCAAGACTACTTGTCTATGTTTCTGAGGATGTTCAAATGTTAGGAAAGGAGAAAGAAGTTGGTCCTATAAGTTTTGTCCAATTCCAATGAAGTACGGTTCATGACGTTCCAGTACTGAGTGTGATTAACTACGGGATTTCTGTGACCTTACGTATTACGTATGGTACATTTGGAATATAAAGACGTGTTAACCTTGTTTACCTTTACTAAATTTATAACTTTATTAGAAGCTGTTCCTCTGAATTTCTTCGGGTTAAAAAAGTCTTAAATTGTTTAAATCAAGTTACAATTCTTACCTTTAAATTGAAACCAAACCGTTTGTACCGATTTAACAAAAATTTTACGTATGAGTTATTTAAGTATTTCAGTTATTTGGTATTAAGAGGAACGTGTCGGAAGGAGATTAGTCATAGAGATGGTAACGGGTATTTTCTATGACTTATTTTGTACATTGTAAAAGACAATTTTCTAAACGAGTTAGAAATTCGAACGAGGAATTTCTTACGAGATTTTAGTCGAATAATTTTCTTAGAAGTCGGTAAAGTTTAATAAGGAGTAAAATTTTTCTTTCTTTCTTTTTCTTTCCCCCTCCTCTCTCCATCAGTAAAACTTTTTTAAGAGGGTCACCTTTTCCTTTTTTGTGTGGGTCTAGTCGTACAACCGCACTTTGTTCCCGGGAATGATTACGAAAATTGCTCTCAAAATTGAGTAATCTAATATTCCAAAATCTCCTTGCCCACTTTTTACTCCGTGAGAATTTGATTTTCTCATTTACTCTAAATTTTGTAATGTCGATACTGTGGTAATTAAGACACACCTTTCGTCAGTAAATTTTAAGTATTTTGGTGTATGTAAAAAAAATCTTCTAGATCTTCGTCTTTAGGATTTAAAAATTGTCACCTATGGTGCCGCCCATCCCCTTGCACTCCTCGCGGGTCTTTCTTTCCCGAAGTTACCCCTGCATTAAGTTAATATAAGGTAAATTTTGTTACATGTCTTTTCTAAGTGCTAATAAATGCCGTTTTTATTACAAAATTCTCTTTTTTTGAGGTATAAAGTGGTTTTGAATATTGATAATGTGACACCCGGAATGACAGTGTAAATTCGTAGGCGGGTCCACCGCCCCCCTATCAAACCCCCCAGGTGGCAGGTGTAGACTTTACCCTTGTTTCGTTGGGACTCACCGTCCTCCCCCTAAACCCTCGGTCCTCGGGACTGAACCCTCAAGCGTGTAGTCCGTGAGAGCAGCCCCGTCCTCCCCCGACTCCCTGCCAAGAGCAGGTGAACCCGGCGACGGGGTGTGAGGACGGCGACAGTGGCCTCGGCCGGTCCGCTGAGCTCCTCCGAGGCCTGTCCAGCGGGGCAGACGAGTCCTATTTGAGTGCGGGGGAGAGTGCGGGTCGGGGTCCCGTGCTGTGAGCGGGCAGACTGGCGGCGGTCCACCTGGGGCCGGCCCGGCGCCGAGGCCCGCGAAGGCGCCGTTGGGGAGCCGAGCCGGCCCGGCCAAGCCCCGAGGGCGCCACCGGTGTCTCGGGCTCCCGACCGGGGGAGCGAGCCGGCGGCCCTGGGGCCGCTCCGCCGGAGAGGTGTCGGTTGCCGGTGCCCGTTGCCGGCGACGGGCGCGCGTGGGCGGGGCGACCGGGCGCACAAGCAACGGGCCGGGGGCTGCGGGTGGACAACCAGCGTGAGCCCCGTACTAAACCATCGGTAGAAGTGAAAGAATCGAGCTCAACGTCTGTACGAAGAGAGTCCGCCGCCGCCGCCGTCGTCGTCACCGCCGCCGCCGCCACCGCCGCCAAGCCTGAGGCGGGGAGAATGGAGTCGTCGGGTCGGAGACGGGCGCGCCGGGGGCGACCGGTTTGGCTCCGAGACTGCCCACGCGCGCGCGCAAGCGCTTGAGCTCGTCTCGGACTCCCAGCTCCTCCGCCCCGCGCCGCCCGCGTCCGAGGTTTCTTGACGCCTCGTGCGAAGGTGGGTGTGCCGAGGTCAGGAGGTCGCCCAGAGCTAAGAGTGCTCTTCTGTGTCGTACCTAAAAGGCTGCCCTGTTACCTGTGCGGAAGAGAGCCGGCCTACTTGCCGCACCCCCGCACCGAATCGGCCCTAAGCCGTCATTGCCCGCAGCCCGAGGTGGTTGCTTTCGTGTCTTTCCCGCCCAGGACCACGACTCGTGCGGGGGAAGGGGCCTCCTTCTTCCACTCTCACTTTTTCGTCCACCCTCCATTCTGAAAGGCGTGTCTATGGCTGCAAACTATCTGAAGTCATTTACAATCGTTCAGATTAGTAACTATTTAATATTATCTGTCGACTACTCAGACGATCTACGGTCGGAACTCGAGAAGTGGCCCTCCATACTTTAAGCAATTCAGTTTATACATAACTCCCGGTTTAGCCGGTCTGTTTAAACTTATGACCCTCCACGGACAGGAGTTTGTGCATCAAATCTCCACATCTCCCGGATTGCAAGCTTATGTCCCCTTTACTCAACAACCCTCCTCATTAAGCCAACTGATGTTATAGTTTTAAATTTTAAGTGGAGCGGAAACTAGAAAGTTAGTGTAGGGATTCTTAAACTTTTCTATAAAAGGGATTCTTAAATTTTATATAAGAGGTCGACACGAGTTTACGTAAACACGGTTCTATAACGTGAAGCGTCGTGTCGAATTAGTCTTTGTCGGGTCCACAGGTGGTTGTTTAACGGACTCGTTTAAATCCATACGTGTGTAGTCTTAATAGTAACGTCAAAAAGTTTTCTTACTATCAAGATATACTTCACTATATTACTAGAGATTTTATCATAATTAACCTTCTCGTCTCATGAGATGTGGAACAAATTCTAACACATTTTATTGTACTTTTACATAAATACCAATGTGTATGTAATTCTCTGATCTTTTCCTTCACCTCCCGTCCTTCTCCTCCCTCTGTATAAGGTATATCATAACATAATTACACTTAACAGATGATCCAATTGGATTATTGTATCCTGTTGGGGAGTGGGAGGGGCGGGGGGGGGGGGGGG